>JARYZH020000089.1:477276-1077276 GCA_030021035.2 Notholithocarpus densiflorus | reverse complement strand
TAGAAATTAGAAATTTTTGGATTTAATTTTCTTGTATTTGGAGTTTGGATAGTCCGCAGGGGGCCACATATATATATATATATATACATATATATTATGCTCATGTGATGCACGGCTTAATCAAAATTTATATGTAAATAGTTTTTTTATATTAATTTACTTAAAATTAGATAATAGAATAGATAATAAAAATAAATAAATATTTTACTTTTAAGTTATATAATAAATTCATATTGTGTGAAACTAAGGTATTATGAAATGCATATATATATATATATATATATAAGTAATAACTTATTAAAAGAGTGCAATAAATGTGTTTGTTTTCAGAATGTAGGAAAATATCTTGTTCAGTTTCATCCAATCCTTCATAACTTATTTGGAGTACTTGTTGAATTTCTCTGTCTGGAATTCTTTCATACTTATCTAATGCATTTTTCCACTCCATTTCATTTCTTCCATACAAATTAGCACCTATTATTGCTAGAGCTAATGGAATGCCTTTAGCATAACGTATAACTTGGTCTGTAAGTTTTGAATATTCTTCATTGGGTTTGTTTCTTTGGAACGCATGCAAACTAAATAATTCAAGAGCGTCATGATCATCCAATTCCTTAACCTCGTAGGTTGAAAGACCTTTTCCAAAAGAAGCTAGCAAGTGTTTATCTCTTGTAGTTATAATGATTCTACTTCCAGGAGCAAAGAAATCACATTGTCCAATTAATGTTTCTATCTGGTCTAATTTATCCACATCATCAAGAATTAAAAGAATCCTTTTACTACAAAGCTTCTCCTTTATCAAATTGATTCCTCTACATACGTCGCTAACCTTCACATTTATATCCCCTACAATCTCATAAAGAAATGTCTCTTGTAATTGGATTCCACCATTAAATATCCCAAACCTGTCTCTAACATTTTCTAAAAAGCTACTTCCCTCAAAAAGTGCATATACCATGTTATAAATAGCTTTAGCAAGGGTAGTCTTACCCACTCCACCAGGGCCATACATCCCTACCAAGCGAACATCATTTGACCCAATATCTAAAAGTAACTTTATGCTTTCCACACGATAATTTATTCCAATTGGGTATCTAGCAACAAATAATGGTGTGTGGTTTAATTTAGAATTTGAGATTTCTTTGACAATTCCTTGGATAAATTCGAACTCACTGCAGCTGTCATTCACAAAGCATATGAACATGTGATGAATTAGACTACAGAATATAAATATGAACATAAACTAAATTCAAGAAGTTTAATTTGTGTATTAGAACTAAAGTATTTTAAATTAAAGCAATTGACATGTAATTTATAGATCTGATTATTATTATTAAATTAGCATTTTTTTTTTTTTTGCTTG
The DNA here is from genome assembly GCA_030021035.2 of Notholithocarpus densiflorus. Lineage (NCBI taxonomy): Eukaryota > Viridiplantae > Streptophyta > Magnoliopsida > Fagales > Fagaceae > Notholithocarpus > Notholithocarpus densiflorus. Next base: position 1,075,913 of record JARYZH020000089.1, on the reverse strand, counting down.
GAAATTAGTTTTCGAAATTGCATGGAAAATCCAAAATGATTAAGAATGTCTTTAAAACATTTCTAAATAATATGTTGGAGACTTTCCTAATCAATTAGAAAAATAACCTAATATTAAGTTCTATTATTTCTATTCATTAACCTATAGCTAGTTACCTTAGCAAAAATATGATTAGAAAAAAATAATTTTATAATTTGTCGAAGGGTTGAGATTGTGCCTAGTGCATCAGTACACTGGACATGTTAGGATGAGAACACATTTCCAATTTTGGATAAGTTTCTGTATCCTAACATGACTAGTGTACTATTAAGGGTAGTTGTTTAACAATTGAATCTAGCGGTTTGTTCTTGCCCCTAGTTTGGGGTGGGTGTTGTCTCGTAGTACCAAAAAAGAAAAAAGAAAAAAAACGAATCTAGTGGTTATTACAAAACCATTAAAACTCAAAAAAAGTACAAGAGTAATTACTAAATACATACTTGTGCTTATAATGCCAACCAGATATATTGGCCGCTTCATATAGAGCTTTTCGCCAACTTTGAACCTTTCTGTTATCCTTAAATTTTTCTTCATGTTTAGCTAGTGCTTCTCCAAACTTTCCTTTTTGGTTACGAACCTCTGATGGATCCACGTTGTAAAAAATTGGCCGCATCAATTGACCATTCTTCTTACACTCAATAATCTTGACAAGTTCATCCAAGCACCAAGTGGAGGAAGCATAGTTTTCAGAAAATATAATTATTGAAATCATTGAGCTTTCAATGGTTTTGAAAATTTGTGCAGAAATTTGTTCTTCTCTTGGGAGATTATCATTGATGAAGGTGTGAATACCCCACTGACACAAAGCGTCATATAATTGGCCCGTGAAACCATGATAGGTATCTTCAACTCTAAAACTCAAGAAAACATCAAAGTTATTGTATTTGTGGGTGAATGAGCATGATGACGCTCCTTTGCTAGTCATAAGTGCCATTGGAGACTATGAGGATATAATTGAGAAGATCTGAAAGAAGAACGAAAATTGTGAAGGGATTGTCGATATAATATAAACAAGGAAAATGAATGACAAATATGAGGAAGATGGTGAAAGCAAGCAAGCCTTTCATATAAATTCCTTTTACATTACTATCAGATTATATATTTACAATACAACTGATGCTAGTTGCTTGTGCAGGTACACGTGTATTATTAGAATCTTAAGAGAATAGTAAATAATTTCTTACGTACCAATAGTCAATCGAAGGTGATTATTACTATTACTAGTCGCAAACTTATGTAATGCGTGAGAATAAATAATTTTTTTGTAATTATGGTATAATATATAATTTGTCTCTAAATTTTGTGGAAAATATTTATTCTCTCAAAAAATTAAACAATTTCTAAAATTATTTTTCATTTATTATCTCAAAAAATATATCATCATTTTATTATTTGAATTTGTTTGATTGATACTATTCATTTTTAGGTGATTCATATTTTTCTATATTATGTTATGGTGAGAAGAAGAAGAATCGAAATAAAAGATATAGTCATGACTCAAACCAAATTATCCAAGCCAAACTATCTAATAAAATAACATTATATTATTATACATTGTTGTTATATACAATTGGGTAACATTTAACAATCAAAGATAATAGAAAAGATAATAACTTAAAAAACACAAAATCAAATTGCATCAACCCAAAGTAGAGTTCTAAAGAATACATAAATTCATCAACCTAAAGTAGAGACACAAAAAAATAAAAAATAAAAAATTCACAAAAAAATTGAGAGAGAGAGAGAGTAATAACCTTTTTTTGTGTGGGAAAATATGTATAAAATGGAAGAAAGAATAACAAGTTTATAGTAATAGGATGGGGATAAGAAGAGCTAAAATAAAAGGAAGATGAATGAATAAAGGAAGAGTGACATTAAAATTGAGACTAGTGGAGAAACGAAAAGGTAAAAGGAAAGGAGAAAGGTTGGAGGAAGTGTAACGGTAAGATACAAAATTAATAAGAAGAAGAGGAGTAAAAAATAAGAGAAAAATGGGTGAAAATAGGCAGATGATGTGGTCGCTGATGTGGCTCAATATGCTTTAGCTTTTAAATATATTTACATATAGATTATATTAAACACTCCCCATAAATAGTTCGTTTTCTATATTAGCATTTTAAAAGTGGGGCCGCTCATCACTATAAAGACTTGGTACTAAAGCAATGAACTTGTAGTTTTTGATGATGTAAGTTCGTGATGGAAACTTCCTCCCAAAAAAAAAAAAAAGATTCATGATGGAAAAAACGTACTTGTTTAAACCCTAATAGGCGGAGGCAGTAGGTGAACTTTCACTGGAAACTTCCTTCACCTACCATGATTCTCTCTCTAAACCCCACCCTCCTCATTCAGACTTCCCAGAAGTCTTTTGTCTCTTCTCCTCCTATCGTCGGGAAGATTCCCTCTTCGGGCTCACAATGCCTTTGTAGTGACAACCACAGCTCGTTGTACCCTTCCTCGGTCCTCGGGCCTCCACAATTACTTTATCCAAATAAGTCGATAAGAATAAATAGAATTAGAGTCTTAAACTTAAACTTGTTTGTTAAATGGATGAGATGAATAATTTGGATTGTAACCAAATTAAAATTAAATAAGAATTAGATGGATTAGATGAAGGATTTGGATTATAATCAAATTAAAATTTTTATTAACTTAGAAATTATAGGAGAAGAAAAATTATATATATATATTTTTTTAAAAAAAAAAAGCGTAAATGCACTTTTAGTCCCTACATTTTGACTTTTTTCCATTTTAGTCCCTACATTTTTTTTTACCACTTTTAGTCCCTAAACCAATTAACGCCTTTCATTTAAGTACTTGAAACACTGTTTTGTCACCAAATTAACAGGAAGACTGACGGATTAATAAAATATTATTAAAAAAATTATTTAACATTTTTTAAATGCCAAAATTAAAAAAAAAATTAATTACTCAATTTTAATTTAAAAAATAAAAAAAACAAACAAAAAAAATTATTTTCTTTCAAACAAAAATTTTACTTTCTTTTAATTAAAATGAATTTTTTTTATTCCAATATTCTTCTTCTTTTTTCAGAAGATCACCACCGAATCAAACCCAAGCAAAAGAAAACCCAGCAAAAGAACATTATTACTTATCATTATTATTTTTCATAAGAACATTGCAACTTGTTCTTCGTGTTCTTCCTATATCAAACCCAACAACTAAGAACACAAATCCAGCAACCAAAAACTCAAACCTAGATCACAACAACACAAACGAAAAAAAGAAAGAAAAGAAATAGAGACCAAACACAAAAACAGACCCAGAGTTCTTCGTGCTCTTCTCGGATCAAACCCAGCAACCGAGAACACAAATCCAACAACCAAAAACTCAAACCTAGATCACAACAACACAAACGAAAAAAAGAAAAGAAACAGAGACCAAACACAAACGCAGACCCATATCACAAATAGAGATTAAACACAAACAAAACCCAGATCACAACCCAAGCCAAAATCATCAGCGGACCCAACCACCGATCCATGTTCACAACACGGCCTCCATGATCAAAACCTCGAAGATCAGCCTCTTGATCTGCTCGCCACTGGTCAATATCGGGCTCCAATACCGAATCGGTGACTGGGTTTTGTACAACGGAGCCATAACTACACATAAATAAACTATGGGTTTTCTTTCTGGGGTTTCATACACTTAATCGGCGGACCTTCTTGATGGGTTCGATGGGTCAATGGCAACGGCGACGGCGACGGCAACAGCGGAACTTTTGGGGTTTCTTTCTTTGACGGCAACGATGAGTCTTGAACGAGATTAGAGAGTTTGAGAATAGATCAGAGGGTGAGGAGAAAGAGAGTTTGAGAATATAGAGAGAGAGAGAGAGTTAAATGTTCTTCTGAAAAAAGAAGAAGAAGATTGGAATAAAAAGAAAAATCATTTTAATTAAAGAAAGTAAAATTTTTGTTTGAAAGAAAATAATTTTTTTTGTTTGTTTTTTTTTTATTTTTTAAATTAAAATTGAGTAATTATTATTATTTTTTAATTTTGGCATTTAAAAAATGTTAAATAATTTTTTTAATAATATTTTATTAATCTGTCAGTCTTTTCGTTAATTTGGTGACAGAACAGTGTTTCAAGGACTTAAATGAATGGTGTTAATTGGTTTAGGAACTAAAAGTGGTAAAAATAAAATGTAGGGACTAAAATGAAAAAAAGTCAAAATGTAGGGACTAAAAGTGTATTTATGCCAAAAAAAAAATCTAAAAATCTAAAAAAAAAAAAAAAACTGCAATTAAAGATGCATTAGAACGTGTAGTGTAGTAATTAAAAAAAAAAGTTGTTGCTTTTTTTATAATACACTACACATAAAAAAGTAAGGATTAGATGAAGAATTTGGATTGTAATCAAATTAAGATTAAATAAGGATTAGATGGATTGTATGAAAAATTTGGATTGTAATCAAATTAAGTTTTTTATCAACTTAGAGATTATAGGAGAAGAAAAATTATATATATTTTAAAAAATCTAAAAATCTAAAAAAAATTCTGCAATTTGGTTAAGTCACTTGGTGCAACCACGGCGTCTAAGCCCAACTTTTATTATATAGTATATGATATATATTCAGGTTCTTTGTTCTAGTTCAATTTTTTATGGATCAGCTAATTTTTTTGGGTTGTATGTACTGCTTCAACTCTTTTATTGGGTTTTTACTTTTTTTGCTAGAATAAATCATGAATTTAAAGGATTATCTTAAGGTCTAAATTCTAAATTTTGTTCGTTCAAAAAAACTTTCTAAAATTTGAGAGCAGTCCAATAAGGAAATTTTTGTCTAATTTATAAATTTGCTTCTATATTTAATAGGGAATTTCAAAAGTCAGGGGGCCACCTTAGATTTGCCTCTACATTCTTTATGTGTATCGATTTTTTTTTTTTAAAAGATAAAAGATAGAATATTTTTGTATCGATAACACTATTTGACTATATTCAATTTTCTAGAAGCCCCCAATGATAGAAATAGGAAGGGCAAAGGAGCTCAAACTTGTCTAAAGATGATTGTAGACTTTAAGGAAGTAGATTAGGCCCAAATCCCTTCTCTAGGGTATGAATTCCAAAAGAAGTTCTCAGCCTAGTAAGCTTGAGAATTCATGCCAACAACACCAAGGGAGTTTATTGCCATGCAAGACTCATGGGTGAGGTAGCCATGTTACATTTCAATAAGAAACCTTTTAACTTTAAGGCAGCTTTTTATTTTTATTTTTTATATTTATTTATGGAAACATCAAAATTTTATTGCATACTTCCAAAGGAAATTACATCATGGAGAAGAGTTTGTTCTAAGAAACAAGGGTTCTCTTCCATCCAAGTAGAAAAATCAACAATGCCTTGGCATGTTTAACTTTTTGATTGATTTATTTATTTTTAACAATCTACTTCCCATGTAAAGAAAAATGTAACTAATGACCATGGAGGCACAATGAGAGTCTTTTGGCTAAATATTGCAAAAAATGGAGTTTATTGTTGTTATAGATACTGTTCAAAGTTATTTAGTAAAATGAGGAGAGAGATTGAATTTCGGCAACACCGTTGCCGAAATTGTAAGAAAAAGTATGAGAGAGAAGAAAGATGAGTGACGCGATGGGGAGGGAGAGAAAAATGAATTTCGGTAATGAGATTACTGAAATTCTTGTCCTGCCCAAGCTCTACCCGTGAAGTGCCCCAGTGCATGCTAGGGGGAGTGCCCGAATGGTTTACCAATTGTGGCAACCAAGTTGCCAAAATTGTAGGGAATTGAGGAGAGAGAAAATATGAATTGTGGCAACCAAGTTGCCGAAAATCGGAGGAAAGAAAAAAAAAAGAATTGTGGTTGCCGAAATCTTGGGGAGGAATTAAAAAAAAAAAGTGCTACGTCCACAACATTTTCACAACAAATCGCAGGTGGTTAATTGTTATTAGTTCAAATTTGAATTTAACACTGAGATTACTTTTTTAACCCAACAATAACAACCAGTAACAACCTGCCATTTAGGATTTGTTGTAAAAATATTGTGGACATATCATTTCTCAAAAAAAAAAAAAAAAGTGGTAATTGATTTGTGGCAATGGCATTGCCGAAATAGAGGGGAAAAAAAATTTGTGGGAATGGGTGTCTAATTGGTTGGATCATTTTTGACAACATCCCTCAACTCTTTCTCAATAACATAGGTGTCTAATTGCTCGTGATCTTGTGTGAGCGTGGACTCTGTATATGTGTGTGGACCATTGTATTTCCTAACCTCAAACAACCCATGTGTAGCCCGGAAGCATGCTCGAAGATGCCAAGAACAATGTTTGCACCTTATAGACCAACATGCTGGATCTGACTCTTTTACACTAAATGTTTGGTTCCTCTTGATGTGATAGTGTTTAATAGCAGTTTGTAGTTCATCCTTATCAGCAAAAAGCAAGCCCACGTAAAACTCTTGGATAGGGTCCCAAATACTCTAAGTGGACTTTTCAAATGGTGGGGTTGGATCAATCATATTATCCCACGTGTTCTGTGAAAAGCTTAGTGATGAAGGTTGATGGAATGCCATTGCTGGACTGCTTTCATGATTAGGTTCATTGAGAGGCTTCTGTTCATCTCTAACATCATCAAGGACCTCGTCGTTATTAAGTTGGTCATCACTATCCATGGCCCGCATCCTTTCTGATAATGTATGGACCGCACTTTCAGTAGTAGCAGCTATGCGGTGTGTATCATTGGGATCATTAGCAGCTCTTTGAGTGGCGGTTTGGTCATACTGAGCTTCAAACTCAAAACAAGTAGTCTCTTATGCGACATGCTCAGTTGGATTATCATAGTCAACATCACTGGTGTTCATTGGCCCGATAAGGAACATGTTGGTCCTCAGTTGCAACATGGGTATATAGAGCATGATAGTCAGCACCACCAATGTTGATTGGGGAATGAGCCGCATTTTTAGAATAATGACCAGTATGAGTGGCATATAAATCATGAAAGTGCCCACCATGTGAATAACTAAACAATACACTCGGTCCTTCGTTGGCATATCGAATGGGAAAAACATCTTGGTGGCTTCTTATGGGCTCTACACCCACGTACAACTTTGCACCTACAAATCTATATTGGCAGTCTAACATATCGATTATTGCATTGACACCATTATCATCTTTTACCAAAACTTGCTGGTAAATCACAGGATGTGGATGACATTGAAAAGGAAATCTATACCAAATAGTAAGTTTTGAACATTCTCTGTTTATATGAAGCGTGGATGCTACTCTATCACATAGATCTTCAAATGTAACACCTCGGTTTAATGGAAGCATAGAAGGAGGTGGCCCTTCGTAATAAATCTCATTTTCGCCATGTTTAATTATTCCACTGGAATGGATGAGAAAAATGAACAACTTTTCTGCTATTTATACTAAAACATAACAATAGTATTAATATATTAACACTACACAACCATTAAAATGCAATACAAGAAGGTAATCCATTAAAAATATTCAAAGTATAATAAGCTAGAGCTGAGAGAATTCTATTAAAGATGATTGGTTCAATGATAATTTATTATTGTCCATCACAGTAGTTAAAATTATTTTTTGTTTCCCTATTCTTAAGTAACTTAGCATAACATTAACATTTAGAAGGATCTGTTATAGTTACATTAATTATTTTATGTAGCTCTTTATTTTACTTCATCTAAAACAAGACAGATTATATAATATTCTCATGCATCCATACGATAATAGATAAGTATTTCTAATATCATACAAATTTCTTTATTATTATTATACCTAAAACTTAGATATTAAGGTTTATGAGCATATATATACTACCTTTTTTTTTTTTTTTGGTTTTCTTATAGCATACGTGTATATTATAGGCTAACATTAAGTATTTCTTTAAAAATATATGTGTAAATTTTGAAATGTATTTTGCTATATGAAATTTTAGGCAGGAATTCATGGACAAATAATTTAAAACTTGTATCTACAAATCGAGTTCATGTTGCAAAACATAATATAAAAACAAGATTTGCATGAACAAATAATTTAACAAAAACAAGATTTTCATGTAGCTATGCCCTAAAACACTATCAACATGAATATTATAAAAAAAAAAAAATAACTACTTAAGAGATAACTCACCTTGTAAGAGATAAAACGGATAGATATTTGCAAGTGTTGTTCCTTATAGTTGTTTGTAGAATGTATGACACTGTAATTGAAAATGGTTAGTAGAGTGGGGAATAAGAGTGGAGAAAGAAAGTTGATGGGAATTTTAGGGAAAAGAGTAGAAAATAAGAACCGTGGAAACTTTAGTAACATTAGTCTTTACATTTAAATAGGATGCAAGTTTCATATAAGTTAAATTCTTAGATTTAAACTGTATAACTAAGAATATCGTGACCAAATACACAACACAACACGGACCAGATGCAGGACACTCGATACAAACAAATTACTTAACTATAAATATATATTCATTGCAAAGAATCTGCGCAAAAATCCACAGTTTCTTTGTTTTCCTTGCACATCGATCATTTTTTTCTTCCATAACTTTCTTTCAGCGTGGACATGAATGAATAAGAATCTATGTACTTTTTTTTTAGAATAAGAATCAATGTACTCGATGTGCCAGATCTATCATTATTTGTTTCATAGGGTACTTTTACAAAAATTGCAGCAAATTTTTTTCACCACTGTTTGGCAATGCCATTCACCACAAATCCATTACCACACAACAAGATGGGAGAATTTGATACAAACAAATTATTTCACTATAAATATATGTTTACGCAAAATCTCTTGCAAAAATCAGTTTTGTTTTGTTTTTTTTTTTGTTGTTTTGTTTTTTTGTTGTTTTTGTTGTTTTTTGCTGTTTGCTGTTTTGTTTTACGATTAATGTAGCCTCAATCCCGTTTTTAACATGCTTTCTTTAATTGCATGGACGGGAATGAATAAGAATCTATACTTTTAGAATAAGAATCAATGTACTCAGTGTACTTGAATTTATCATTATTTGTTTCATTGGGTACTTTTACAATACGAAATGAAGAACATGACATACACACAAACCAAACTACTTGGTAAAAAAAAAAACTATTGAAATGGGAATATGTGTATATATTTTTATTTAGACAACTCTTTCTCTCCTCAAATTTTTGGCAAATCAATTACATAATTTTTTTCCTTCTATTTTGGCAGTAATTACCACCAATCCATTCTAATTTTATTTTCCCTGTTGACAATGCCCTTGCCTGAATCAATTGCCACTTTTTTTTTTTGAGAAATGATATGTCCTGACATGTTTCTAACAAATCTTAAGTGGCGGGTTGTTGCTGAGATTTGTTATTGTTTAGTTAAAAGTAATCTCAGTGTTAAATTAATTGAGCCCAATAACAACTATTTTTTGTGATTTTGTTGTGAAAATGTTGCCAGATGCAGCTTGCAGGCTCCCGAATTTCGGCAACCTGTTTTTTTTTCCTCCCATTTGGCAACTTGGTTGCCACAATTGTCAAACCATTCGAACCTCCCACAGCATTACCTTTGAGACGCTCTGACGAGCTTGGGCAAGACCACGGTACGGTAATCTCGTGCAGGAAATTCGTTTTCTCCCTCCCCATCCCACATCACTCATCTTTCTTATACTCTCTTTTCTTTAATTTAAACCTTGGTGTTCTTAGGAAATTGATCTCTCTCGTTTTTAACCCAAATAACTTTGAGCGATGCATATAGCAACCGATAAAGATTCCATTTTTGCAATATTTGTAAAGACTCGGCCATGATGAATTATAGGTGATTGGGTACTCAGTATCTTTCTCTCCATGAGGTAGATTTATGGGCCCATTTGCGTATGAGAGGAAAGTCTCTTTCTGAATGTTGTAAATTCGGTGATTCTTATTAATATAAGAAACTCATGCATAAAATCATCAAGTTGCCTCATAACCAACAAAGGATGTCATACAGATTTGGGCCTCTACCAATTTATCATTGATGAGAGTGACTATGTTCCTCTTAAAGTTATGGAATATGATATTAGGAGGGTTCTTCATGCTACTTGGAATATATAATATTAGGCGGTTTGCTAAAAGATTAAGAGATTTCAGTTCTTATTTTAGTAGGAAATAGTAGAGTCATGTTGCTTATGCTTTGGCAAAGGAGGTGTTAATAGTGACTCCTAGATTTGTGTAGAAGATTGTCCGAACTTCCTTTTGCCTTGTGTACACGTTTACATGATATCAATGAATAAAATGCCTTTGTTTAATTTCAAAAACAACAAATTGGGGAAGAGGATTTGAGTATGGTTCTTTTTACGAGAGATGAAATAATATTACTAAAAACACAAATAACTAACTAAATAAATAAATTTGCAGTTTCATTTGAGTTTGTCTAAAGCCATAACAAATTTCAAAACGGTTGAAGCGGTGAGTTGTAATTAAAGTATAATAAATATGAATATATAATGTTAAATTTGTTCCAAGCGAAAATACTACTTTATTCTCTGTATTTTAGGGTCATAGTGAATTTAGACCATACATTTTGGTCAATGTTATTTTAAACTGTAACCAATTTAATTGTTAGCTGTGTAGCATCGCTACATGACAAATGGTTTTGTGCAGTTTAAGCAGCTGACATCTTTATGTGCTTAATAAAATAATAAATATAAAGTCCAAAATTATTTGTAAATTGAAAACATATTATGAATAAATTGAATGTTAAAGGTATCAAACAGTAACTCTCCACCAATGTAATAATAAAATATTTAATATTTAATTTATAAGTGATATTATAATTTAGGTTAAAATCTGGCCCGACTCTTTAAGTTTTTTTAGATTTCATTTCGAGTTATAGCTTTCTTTTATTAGTTTCGATCTTTATTTCAAGTTTATCTTCTTTAATCAGTTTATTTTTAAACTTAGTTTCTTATTTGGGCAGAGTATAATTTGCATACGTGTGGTTTAACTTAAGAAATTTAAGTTGTCCATCATGGTTGAAATTTGACGCTTTACGCGAGGTAGGCTGCTTTTAGATTTATAGCGTCTACATTAAAAGCATTTAAATATGTATTTTAACCTAGCATATTTTACTTTTAAAAACAGAAAAGCGTTAAAATACGGTGTAAGATAAAAGAAAGCTTATTTATTGGAATCTTTACGTCGTAAAATTTGATAAGCGATTTAGAATTGGCAGATAAAATAGGTAAATTGTATTTAACGTAGCATTTGTTACAAACCAAGGAAGGCCCAAATCTTCAAACAAAGTCTATAACATGTTTGGTAAGTGATTTTTAGTAATTTGTTTAAATTTTGTAAAAATATGTGTGGGTAAAAAAAGAAAAAAAAGAAAAAAAAGAAAAAGAAAAAAAAAGTGGTGTTGTGGCGTTAAAACATCAGTTTTGATTTTGGGTAAAATTATCCGCTCTATAAAATCCAGGAACCACCTTCAAAGTCCACACATGGAACCCTAATTTTAGCTTCTCTCTTCAGTCTTCACCTTGCTTTAATTTCCTCTGTGTCTCTGTGTGTTATAATTATTGTTTGGTAGAATAGTCCTTAATTTTTGCCCAATGATGTACACAAAATTTTATTGGGACAGTTTGGCAGTTTTTAATTCATTATGCCTTTATATTCCACTTTTCACCACAACCACAACACAACCACAACCACATTCTACTCTTCTTTTATCATTTATATATATACACACAAATTTTATTTTCTATGGTGGTGGTTTGTAAAGGCTTTTGATGAATGCCCATTGCCTTAAAAAAAACAACCGTGGATGATCATTCAAAGCTATGAGATCTGAGGGCTTCTTTTTCTTTATTTTCATTTACATGCATTTCTTATATTTGGGTTTTTGTTTTTGTTGTGAATGATGATAAATGCACTGGGCTCTGAGCAGTTTTTATTTATTGATGGAAATGCAGCCTAGAAAGCTGTTTCTGATACTCCATAATTTAGTGCTTTGAAGTACCCACATGTACCTAAGTAATTTATCTCTATCTGTATTTGTCCAATGATTAAAAACTCAATTGATTTTCTTCATCAGCCTTTACTATGTTTTCTCTGTTGTCATCATCATTATTATGAGATATGGCTATAGCTATGACTATGAGATATGGGGGATTTATCTCAATAGTACCCATATCCTGTTTTGTTAGAAAACTATTGTTTGAATTCTTGAACTGCTAGATGGTGATTATAAGTACACTATTTGACTCAATCAATTCTAAGTTATAAGTTTGTAACACCTTTAATTGTTGTTTCTTTTTAAACTATGGCATGTTATTATGGTAAACAGAGAATTTTGACAATAAACTTTGGTCACAGTCACACACCTGTCTTAAGATTGACATTAATTTTAGGCATTTTGGTTCCTTTTCTAAAATGCATGTGGCCCTTGCTTGGCTATGGTTATAGTAGGTAATTCGTGATTCCTTTTCAATTTCTACTAGTTTGCTAGATATTTTCAGACTACTTTTTTTCTCTCCTAGTATTCTTCAGTTGATGAGGTCACTTATTTGATTTCTTTAATCCTTAACTACATTGAAAGAGCATTGAAGCCATTTTCATCTGCCCAATGATGAATTCAAATTGCATTGTGACAGTTATTTTGATTTTCATTTTGAACCCCCATTGATGCATCCAGTGAGCCCACCAGCATGTGTTCTAGGCTACTAGTCGCTGTTGGCTGTTGGCTGTTGGCTGTTGGCTGCTGGTTGTGGTTGAGGTGGTGGTGGTGGTGGTGGTGGTGGTTGTTGTTGTTGTTGTTTTTGTTTTTGTTTTATAATGTGGGAAGGCTCTTAATGAAAATCATAAGCTTCACTGTTCATGAATATATGATCTGAGGGCTGCAGCAGCTTCTTCCCCCATAACCAGCTTTTTTCCTTGTTAAAATTGGTGTATTTTTGTCTTTTTAAATTTCTTATCCCTCCATTTAGCATTAAAAATTTAAATTTGTGTTTTGCATAGAGGTCTCTGATGGTTAATTGGAGTCTTAGGCATGGTCATATTATCTTTGTTCAATGGGTTTTTATTTTGACAAGGTTCTATGTTAAGCTTATCTTTGTTCAATGGGTTTTCTAACTCAAAAGTTTTAGTCAAGATTCTTTTTTTTTTTTGATAAGTAGTCAAGATTCTTTAATAAGTCTCCATATGAAATTTGTCTCTGGCTGTCATATAATTATGTATTCTATAAACTTGGGAAATATTATTTGCCAGACTTTAACAATTGAGTAAGCTGTTTGTTCACAAGCTGCCTAGTCTGACCCTCATTACCCTATTGTGCCTGAATTAAACAATGGATAACAGAAGCTTTTGGGTGCTATATTCTGGGGGTGTCAACCAGATGGAGATATGCTAGATATTTCTTTAGTAAAAGAAGTGGCTATTTTTGGTGTAAAACTTTCTTACAAGGCAAGTCTTTGTTTTCCATTATGCTTTTTCCTTGATTATTTGCATCATTTACTTTCAAGAATCAAGATTGTTAATGGAAAGCTCATCTTTAATCTCTTTCATTATTTTGGTATTTGTTGATCATGGTTATTTCTTAAGTGGATTTTACAATTGTTGATTTGCTGACTTGCACTTTGGTTTTTGGCATACTACATTTCTATCCTGCACTATGATGGACTTCTGAACTATATTGATCGGTTGCATGGTTTCAATTTATCACTAGCCTTTATGCACCACCACCCTGTCTTTGCCGTTATGTAGTTGTGTGTGTATCCTTGGTGGTGTGCGGAGTCTTTTGATGATTGGCATTTGCATTCCATAGATGATTTTGTCAGAGCTATGAGATCTGAGCTCTTTGATAGAGCTTACATTTTTATGAGGGTCAACTGTATCTAGACCTGGTCTAATGTCAGACGCTGTTAAGTTGTATCCTTTTTTGTTGCATAAATTCTTGTTCCAAAAGGAAGCAATTGTCTTGATTACTCAATTTGACCCATGGGAAGTTTCAGATCCAAAAGCACTGATTAGGGCCTTTGGCAAGGTTATGGACTTATGGTATCAATTGCCTCTTTTACTGTATAATATATAGCTTTTATTTATTACATATGTGACTGAATATTTTGGCTGAAGTTGAAAATATTGTATATTATTGTAGTTTTCATTAGATGTTAAGATTTAATTATGTGCTGAATGGTTTATGCACTGGGCGCTGAGAGGTATATTGCTTCTTTAGATGGAGTTAGACCTAGAAAGCTCTATATCTGAACCTACCTGAAACAATTGCTGTATCATGTTTTGATTGTTGGTATTTGGGATATAGATGATCTTCTTATTTTGTTAGAGACCAAGGAACACCTAAATCTTCAAACAAAATTTCAGAAAGGTAGGTTTCTTTTTGGGTAAAATTGTCCACTCTTTAAATTCTAGGGACCATCTTGACTGTCCACTCATGGAAACCTAATTTTAGTTTCTCTCTTCATTTTTCACCTTGCTTTCCTCTGTGTCTATTTTTGTTTTAATTATTGTTTGGTTGAATAGTCCTTAATTTTGCCCAATGATGTACAAATCAAAATTTAATTGAGCGGTTTGGCATGGTTTTTAATTCATTATCAGCCCTTTACTCACCACCACTTTCACTACCACCACAACCACCATCTACTCTTCTTTTAACATACATATAAATATATATATATACACACACACACACACACACACACAATTTTGTTTTTCTTTGGTGGTGGTTTGTAAAGGTTTTTGATGAATGCCCATTGCCTTAAAAAACTGTGGATGATCATTTCAAAGTTATGAGATTTGAGGACTTTTCTTTATTTTCCTTTACATGCATTTCTTATATTATATTATGTGTTTTGATTTGGGTTTTTGTTGTTGTTGTGAATGATGATAAATGCACTGGGCTCTGAGCAGTTTTAATTTATCACTGCATTATTGATGGAAATGCAGCCTAGAAAGCTGTTTCTGATACTACATAATTTTTTATGTATATATAGTTGAGCACATTGTAAAATTTGCAAGATTTCTTGTTCTTTGAATTATTCTATCTAATGTTGGGTCATAATATATATTTTTTTAAATAGTGAAATTATTTCATATTTGCTTGCTTATTGTTGTTTCTTTTAAACTGTGGAATGTTATAATAGTAAACTAATAATTTTGACTATAAATTTTGGTCACACCTGCCTTAAGATCGACATTAATCTTATGCATTTTGGTTCCTTTTCTAAAATGCATGTGGCCCTTGCTTGGCTATGGTTATAGTTGGTAATTCCTGATTCCTTTTCTATTTCTACTAGTGTGCTAGATACTTTTAGACTACTTTTTTTTTCTTCACTTATTTGATTTCTTTAACCCTAAATTGCATTGAAAGAGAATTGAAGCCTTTTTCATCTGCCCAATGATGAATTTAAATTGCATCGTGACAGTTATTTTGATTTTCATTTTGAACCCCCATTGACACATCCAGCGAGCCCACCAGCACGTGTTCTAGACTACTAGTTGCTGCTGGCTGTTGGCTGTTGGCTGCTGGTTGTGGTGGTGGTGGTGGTGGTGATGATGATGATGATGATGATGATTATTGTTGTTGTTTTTCTTGTTTCAAAATGTGGGAAGGCTCTTAATGAAAATCATAAGCTTCACTGTTCTTGATTACACAATCTGAGGGCTGCAGCAGTTTCTTCCTCCATAACCAACCTTTTTCCTCCTTTAAATTGGTTTATTTTGTCTTTTTAAAGTTCTTAGCCTGCGTGTTTAGCATTAAGAATTGAGTAAGCTGTTTGTTCACAGCCTGCCTGGTCTGGCTTTCATTACTCTATTGTGCCTGAATTAACAATGGATAACAGAAGTTTTCAGGTGCTATATTCTGGGGGTGTCAGCCAGATGGAGATACGCTGGATATTTCTAGGTAAAAGAAGTGGCTATTTTTGGATTTAAACTTTCTTACAAGGCAAGTCTTTGTTTTCCATTATGCTTGTTCCTTGTGTATTTGCATCATTTACTTCTAAGATTGTTAATGGAAAGCTCATCTGTAATCTCTTTCATTATTTGGTTTTCATTGATCATGGTTATTTCTTAAGTGGATTTTACAATTATTGATTTGCTGACTTGCACTTTGTTTTTGGCATACTACATTCCTGTCATGCCCTATGATGAAATCTGAACTATATTGATTGGTTGCATGGTTTCAATTTATCGCTAGCCTTTGTGCACCACCACTGTCTTCTCCATTATGTATGTGTGTGTGTGTGTGTATGTATTTATGTATCCTTGGTGGTGTGCAGAGCCTTTTGATGATTGCCATTTGCATTCCGTAGATGATTTTGTCAGAGCTATGAGATCTGTGGGCTTTCAGAGCATACATGTTTATGTGGGTCAACTGTATCTAGACCTGGTCTAATGTCAGAAACTGTTAAATTGTAGCCTTTTTTGTTGCATAAATTCTTGTTCCAAAAGGAAGCAGTTGTCTTGATTACTCAATTTGACCCATGCATGTGCAGTTGGTTGGATGTTTCAGATCCAAAAGCACTGATAAGGGTCTTTGGCAAGGTTATGGTCTCAATTGCCTCTTTGACTGTATATTATATAGCTTTTATTTATTACATATGTGACTGAATATTTTTTCTGAAGTTGAAATATTCTATATTGCTGTAGTTTGCATTAGATGTTAAGAATTAATTATGTGCTGAATGGTTTATGCACTGGGCTGTGAGAGATATATTGCTTCTTTAGATGGAGTTAGATCTAGAAAGCTCTATATCTGGATCTACCTGAAACAATTGCTGTATCATGTTTTGATTGATGGTATTTGGGATATAGATGACCTTCGGTCTTTGACTAACGTACTTAAATTGTGGAGAGATTATGCCTTCTGTATGATTGAAGACTTTGAGCTTTACACTATTTACATCTGCCCAATGATGAAAAATAGTTCTGTTGAGCGGTGCTTTTGTTTTCTCGTTTTTAGCCTCCATCTCTACTGCCACACTCACCATCATCAATATGCTGCTGCTGCTGCATCTTCTTCTTCTTCTTCTTTATTGTTATTATTATTATTTTTTTTGTTTATTGGTTTTGGTAGAGGTGGTAGTGGTTGGTATTCTTACTGCCATAAAAGATGTTGAATGGCTTTCAAAGAGAATATAAGTTTCACCGTTGGTGAATCATTATAGCTATGAGATCTGAGGGCTGAAGCTTAGTTAAATTTTTTTCCCTTGAAGCATTTTCTTTTACAAGTTTTGGTTCCAGAAGTGTTATATATTATCCGGATATCTTTCAGTCTTACTTTATTTTATTCCCTTACACTTGTTTTATTTAAAATCTCAGATTATGATTGCTAAGTATGTAGAAAAAGTTATGGTTACAATTTGTATGTTTGCATAGCTGCTACTTGCCTACTCCTTGAGTACTTTCAGTTGATCTTAGGTTTGTGAAGTAGCTTTGAATCTGGTGCTGTAGGTTTATCATTAAGTATGATATCACCTACCATCCATTTCGCCCGATGATGTACAATTCAGAAGTGTTGAACGATTGCATGTTTTCATCCATGGTTGCACTTTTTGTGCCACCAAATGGACTGTGTGTTTGTGTGTGTGTGTGTGTATTTGTGTTTACTATTTGGTGGTGTGAAATGGCCTATGGTGAAGCCAGTGGCATTAATTGGAGATGATCTGTTTTAAGCTATGAGATCTGAGGGCCTTGCTTTTAGCATATTCCTTTTTGGTGGTTTTGTGTCATTTCTCTGTAATCAGTAAACCTTGGATCTAAGGTCTAAGGTCTTTGAGATAGAGATCTAAGGTCTTTCCTTTCCTTTTCTTTTCTTTTTTAATTGTATTTCTTTTCTAAATGTTATTTTATGTGTGTTGGGCTGTGTTTCGCATTGTGATTTCCTTTGGTAAATGAAACGAGGATTGGTTAGAAATATTTAGTTTAACTTTACGGTTTTTTTTTTTTCTGGTTTATTTACCCTGTGATTTGAATTTATGGATTCCAGTGTTGTTTTTTGTTTATTGATTTTCATTCTCTATTTTGTTTTCATATTTTGATTTGAAGTATGGTTTTGTTAAATACACAAAGGATGATGTTGAATAGCAAGTTTATAGTTTGCAGAGGTGGTCTCTTGTCCTTTCTGTTCTTTTAGTCCAGAATCAGTGGAGCATATATTTTTCTTATGTCAAATCAAGCTACTAGTGTGGACAAAACCCTCTTCCGCCTGCTTAATTTCTTCATGTCTGGTTCCCATCAGTGATTAGGTTAAATACCTGTTGTACTTGTACCTGATAACTTCGTGGTCACTCCATAGGACTCAGAGACTTACTTTTATTTGTGGCTATTCTACGTGACCAAACATGGGTGCTACAATCTAGTTTTTGACAATGAATGGATCCTTGTAAGCTGGTCCTCTCTAACAGAGTTTTTCCTACTCCACAAACATGCTTGGTCTTCCTTGGTTCCAAGTTCTGGTAAACAATAACTCTCACAAACACTAACTCAGTCTCAAGGCCCCAGTACACCCAATAATTCTCTCACACTAGCAAAACAAACAATCTCTCAACCCATAAAAACGGGTGATCTCTCGACCTTCCCTAAAATCTACCAAATTACTCTTCAAACCCCTTGAAAGGTCTGTTCCAGTAGACAACATGAATCCTATACACTTGTGGTGCCTATATATTGTGAAAGGTCTGTTCCATAGAGCAGACGTGGGAGATACCCCTCTACCCCAGGGACGAAGTGTGGGATCTATATATTGTAATAGACTCACTTTATGGAACGAGCACAAGAGATATCCCTTGGCTCATGGGCCATGGGTCCATCACACAACAGATTGACTCTTAGAGCATTTACATTGGTAGTGCTAAAATAGCTAAAATATTATTTTAGTACCCAAAATACTAATAGGCATGCTACATTGATGGTGGTATATCTTTAAAATTTTACAAACTGTGATCAGTAAATTGCTATCTTTGCAAGTTTACTATAACTCCGAAGGGATAAAAAAATTATTGTTTATTCGGTGGTGACTTTTTCCTCATTAAAAAAAAATGTATTTTCTCTCTTTTTTATCTCTCATTAAAGAAATAATAAAGAAAAAATATTTAAATGAAATGGTAAAAAAAATAGAATCTTTGATGTTTGGTGTATGGTAAAGTGGAGTGTTAAAATAAATAAAAATAGCTTTTCGAGTTGTTAATTAAAGCTAAGTTTTTTAGCACCACAATTATGAATGCTCTTATTTCTACTTCTCTCTCTCTCTCTCTCTCTCCATTTGTAGAAAAAACTGACACATCTACCAATGATTCCTTAATATGTATTTAAAATCAATAATATCTTGTCACCTCAACAAGTTGTGAAAATTATTGAGTTTAAGCATTACATTAGAAGATATTCTTCTTCAGTGGTCTAATCCCTAATCCAAATTCTCTACTTGCCAGTGTTCTCATGAAAAGCACAGACTGCAATTCAATCTCAATTCGGTAACACTTAAGAAATATTTTTGGTCTCTATCAAACCTTAAAACACACACGCACAACTAATACTGATTACATCCCTGGGAAGGATCTAAAACATGAAAGGACGAACATCATTCTAAAATGAAAAAGAGAAAGCTTTCATAGCCTGCATTTCATAGGTTTATGAATAAATCAACTGAGAGAGTATAGTTGAAGTTGTGAATTTGGAGCCGAGGATATCATATGCTCACTTAAAGTTGAAACAATGACAGATGCATCAGCTGACATGAGTAAAACAACTCAAAAAAACTTGTACCCCTTCCTAAAAAATTGAGAAGTTCAAACTAGTGTGCCATAAACTTAGTGCTAAGTTTCCTTTTTTAACACAGATATAAAAAGAATAGATTTCAGAATCAATATGAAACATTATTACTAATTAGAAATTACAATTAACAGTCTTATAAATAAATCATGCGCTTCCTAAGAAATTCATGAGAAATTCCATTAGACCATTATATATCCAAGTAAAATACATTTAAGAACATTGTTAAGAGCAAATCACAAAGCTCCAAAAACAAAAAGCAACACATTTAAATACAAGCAAGGGTCTCCATGAATTGAAAAGTTTTGAACTTCTTAAATGCTCCAGCACAAAACTTTTATCTGGCCACAAATCACAATCCACCTTTAACGCCTTATCCTTCAGATTATAAGAAATCACTTTCCCTGGTATTGCTAGCACAAGATTTTCCTCTTGTTTTTCTCCTTCAACTAAGCACAAGGGATGGTACATATAATATCTAACATTCTGAGTAAATACCATCTTCGGGAATATAAGTGTCACAAATTCAAGATCACCACGGTATTTCACAAAGCAATCAGATTTGTCTCTTTGCATCTCATAGATAGTAAATTGAGTACTTATAGTACTGCATAATGTAATGATACACAAACAGTCACTGGACTCTCCAAAATAATCTAAATACAACTTCTATGAACTGTCTAAAACATAGTGAGGTATTGGCATTCTATTCATATTCTTTATCTTAATCAAAGTACAAAACTGCAACCCTAGAGTGATCACACCAGTAAATTGCACCATTCCAATAAACCCCTTTATTGCTAAATCCTATTTTTACTTCATTAATGGACTTCCAAGATTGGGTTTCTTATGAGTATATATAAATATTGATTAGTTGGTTCAATTGTGATGAAGGTATTTGATGAACAAAAATAACCTTATTATGAATAGACTTCAAAGGATCAAAAGCAATATTTACAGCTCTCAAATTTGTTACTGATGGCTTATCAAACACACAGATTCTTGTGGAATGCCTGACATAAAAGGACCAACATAATAAGAAGTGAATATAGAGTCATCAAGATTGTGAGACATGGAATAACACAACAAGCCCTTGCATGAATGTAAGATTTCAGTATCTGTGCTGTATTGTATTGAGAAACTGGCTTGGTAAGAGTTCAACAAATATCTTTGAGAGACAGTTTGATTTCCCTCAAAAGAGAGCAATGAATGAAATAACAGAGTTCCAATATGCGGTGCATTTTGTTAGCTAGTTTCCTCCAATATTTTAATAATTTTTCCTATAAAAAATTATAATATTTAGTATTCTACTTTATAGACAAAATAGAAAGGCAATAAAATTAGTGTAATAATTTGATCATACTATATGTGTTTAAAATTTTGAAAATTGTATGTATTGTGACTGATATAGATAAACTTGTGTCATGCCTACTAAAAAAATGCAAATATCATTTTGACAATAAAAATAAATATAAAAATATCCTTCAATCATTTTTTTTACATTCTTGATCATGTGTTGTTAAATTTATTTATTTTTCTTTTGTTGGTCTTTATTTCCACCATTACAAAAGTATGAATATTTTAGCATGAACACCATATTTCTAATCAATTGTTTCTCATATAAATCTTATAAAACTAACGTCAAAATTTCATTACACTTAATTAATTAATGCACCACTTAAAATAATTAATATAAATATACATACATACATATATATATATATATTGTTTTTCATTCTTAATTGTGTGTTATTAATTTAATTTAATTTTTCTTTTGTAGGATTTTGTTTCCATTGTTGCACAAGTAATTAAATTTATGCAAGAATACCATATTTTTAATCAATTTTTTCTCATATAAATCTTAGAAAACTAACATCAAAATTTCATTATATTTAAATAATTAATGAACCACTTAAAATAATTAATATAAAAAATATTTATTTATTTATATTAGTAATATTTTTAATTACATAGAATAAATAGTACTAAATATATATATATAATTTTTGTTATATAAGAATAAACTATTGGGTAAGTACCAATAAAATGAAGCTTTTAAGAGAATACAAGTGGCATCATGGTATTGAGTAATTAATTCTTTATCAATTATAAAGTGTGAGAGATTGCAGAGTTAGTTTGGAGATGACAAGCGCGCGAGCAGTTATTCAAGTATTCAAACACGTGAAGAGCACATGAGCGTACGAACAGTTCTTTGAGAACTTAAGGGATAGGCAAGTATGTGAGCAATTATCTGAGCACGTCACATGAACATGTGAGTAGTCATTTTATTAGAGAAGATATTTGTTTCAATTTGTAAGATGATGAAATAACTGCTAATGATGAAGTATAAATAGGAATCAATTACTCTTTCACAAACACACATAATCTAACAAACCAGATTTCACACCCGATCAACGAAATGATAACTTCATGTTTATAAGTGTGTTCCGCCTCGCATGAGTTATTTAGGAGTAGTCTTGTAACTTAACTTAGCTTAGGAGTACTGTAACTTAGGAGAATTGTAATTTAATCTTGTTTATAAACTTTTGCGGTCTTGTATTTTGATATTTGTGACTTGTTGCAATATCAATAATACTATTATTTGTTGTCTTGTTCCTCTGTTCTTAGTTGATTTGTACTTTTGAAAGTCCTATTAGTTTAGGCAGTAACAGAGCCCATCTTTTTGGTGCGAAATCTTGTCTTGCATATGGTGTCTTAGTGCGAACAACCTATTAGAATTTAGAACTAGTTTATGCTCTCAATAGGATCCTAATTACTTAATCATTCCGAGGGGTTGTTATTTTGCCATTAGGACTATGACAAAGTTGTTCATTGGTTATTAAAAAAAAAAAAAAAAAACCATTTTGATCCTTATATTTTGAGGCCACATTCAATTTGGTCAATACATTTTGGTAGCAGTTCATTTGGTCTCTATTGTAAAGTCACTAATAGAAAACGCCTACGTAGTAAACGTTGTGCATTAATAGCACATTTGAAGTTTCCATGACTTATAAAATAATATTAAAATTTTTTAATTAACATTAAAAATATGTCACATTAGCTAAAAAAATTAGTCCATTTTTTTATACAATATTTTGGAGGGTGAGGTTGTGTATATATCCGTGGTTTACTCCCCAAAAGAGGCTCCAAAGGCCTTGCCTCAGTGAGGTTCCGCGTTTTAAAAATAAATAAATAGTCCATTGCTAGCTACTAGTAATTATCTCTTTAATAATTTTCTTGAAAACCATGAGCTCCCACAGGCCTCAAGTTTAGGTGACTGATTTTGGTTTGAAAATAGTAATTTTAAGGGTTACTTGTCACCATGTTATGGTATGTACGCATGCTACTAGCATATGCAAAATGCAAGCATGGTTCTCGTAGAATCATGGTTTCTAATCTTCTGGATCCTAATTACTTTATCATTCCAAAGGGGTTGTTGTTTCATCATTAGGACTATGACCTAAGTGGTGTATTGGAATATATATATATAAATATATATATATATATATATTTATATATGTGTGTGTATGTGGGTGGGTGGGTGGTTTTCTTCACAAATGAATGTCCAAATCCTAAAGATATGGCATGTTTTGTACGACCAATGAATTAAGGTCCACAACACACACACACCAATCAAACAAATACAAACAAGGGGCATCTATCATATAATTGATTGAATCTGTTTGCCAATTCCTTCTTACGCCTTAGACCAGTGTCGGAGCTAGAGTTTTAGTCCAAGAGGGCAAGATTAAAAGAAAAGATTAGAATAAAAATTATTTTAAAAAATATCACTTTAAAAAAATATACATAAATATAATATATAATAATATAATTGTCATACAAAATGTAATGTGTAGATTATTTAATTTATAGCTAATAACAAAAACAATCAATTTATAACTAATAACAATTAACTCAAGAGATAAATCTAAAACATAAATTTTAAAAATGTAATTTGATTACTAAAAAAAAATCAATGTAAAATTATTAAAAGTATAGCAATATACTTGAAAGTTGTATGCTGCTTTAATTACTTTTAAAAAATTATGTAGAATTCTAATTTCTTTTTCTATTCTAGAAATTATTTAAAATTTTAGAAATTTTCCTTTCTAATTTTAATTTTAAAATTAGGAACCCACTATTTTGACTTTTAGATCAATTTGTTTTGAACTTAGAAGAAAGTGTTGTGATATGGGAAGCTTGAGTTTTAATTGTTGTAAAAACCACAAGTTTAATTAGTTTCAAGTTTCAACTATCAAGAAATATTTTTTGGACCAAACTAATACTATAAAAAAAATGGTCTTGTTAATGTATGCCCTTAGGGCACATATTAATCATCCATTTTAGGAAACGTTTTATGAGAAATTAAAAAAACTGTCAAAAAAGTTAATTACATTTCGCTTTTTCATAAAATTTTTTCTAAAATGGTTTACTAACATATGGCTTGAGGGTATACATTAGTAAAACCCTAAAAGAATTTATAATAGTCCTATAATATTAAGAATTATTTTTTTTCCTGCTTTGCCATTATTTTTTAGGACAAAAGTTAAGAATAGTTTGCTGTAAAGATTACATGAGCACAGCTACGAAGATGACCCAACTTTGTTGAATAACATTCTTGTTCATTTCAACCAGACAATATCCCACTTAAAACTGTTTTGATCTTGGAGCAGATAAGCTTCCCTTTTACTGTACTACCATCTTCAGACTAAATATTGTGCTTTGAAATTTATAATATTATTATTACGCTTATTGGTAATCATAATAGGCATGTGTCCTGGATTGATGCTTTAGTCCTAAATTGGATCCATATTATCGCATGAAACTCAAAAGGGTTTTTCATGGCTATGATCTTGTGAGAGAAAGGAATAATAAATTTGTGATAGAGACTTTTCTCTTTATCCTGCACTAACTTTTGAAGTTCCGAAAATTTCATTGTGAGCAGACATGCTTTCACAATGTTAGATTACCAAAAAATTTCAACCAGTCACACTTAAATAGGGAAATAAGCCATCCACCTATCTATCATGGCAGCACACTCCTTGACCATGTATTCAGCAGCAATGTGGCCTGCTCCCTGTACTAGGAAAAAGAATATATGAAAGTTTGTTTAGATTTCTACTTGTAGACATTATTTAGAGTTCAATTTAGTGAAGGATATTTCTTGCCTTTACAGTCGCGAAGTTCAAAGTGAAAGTATCACCAATCAACTTCTTTGTGTACCTGCAAGTTCGTGTGAGAGAGAACATAGTTCAGGCTCCTGATTAGAAGATAAAAAAAAAGAGGGGGAGGGGGGGGGGGGGGGGGGAATTGTTAAGAGATTTGCAAACTTTGAAACCCACCCTACAGTTTGACCATTGAGAGACCATACTCTCCAGCTTTCGTCTGTACTTAAATTGAGAGACTTTATCCATTTTTGTGTGCCAACGTGTGGAACTGACATGTCGTGGTCACCACTGTTGGATTAAAAAGAATGTATTAGTCACCCATTCTACTATTACTCTTACTCAAGCACTCTTTAACTCCAGAGTTTTGATGAAATCAGGTGCATTAATCCTGGTATATTACTTAGTACTATTGCTAACTTAAGACTTATATTAGTTTTGCTAACTGATATTCACTGCACAAAGTCAAATTTCGACAGCAGAAGTAAAAGTAAGCCACGATTTCAATAAAAGAAAACAAAAAAAATAACAAGGTGTTGAAGTTTTGTTGCCAAAATTTAGGCATTACCTATCTAAACATATTTCAATAATTGATTAAGAAAAAGGTACGTTTATGCATTCCAATACCTTGATGCTATGGTGGCAAAAATGTGGGGGAACAGAGGAAAAAGAAGGTCCTTGATGTGAGTGGAGTCACTAATTATATGCAAAGAAACACTTTACTTGATGAATGAAATGAGAGGTTTAGACCAAAAACATTTTGAGAATTTTCATGTTCATGAAATTTTTGTGACTACAGCCCAAGATAGAAAGTGACAGAGACAATTAAATGTGCTTAATAACAACTTTGAATGTTGTTGAACAGGTTTTTGCACTTTTTAAGTGAGAAATTTGGGTAAGAAACCTGGCATGTCACCACCATGAATAACTGAAATAGAAGTGCAAAAGTATCCTGTTAGATTTTACCTGTATATCAAAGCTCGTAGGTCAGCATTGGTGAGATTTTGATGATAGCCAACAACACTGGTGACCTCCTTGGTGTAAGCTAAGGAGGTATTACAGTATTGCCAAAAGGTTTTGGTCCCCTGTTTAGCATCACAAAAATGTTATAATAATTCTATGTTTGGACTGGTTATTGTGATATATGAATAGATTACACATACCGGTCGAACTCCAAGAGCTTCTTGAACACCTTTATTATTCGCCCAGACGTAGCAGAGCATATGATTATAGCTCTGAATGAAATTAAACCAATATCTTAGATACTTGTTGATATAATAACACATACAAAAAAAACAAAACACAATTTGTTTGAGAGACAGAGAAGGGGCTTTACACGACACCAATGTGCACGACTAGACTTCTCTGAGAGAGATCTTCGAACTGACTCTACGTCTTCATTTGGTTCTGGGATTCCATCACTACAATATGGTTCCAAAATGTGTAACGAGTTGATACTACTTGTCAGCTGCAAATTCAAATGATCACCAATTCTCAGTGCATATTGAAATTTGATGATGAAATAAATCTAAATAATATTTTGATCCTCTAACCTCGTCGATAGCATCAACATCTGATGAGCATTGATAATTGCTAGCATCTATATCTACATAAATGCTGTTGCAGCTTGTTTTGGCTGACTAAAAGCATGAAAAATAAGAGTTTAGAATGTAATTGCATTGAATAGAAGAGATTCATAATTAGTGAGAAGAAAAAAAAAATACAAGCTAAGGAAGCATTATCAAAAAGACAATAATGAAAAACAACTTAAAATAATACTCATGCTGGTACAGGCTTACATAAGAGTGGATTTAGAAGGCTGCTAGAATCAGACAGTGTTTAAAGTCATTGATTTATTGGAATAAAAAAAAAAAAATGCTTTAAATACAAATAACTCATATAGAATTTTCTTTTCTACCTCTATTTGGAAGAAGAAGAAACTTGTTAAACATCAAATTACCTCATAGAGTTGATCTGATATGAGAGTCAGACGATGAGCATAAGGGATTCTTGCATTTGTGTCAATGAATGAATCTGTCGCTGGGTTCTGAAGCACATACCCCTAATTCAATTTAACAATATTCAATCAACCAAACTTTGATATTCAAAATACAATGCTTTAAATATTTTTGAAAAAACAATAGAAAGTTATTCTATTGGAAACAATATTCTAAAGCCATTTTCTATTTTATTGATAAAATATAGTTGGATTACATACCCTGAGATTAATCATTGGCACAATTCCAGCTTCATTACCTGCAACAACAAAATCCAATGCCAATTTTAGAGAGAGTATTTAGCTTGTTATAAGTGTTTCTTTTCAAAGAAAAAGAATTTTGGTTCATGTTTATGGGAGGGGTGAAGTTAGGCTTATTTTGTTTGTATCTTGTATTATTTAAAATTTTAAATGATGTAGCATTAGAAACATTTTTATATTTACAATATTTGATCCTAACCAACCATAAAATTGATTCTTTTCAAAGGAAGAGGATCCTAACTAAAATTTAGGTTTAAACCAAGTAGCAACTATTAGAAAAATTCAAAACTAAAATATAGTTTCTAAGTTGTTGTACCTTAGTTTCTCCAATTAAATTAAACAATTTGGCTGCATTATTGGGTACTAATGCGCTACATGGTTGAATTTAATTGGAGAATTTAAATTTTAATACCTAAGAAATTGTACCTAAATTTTTTCTATATATATAAAATCCTTCCTGTAGATATCATGGCTCTTTTGTTAGCAAAATAAAAAATGCAATATGTTTCCTTATTCATCAGTAAGTAGTAGTAATTGTTATTGTTATTGAAAGTTGAGATATTTCACTAAATTGTTTCATTGTATTCTAAGAAAAGCCAAGTTGGGAATTTGTTTCATTGTATTCTAAGAAAGTTGAGATATTTCACTAAATTGTTTCATTGTTATGGTGACTTGGGAATTTAACAAAAGCAAAACATAGAGGATAAGGAAAAAGTTTAGCTCCAAACTAATTTGGAGTTATCTTTCTCCAACCTACTATGTGGCAATTGAAGAGAGTGGATAATCTTATACATTATCGCGCAATAGGCTAGAAAAGATAGCTCCAAACCGGTTTGATTTAAACTTTGTACAAAGGTTAACAGGAAGAGTTTCCGATAAGTTTGGATCCTCCTCATCCACAAATATTACCTAACACTATCTGTTGCACAAGTATTGGTATAAGTAGGCCAGAATACGATTCACCACCAACATAGAGTTGATTTTCCAAAAATTGAGGGTGCTCATTCAACCACTGCATAAAAATTGAAATTAACTTCGAAAAATTTAAACACTTCATCAAATAAAATTTGAAAAAACAAACACCTTAACTAAGTGTATTCTATTATCATCCATTTTCTCACACACCTTTTGTAGAAATTCATAGGTTTGTGCTACAAATTTGTAATCGCCTGTAATATAGCCATCTAAGCTCTCTGAATAAGAGAATCCAGCCCCAACTGGTCCATCCATATATATGATGTTGAGGCTCTGAAAAACCATCATCACATTTCAATAAGATGGATTAAAATTTTGCTATAATAGAGTTGATTGAAATGTGCATAAAAATCAAATTAGTGCAATTAAATTCATACTTGTGTCCACGCAAATGGGTTATCCTGAAGTGTTGGTAGGCTCCCATTGTAATCTCCAAGTTTGAAGGTTACAGGACCTATATATTTGCGAGATATGCGTTTAGAAGATTGTTGAAATTTAATTTGTAAATTAGACACAATTCATGTACCTACCAGGACCAAATTTAAAACTTGAATCCTCTATAAATAGTTAGTTGGAAATACTTTGTTAGCTAATTATCTTGCATGTGATGTGGATGAGACCCTAATATAACATACGACTAACTCAAGAAATTCAACGGTACAATTTTAAAATTCAAAATATATATTCCAATTCAATAATATATATATATATATATATATATATATATATATTCCAATTCAATACCTATTATCCCTAAAATGAATGAAAAGATGAGTAAGAGTAGCATACCACTTTCAAAAAAGATACCAGCAAGACCAGAGCAACCAGGGCCTCCACTCATCCATAACATAAGAGGGTCCCTTGAAGGGCTCCTTTGGGACTCAACAAAATAGTAAAATACTTGTACGGTCTCATTATCGCCCACACCAATGTATCTATATGGACCAATATCCAACAAAATAAATCAGTATCTATTGCTATTTACACATTATTAACATTTTTTTTTGAGTTATAATAAAATTCATTGGGAAAGTCAGGATTCTTGTTTTGGGAACAGTGTCAGTTTTTGGGTGAGATTATATTAAATGCACACAATTTTGTGGTCTCCTACAATACACAATTTTGTGGGTTCCTTCCTATAACAGTTATTGATGGTGACCCTATTTGCAAAGTACAAAAAGGAATTTTTATTTCTTTGAGGAAATTACAATATTTTTCACAACTTTTTGTTACAATTGCGTCGTGGTAGAGTGTGATTTGAGAATTTAATTTATACGTAGATAAAACAATTTAATGATCAACAAGAGAGTGGCCTTATTTTTTAGGCTATGTTTTAGTGGAAATTAGAGTTGTATTTTTACCGGATTGTCCTTTAGTTTTGTCTCTATGTAAACATATGAGTGTAGTGCCATTTTTGAACCAAAAAAATGAGAATACCAAATAGAGGAAGCTATTTAAATAGTAGTATAGATAATAACAATAAAACAGTACAATATATTGTTCAAAGTGACGAAGCAAGTATAAAATATAAGAGTCAACAAAAAAACATTAAAAAGTGTGGGTTAATATACCCCTACAGTCACATCAAAAGGCAATAAACAAAAACCAAAAGCTTTTTAGCTCAACTGTAACATTTTTTGGTGTTTTCAATTGAAACGTCAAATGTTCAAATGGAATCCCTCATCTACATTGCAATCATCAAATTATCCACACACAAAAAAAAAAAAAAAAAAAAAAAAAGTAAGAAGCAAATTAAAATGCGTGACATGTATCATAAATTCATAATGCACAACTGTTCATTTCTCAAAATATTTCGTGCCACCGGAAAGAAATCTCCCCGAACTAGCAAGATGATGATGATGATGATGATGATGATAATAATAACAATAATTAAAACTTACCCGGTTTCAAGCGTGAAGGGAAGCTCACCGGTATAGCCAGGTAGAGTTGTGACAATCTTGGAAGCGTTTGAGCTTGCAGAGGCAACTACTACTAAGAAAACCAGCAGAAGAAGTAGACGCAAACCCATCCAGGAACAACAACAAGGGTTAAGCTGCACAATTCTCAGAGGTTGATGTTTAGTTGCTTTTGGTGCCATACTTTTGAAAACAAAAACAAGCAAGAAATGGAGCCTGTGTTTTGGCTATTTGAAGTAGCAGAGAGATTCTAGACAGAATTTTGTTTTTATATAAATATATAAATATATATTTTTTTTATGTTACATTTAACATCAATTTCAATGCCATCTGTAAGTCTCAAATTAAAAATTCGACCTAACTTTATTGTTAATTTATACCGTAATTTTTATATCTCATCCAACTTTCAAAATTTATATTAAAGTTTGTTTGACCACATATAAACATCACGTGGCCCCCAAAGAATCCCAAAAAAAAATACCCTAGTCTCAAAAGTCAAAAGTCAAAAGTATCATGTTTAAAATTGCATACATAAGAGCATTCACATTAGAAATGACATATGCTATATGTCGAGAAAATTTAGCATAAAAGCCCAAAACTCCCCACATATTCGGACTTGTAAAAACTAACTATTGTAAAAAAAATTTGCAATAGTGCTATAGTGCAATTCTAAAAGTAGAATTGCACTGTAGCTCAATTCTAAAATAAAAAACTAATATTTTATTAACTTATTTAATCAATTCTTCTCTCTCTCTGGGTTTTTAGGTTTTTGTTTTTATTTGAGTTTTGGGATATATTATTTTATTGTGTTGTACTGTAAAATAAAAGATGGGATGCTAAGAGTATTGTAAAATGGTATGGTATAATTGATAAAGTAGCTTTTTGGGATGATAAAATAGGATGAGATAGAATTTTGGGATGTGAATGCTCTAAGAGAATTCTCATTAAGGGTGTTAAAAATGCTAAATGCTATTTTTTAGCATTTTTAACACCTTAAATCATAAAAACTCATCTTTATCAAAGCTTTCAAATCTTAAAATTTTTAGCAACTTGCTACAGTGAGGTTTTATTTCTAACACCTTACCTTACTGTAGCAAGCTGCTAACATTTTTTATTATTTTTCCTTCTTTCCTTTTCACTGTCTCTCTCGTGCTTTCCGTCCCCTCTTTCTTTCATTTTCTCTCCACCTCTCTGTTTCCCTCTCTCTGCATCTCGAGTTCGTGGGTCTTGGGTGTGGCCGGGATGCGATGCTGGCTGTGGTTGGGCTGCGATGGTTTTTCATGGATCATGGGTTTCTATGGTGGTTCATGGTGGGTCTCTGCGGTGGTTCGGTGAGTGAGTTTTGTGATTTGATATCGGTGAGTTTTAATTTCAGTGGTTTTGATTGATTTTGGTGGGTTCTTGATTTCAGTGGCTGGGTTCATGGGTTGATCGGGGTGGCTTTGGGTGCTGGGTGTGGGTTGATTGGGGTGGTTCAGAGATGGGTGTGGGTTGATTGATTGGGGTGGTTTTGGGTCTTTGTTGTGATTTTGTGATTTGGATGATTCTTTGATTTTGTGATTCTTTGATCGGGGTGATTCTTTGATGGTGGCCGGCGGCGCTGGGTTGAGAAAGAGAGACACAGAGGAGAGAGACAGAGAGAGGAAGAATAAAAAATAATAAAGAAAGAATATTTAAATGAAGTGTTAAAAAAATAAAAGTTTTGATGTAAGGGATGTTGTAAAGTGATGTGTTATATGTTATAAAGTTGGTTTTTAAGATGGTAAATGCTAAATTTTTTAGAATCTTTGATGGTAATGCTCTAAGAGCATTCCCATCAGGTGTGCCAAATGCCAAATATTTGGCATTTGGCACACCAAACACTAAAAAACCCCTCTCATGAATGCTATAAAATTTGACACACATGAACAGTACTGTTCCATCTTTGGAACAGTACGAATAGATATGCTAAAAAAAAAAAAATTATTCATTTTCTCTCTCTTCTTTTATGACTTTTCTTTCTTCTCTCTCTTGCTTTTTCTTCTTTCTTTCTCCGCCTGTTCCTTATCTTCTGTCACTCCCTCTTCCCTTTTTCTTCTTCTTTCTTCTCCAACATCTTCACCTCTCCCTTTTTTTTTTCTCTTTCACTTTCGTGTGTTCATTTTACTAATATTTTGTTTCACACTTTCTCTTTGAACAAAAACCCAGTTGGAGTTTTGTAGTTTCAAACCTCTCCCTTTTTCTTTTTCTTTTTTCCTTTTTTCTTTTTTCCGTCACTTTCTCTCTCTTTTATTTTTTTTCCTGTCACTATCTCTCTCTCTCTCTTTTTGCTTTTTTCTCCACCTAGATCGTTGCCATTGAGATTGGCCGGTGCCGTGGAGTTTGGCCTCACCGATGAGGTCGACTGGTGGAGATGCATATAAGTTTGGCCGGTTTTTTTTTTTTTTTTTTGGTTGTGGATTCCATGTGATTGTGGGTGGTGGTGGAGTTGGGTTGGTTCCATGTGATTTGGGTTGTATAAATGGAGTTGATTCATCTCTTCATTTTTTTTGGAGAGTTTTGTGTTGATTTTGGGGATTTTTTTTTTTTTTTTAAAGTAGTATTGGGGGTTGGTGGCGGTTGGTGGATTGTTGTTGGTGGTGGCGGATTGTACCTGTGGGTGGTGGTGGTGGGCTATGCTTGTGTATGGTGGTGGGTTTATTATAGTTCTGTGCTTGTGTTTGTGTATGGTGATGAGTTTTTATTTTGTATTTTTTTTATATTGATGGTTTTTTTTAATGTTTTTAAAATATTTTAAAATATTATTTTAATATATAGAATTGAAAAATAGAAGATGTGATGAACAATAAATTGTAAAATGGTGTGTTAAAATAATAAAGTAGGCTTTTTGATGTGTTAAAATGACATATTTATGAAACAGCTGATGGGAATGCCTTATCATATGTTTAAAATTGCAGCTACTTATTTTTTAACCCAGGGGGTTGGCCGAGTTGGTTGGGCTCTCGGTCTCAAGGTGCTTGTACCGGGTTCGATTGGGTGTGCTCCCCAGTTTGAGTCTGGCTACAAGCGCTTTACCCCTTCGTGGGCCCACCCAGCATGAACAGTGATTAGTCTTTGGTTGAAAGCCTTGAGGATACACTGTGCGAGAGGAAAAAAAAAAAAAAAAAACTGCAACTACTCTAGTCTCAAAAGTCAAAACTCAAAAGCATCTATTTGTTTATTATTTTCCCTTACCCATTACACGTTAACATATTATTATATGACCACTATTATATCGCAACAAAATTTGAGACTTACGATGGCATCGATAATGATGTTAAATATTGTATTATAGAAAGAAAAGACAACCTACTCTCTATAAATTCATTGTTCTAGGCTTTTTGGGCCTGAGTCCATCCATTATTTGGGCTTAGGCGCCAAATCAGATCCTTACAGTTACCTATTAAAACTACCATAATGATTAATTTCCTATATTTAATTAGACTAACTAAAAAATAAAAGACAATTAATAACTAGGATAATTACCTATTAATAACTATCATGATGATTAAATTTTATACTTATAAGACAATAACAAAAAGATTATTAATAATTATTATGATTATTAAATTCATATTTATACAAAATAAAATAAAAGAGAAAAAAATCATATTTGGTTGAGCTTCTATGTCTGGGTTAAATGTTAATAACTATTAAGGTAAATTGTAAATTACACCCTTAAAGTTTGGGGGTGTTTCGATTTTATACCCTGAAGTTTCGAAATTTGGATTTTACTCTCTTAAAGTTTGAGAGTGTTTGGATTTTACATCCTAACGTTTCAGAATTTGGAATTTACAGCCTAAATTTTAGGGGTATTTGGATTTTACTTCCCAAAGTTTGAGAGTATTTAGATTTTACACCCTAAAATTTTAGAATTTGGGGGTGTTAAATCCAAAGTCCAAATACTCCCAAACTTTTGGAGGTAAAATTCAAATTTTGAAATATCAGGATGTAAAATCTAAACATCCCAAACTTCAGGGGATAAAATCCAAATTCTGAAACTTTAGGGGTGTAATTTACAATTTACCCTAACTATTATAATGATTAAATTTTAATATTGAGAAAAGTTAATGATGCTCTAAGGACATTGGTAATGACATATTCTTGTAAACTTTTTATGGGAAAAGAATTTTTTTTTTTTTTTAAAGTTTTTTATATTTTTCATAAAAGTGGTATAAAAACATTTTAAAAATAGTTTATTAACAATTGCTCTAAAGGCACCTGCTAATATGACCCTTTTTATATTTAGACAATAGTTTTGTAATAATATGATTATTAAATTTATATATATATTAAAAAATAAAAGCTAGAAAAAAAAAAATCATATTTCACTACAAGAAAATCGAGCTATTACGGCAGGTTTTTGTGGTGGTTGCGAAAAGTGCCTCTATATGTCACGTATTGTGGCACTTTTTTAGCCCGCTGTTGTAGATGAAATATATTGCAACATTTCGTTGGACCACCGCAATAGATGTAGCCTTTTGCGGTGTACTACAGCGGTGCTATATAAACTGCCGCAATATACGTGTTTTAGCAGTGTTAGACTTAGCTATAGCGGTGCTCCATAAACCCGCTGCAACAAATATATCCTTTTGCGGAAACTACAGTGGCGGTATATAAAATTGCTGCAATATATAAGTTTTAGCGGCATTTCTGTTACTTATAGTGGTAGGTTAGATGATCGTCGCAATAGATACTTTTTGCGGCGCTGTTTCATAGTTATAGTGACGGTTTGGACCGCTGCAATAGACCTTTTAATTGCCCGCGCTTGGTCCAATGTATCCCTCTGTAGTTTTGGCCTAAGTGCCATTTTGCCTTTTCATTTCCCTCCTTTTTCATTTTCCAATACTCTCTCTCTCTCTCTCTCTCTCTCTCTCTCTCTCTCTCTGTTGTTAGCTCTAAGAAAAAACCCATCCACTAACGTCCTTCACCGACTGTCATCAGTTACCATCACCACCGCCGGTAGTAACCAAAAATATAAATTGCCAAAAAACCCAACAGATTTGATGGATTTGTGAAACCCACCGCCGGCGGGTACCAAATTTTGAACCAACAAGTTGTGATTATGGTTGTTGTTCAAAGATACTTTACAAGACAAGCTAAGGGGTAAGTTACAGTATTTTATTTAACATTTTTATTTATATTTTCTAATATCTTGCCAAGTTTAAAATTTTCCCACTAGCCAAACAGGGAAATAGAGAACTCAAACATTAAAATTTTCCCACATTTTCTCACTAGCCAAACATTTTCTCACTTGTATTAACTACTAATGCATGCAAGTAGAACATAATAATCAACCAAAAAAAAATACTCATACCCAGGTGTATTTCTTAATCACCTTAATCACCACAAGGTGTATTTTTTTTTCATTAATGTTATGGATTCTGTATATTCGTTATTAGATTTGTTTTTGGACTTTATATGCCTTTATATTCTGTTTGGTCGCTGAGAAAATGTGAAAAAGAAAGAAAATTTAGTTCTATTGGAAAATGTGTTTTATACTGCTGCAATTTTGTTACATCAAAATTGTTCCTCCTAATCTTATACAACATGCCTTCTTGTTGCCTTTTGCATTTAGGTTTTGATGACAAGGCCATTATTTATGGTGTAATTATTTTGTTGTACTATTTTTTTGGTTGTTGCCAATCTTATCCCACTGAGCTTTGGGTTTTCTTCTCTGACCACTTGATGCGTGCTACCATGAAGTAGTACAACAAAAGTAGCATGAAGTAGCACGCATCAAGTGGCAGAGTATTATCGCCTCCCTCGGAGTTGAGTGGTGATTCTTGTGTGGCTGACCTTATAAACAGAGATACGGGGTGGTGGGACTCAAGAAAAATTGATAAATATTTTTTGCCGTTTGAAGCACAAAACATTAAATCAATGCCTTTATGTTCTAACCCGCAATCTGATTATTTTTTCTAGCCTTTAGCAGGTGATGGCATTTACACGGTGAAGACAGGATATAAACTTTTATGTGATGTGTCAAGAGAGGAAGCTGCATTGTGTCAAACTCTGACAGCATAAAAACTTTCTGGTCGAGGTTGTGGAAATTAAAAATCCCTGGCAAAGTTAAGCATTTCCTGTGGAAGGCGTGTACCAATAGTTTGCCAACAAAATCAAACTTGCTCAAAAGGAAAGTTCTCTCGGACCCTACATGCCATCTCTGTGGGAATCTAGCTGAAGATGCCATGCATGCTTTATGGGAATGTGAAGCTGTAAAGTCGGTGTGGATGGATTTTGGGTGGGTTAACAGGTTTGAAGCTGCACAGGGGACGTTCTCTGAGCTATGTGACCGAATTATGACTCAACCTCGGGTTCCTGAGATTTTCGCCACCACAGCATGGTTCATTTGGTCGTATTGAAATAAAACAAGGTTGAACGAGTCTACCCAACCTCTAGACAGAATTCCTGAAGCTGTCCATAGCTTCCTTTCAGGTTTCCAAAGAATTAAGGTCCTGCCAAGGAGTACCGCTCCAAGCAGAAAAAAGAGATGGACAGCGCCTACTGTGGGTGAGTTTAAAACAAATTTTGATGGAGCAATGCTTGAAGAGAATGATAATGCAGGAATTGGGATTATTGTTTGGAACTCCCGTGGTGAGGTAATGGTGGCTCTTTCCGAAAAAATTCCTAAACCTTCGTCGGTGGAAATCTTGAAGATGTTAGCTACGAGGCAAGCTGTCAAATTTGTTTAGGAAATAGGTTTGCATTACTCTATTTTTGATGGCGACTCTCTTGTTGGTATCAAAGCTTTGCAAAGAGGAAATATGTTATCATCCTCTTTTGGTCACTTATGGCCGTTTGGATGGAGGGGGGAAGGAGGGGAAGTGGAGGGGAGTAGAGTAAAGTTAGCTAAAAATAAGTTAATTTTAGGCTAAATCTACTCTACTCTACTTACTCCCCTTCAATCCAAACGGACCAATTTCTAATACTTCATCTTTTGTTAGCTCCTTAAGGAGTTTCTCTTTCTCTCATACTTTGAGGCAAGGAAATGTGGTTGCACATGCCTTAACTTAGAGAGCAAGAATTTTTTTTTTCTTTTGTTGGTCTGGATGGAGTTTGTTCCACCAGATATAGACAATATAGTTTATGCTGATTTTCCAGCACATAATTACTACAATGGATGACTTGTTTCTCAAAAAAAAAGAAAAAAGAAAAAAGAAAAAAAAACTTTCACTTGTATGAAAAGTATTATTGCTACTTATTTTTTCTTTGTAAAGTTAAATATCTTATATAATTATTTTGACTTTCACTTGTATAGAATTTTTATTAATGCCATTAGTATCATTACTTCCAATAACAAAATGCTAAAATTGATGTAATTTACTCACACAATTTTCTTAAGAATTTATTAGGGAATATGTTAAATAAGAACATATTATATCAATCTTCTTATTAATTACTAATTGATTTTGTTTGTGCATGTCAACCTAATTATAAAATGCATATTGATGTAATTTGCAAGATTACTTCAATCATGTCTTTTTTATTTCTTTAACTTATTTAATCATTTGTACATATTTAGAAAGTTTAAACTAGTTTGTTTGGCACTTTAATTAGAATTGCTGTTTAAATAGCTTAGAAAAAAAAAAAAAAAAATTAAGCATGTATTTGAGATTTGACAGTTTAATTACAAGGGGGAAAAAAGTGCTCTCCCAATTCGAATCTTGAAATAGTCAACATAACCAACATGTCCTTTAATTAGAATTGCTGTTTAAATAGCTTAGAAAATTTTTTTATAAAAAAATTAAACATGTATTTGACACTTTAATTACTAGGAAAAAAAAGTGCTCTCCCAATTCGAATTTTGACAGCATAATCACCATGTCCTATAAAATGTGTTAACTATAGTATTACAACACCATATCTTACGAGTACAAACTTCTGTCACATGCCCAGTAGATATTTCATATTTGAGCTCTAAAGTAAGCCAATTAGATCCAACACGGTATTTAGCTCTCACTATTTTGATACAAAAACTATCCTTGTCGGATAGAATCCACCAAGCAAGCTCGGCAATCATTGTTTCATTGAAGTTTTCAAAGGATCAAAACCCCAAAATTCTTGGTTGTTGAATCATTAGTTCTCTCATTTTTGTAATAGTTGTAATTAATAATTGAAAATAGAAAATTGATTTTATGGTTAGAAAATGGAAAAATGAGTAGTAATTAGAACTTTAAAGTTTAAACGCCATCCTTATTATGTAAAAAGAACATGTTGTATATCATATAATGAGCAAGTCTTTTTTTTTTTTTTTTTTTTTTGAGAATCAAGTCAATACTTTTATTGATCAATGAATGCTATCATGGATTACAAGCTGTTGCACATCACTTAGGATGTCATTCGACCAAACATGGGGACAAGGAATATTTTTAGCAGCCTTAGCCAGTTTATTTGCTATGGCATTCCCTTGTCTCTTTACGTGAATAAAAGTAGCTGATACAAAGTTCAAAGCCAAAGCTTTAACATCCTCCAGAATATGACCAAATGAGCTGTAGCAAGGAGTGCCCGAGTTGATAGCAGTTGTGATAGTTTCAGAATCCCCTTCAAAAACCATGTCTGCAAGTCTAAGCTGAAGGGCGTACCGTACAGCTTTTCTACATGCGATGGCCTCGACCTCCTCCACTGTTCCAGGTAGTGCCGTTCTGTCTGAGAGAGCCCTATAGACCCTTCCATCAGCATCTCTGACTACTACTCCAACTTCCGCCTGCCAAATTTCTTTGAACAGAGCACCATCATAATTGACTTTATGCTGTGAAGTCTGGGGGGGGGGGGGTACCAACGTGTTGCACTTGTGGGCCTGAACTTGGGTATGTGAGGCTCTTGTGCTAATCGGTATTCGAGTAATCTCTCTCGCATGTCCTGGTACAGCAGCTGAAACGGAAGGGAAGATGCTTGCATTCTTGTGGCATTTCTTTTGTTCCATATACTCCAGGCAACAAAAGCGAACCATTCAGCCAGGTTTGGTTCTTTTGAATTTGTGATTCCAATCCACAGATCTCTAAAGTCCACGAAGCGCATGGAGAGCTGGTTTATAAGGATTTCTTCTTCCCACCAGACCTCCTTGAGTACTTGGCAGCCCCACAAGGCATGAACAGAGTCCTCAACTTCCTTATTGCACCATTCGCATAGTGCATTCCTTGTGACATTCCTAGCCAGCAGATTCTTTTTGGTGGGGAGTGATTCACGACAAGCTTTCCATAGGAAGTGCTTGATTTTATTTGGAACACTCAAGGACCAAATTCTTCTCCAACAACTCGTTTGGGCCGAAGCATCAGATGGGCTAGGAGTGGAAAAATCCTGCATAGACGTCAACATTTTGTATGCACCCTTAGTCGAGTATCTCCCTGACTTGGTGCCAGCCCAAATGAGAAGATCAGGGGCTCGGGTTGAGCTTAGTGGGATTCCCAGAATTTGTTGGGCTTCATGGGGAAAGAATTCTTGTGTTACTCGTTCTTTAATCCACCTTGGGCCATCCTCATCAATAAGAGCACATACCTTTGCATTCATAGGGAGGTTTTTTTGGGGAGAGATGATATGTTTTGTTGACATATCAGGCAGCCACTTATCACCCCTAATCTACACTTAAGTACCATCCCCAATCCACCAATATGCTCCTTGCTTGACCACCTCCCTAGCCTTGAGAATGCTTTGCCAAGCGTATGACCCATTGGATTTTACCCCACTCTCAAGAACCGAGCACGTAGGGAAGAACCTTGCTTTGAAGACTTTGTAGAACATGGAATCGGTATTATGAATTAATCTCCAAATCTGTTTACCTAGGAGAGCTAGATTAAAATTTTCCAATTCCCTAAATCCCAAACCACCATGTAATTTTGGTAAGCAAAGTTTTTTCCAAGCTATCCAATGGATTTTTCTTGCCTCACCCGAATACCCCCACCAAAATTTTCTAGTCAATGCTTCAATGTCCTTGCACAAATTTTTGGGGAGTTTGAAACACCCCATAGTGAAGGTCGGCATTGCTTGGATGACTGCTTTGATTAAGATCTCCCGGCCTACTTGTGATAGGAGTTTTTCTTTCCAAACTTGGATTTTGTGCCACACTCTCTCTCTAATATAGCTGAAGGTTTCCTTCTTTGCTCTCCCTACAAAGGATGGCATACCCAAATATTTTTCATATTGAGTCACCACCTCTACCCCCACCAAGTCCTTCACCCTATTCTTGATGACTTCTTGTGTATTTGTGCTGAAGAATAATTGTGTTTTGCCACGGTTGATTTTTAGACTTGACGCTTCTTCATACATTGTGAGGATATTCATCACCGTTTGGCAATCTGTATCATTGGCTCTACAGAAGAGCAAGCTATCATGCGCAAAGAATAAGTGGGTGATTTTTGGCCCTTCTTTGCAAAGAGACACTCCATGTAATTCTCCATTGTCAGCTGCCTGTTGTATTAAAGAATGTAGACCTTCTGCACATAAAAGAAATAAGTAAGGTGATAGAGGGTCTCCTTGACGGAGACCCCTACTTGGGTGAAAAAATCTATGAGGTTCTCCATTAATCATGATAGAGAAAGAGACCGAACGAAAGCAGCAACCCACTAGATTCCTCCATTTACCATCAAAACCCAATCTCTCCATTATTTTATCCAAGAAATCCCATTCAACCCTATCATATGCTTTACTCATGTCAAGTTTTAGAGCCATGAACCCCGTTTTGCCTTTTCTTTTATTTTTTAGGTGGTGGAGTGTTTCAAAGGCAACAACAATGTTATCAGTAATGAGACGATCTGACATGAAAGCACTTTGAGTCTCGGAGACAAGTTTAGGGAGGATTTTTTTTGAGTCGGTTGGCTATGGTTTTTGAGATTATTTTGTATATGACATTGCATAGGCTTATGGGACGGTAATCTTTTAGGTTTGTTGGTGATTTTGTTTTGGGGATGAGGGTAATGAAAGTATGGTTTAGGTTTGGAGGCATTATTCCCGAATTTAAGACAGATAAGGTTGCTTTTGTAACATCAGACCCAACAGTATTCCAATAAGATTTGTAAAAGATTGGGGGCATACCATCGGGGCCAGGAGTTGTCATAGGTTTCATTTGCTTGAGTGCTTGCTCCACCTCCATGGCTGTGAAAGGCCGGGTTAGATCGGCATTCATCTGTGATGTCACTTTGGGTTCAATCCCTTGAAGGATTGGATCAAACCCGGCTGGGTTGACTGATTGGAAGATAGATTGGAAATATTGCACAAAGGCCTCCCCGATCTTCTGTTCATCCTTAACAACTTCCCCACTGTCAAGGGTCAGTTTGGAGATGAAATTTCTTCGATTTCTCTGGTTTGCACGACTGTGGAAATAGGCTGTGTTTAGATCCCCCGCTTTCAGCTAATTCACCCTTGATCTTTGCTGCCATAGACATTCTTCCTTGACCATCAAATCATGCACCTCAGCCCTCAAACTTCTCACCTAAAAATGGTTGGATCCGTTCATGGAGTTTGCTTCTGCCTGCTTTAGCAATTTTTTCTTTTGTTGCAGCATGCGACGGATGTTGCCGAATGAATGTTTACTCCAAGACTGAAGGGATAATCGGCATGCCTCTAAATTTTTTGCCACTCTGCCAATCGGATTTTCAATTGCATGGTCCTCCCATGAGTTTTTTATCACCGTTTCACACCCTTCATCCCTCATCCAGACCGCTTCAAACCTAAAAGGTTTCCTTTTCCTGTAAAACTGGGCATTTTCATCGTCAGTACAAATCCATAATGGGCTATGATCCGAGAGCGAACCAGAGATGTAATGAACTTTGGTTGATGGGAACATTTGAATCCATGGGTTGGTTGCTACTCCTCTGTCCAATCTAATCCAAGTCACTGTACCATCAAACTGGTTGTTGCACCATGTGAACGGAGAGCCAACAAAACCCAAGTCCTGGAATCCACAGAAGTCAAGAGCTTCTCTAAAGTCAATCATTTGTCTCTCCCGACACATTGCACCACCCAGTTTCTCTTATGCTCTGACAATCTCATTGAAGTCCCCCGCACAAAACCAAGGGAGATCCATTTTGAGGCTTAAATGTTTTAGTAGTGCCCAGGAGTGTTCCCGGTTGGCCGTTACAGGGTTTTCGTAGAATCCCGTAAACTGCCAGGCGTCATCCACTCCTGGGTTCACCACTGCATCAATGTAAGTTGGGGTTGCATCCATCACGTGTAGATTGATGTCTCTGCTCAAAAACAGTACGAGGCCACCACCTGTATTGAGTCTAGAGACTATGTGGACATTGTCTAGCTGCAGTTTTACCTTTAAATTCTTCACGTAGTTGTCTTTTGATTTTGTTTCCATGAGAAAAACAATTGTGGGAGCGTATTTTTTCACCATCTTGGTGAGTTCCTGAACTGCACATGGTCATCCCAAACCACGGCAGTTCCAGCTTATGGTGTTCATTGGTGTCGGCGGGGCTGCTTGGCAGCCACCACTGTTGGGTAAGCTTCTGGGGATTCCTTATAGGGCATTGAGATTTTTTTTGTGGGATGGCTACCTTCTTCAGACTCATCACTTCTTTTGTGTTTTCTCTCAATCATGAGCACGTCACTTGGGCTGCTTTGTTTGTCACGTGGAATTCTGGCCCACGTTGTTTTGGTTGGCAAAGGATTGGGTTGGCTTTGTGTGTTATTGGTGGGCTGATGAGTGGTGCACGGCCCAATGTGGTAGGGGTGTGTTGGGGTTGGCTTTGTGTGGTGATGGTGGGCTGATGAGTGGTGCACGGCCCAATAGTGGTAGGAGTGTGTTGGGTTAGAACTTTGGGCTTTAAGTCCAGATTGGTCTCGGATTCAGTGTGTGTGGGGTTTAAGACTTTCTCTCTGTCATCAATGTTGGCATTTATGCTGGATTTTTTAACGGTTGCTTCCTCAGTGCCAGAAATGCAGCCGTTAGGGGCATTGAATGTGTGATTCTCTTGCCAATCAGCACTGGATTGATGAGCAATTATGACCTCATTTATTGTCATGGTAGTGACAGTTGTTGGGATTGTCGCCGGGGTTGGTGGAAGATCACGTGGCTGGGATGTTGGTGGTTGGGTGTTTGGGACGGTGGGTGTTTGTGGTGGAGGTTTTTGTTATTTGGGTGTCTCGGTCTGGTTCCAGGTACAGTAATGGAGGTTTTTCTGGTAGTGAGGTCTATCTCTGCTCTCATCCAATCCCCAAAATTCTGGTCTGACTTTTTCAGTGAACCTTTGCTTCTCAGCCAGCGTTCACAATTTCTATCATCATGGGAGACCAATCCGCACCAGTAACAGAAGTTTGGGAGGCGCTCGTATTTCAAAAT
Source organism: Notholithocarpus densiflorus (assembly GCA_030021035.2). Classification (NCBI taxonomy): domain Eukaryota; kingdom Viridiplantae; phylum Streptophyta; class Magnoliopsida; order Fagales; family Fagaceae; genus Notholithocarpus; species Notholithocarpus densiflorus. The sequence goes on along the minus strand of JARYZH020000089.1, from coordinate 1,032,543 downwards.
TGTGCACCCAATGACAGACCCCTCGAACCATACCTTGCGTACCCTGTTCAAAGGTTTAGTAATATCAATTCGAACTCGAACTCGTAAATAGTTTCCCTTACCTCCTTCGCTTTCTGAATCGATCATGAGTAATGGTGTGCCCAATGAGCTTCCAATGGCATCCCGAGTTTCTTGGTTTAAACATTGGACTGGTAGTTCATGGATTTGGATCTAGAATGATGTAAACTGGAAGGCGAGTGATGATATGGGCACATTTGCAGTCACTTTCTCAAAGACCACAAGGTGTTTGTCGTATGTCCAAGACTCATGTTCAAGTACCCTGTCTAAATCACATTCATCTTCAAAGTTAAAAAACAGGATGTTGTTGCCTATATCTTTAATTTGAACATCCTTTTTCGATCTCCAAAGTGGCCTGAATGTACGAGCCACTGATTCCACATTGACGACTCGTTTTGTCAAGAATTTTGCAGCAAGAGTAAAGGAGTCAGGCTCCGCTTTGGGCATGCTATTCCAGTTTCTTCTTAGTCTAATAGAGAGAGTTTTTTCCATAATCCTTTAAGGGATTCCATGTTGGTAAGTTGTACAGGTAGTGAGGTGTGTAATGATTGTGTTTTGGATGGTGATTTGGGACGCCCTACTAGTGACAGGACACTAGAGGGAAACGGGATACCTGTACGGGGACAAGGACAGAAAAGCTCCACTGGGGTTAAAGGAATAGATTCGTCCTAGAACCTTAGAGAGCGACTATCAATACCTACCCCTAATGGCCATAATGAGCAAGACTTAGGTACAATACTTATGTGCTGTTTCTTCGGTTCCCCTTTTAAGATTCTGCCATGTGGCTTTTTTCTCATGGATGGAAGTGTATTTTTTAAGTTAATTAGCCACATGGCAGAATCTTAAAAGAGGGACCTAAGAAACAATACCTAAGGTACTGTACATAAATTTTGTCCTCATATAATTCCTGCTTCAATTGAGTAGTGAATATAACATTTTGGGATATCATTTGTATGGTGTCCTGCACCATTTAATACCTTGATTTAGTCTACTAATTACTTATAGATTAAGTTAATTAAGAGTTAAGTCCTGAAGAAAATTAAGTGCATTTAAAAAAAAAAAAAAAAGTTACCACCATGTATCTCGAATTACTTACTAGCTACTCCATTTGTTACTAGGTTTTGTTTTGGAAAGTATGGTACCAAAAGCAACTAAACATCGACCTCTAATGGGGCGTTTGGTTCGCTATCATGTGCCCTTAATGTGATGCACATTACGATGATGTGACATTAAAATTTTTTATTTATTTTATTTTTTCTAACACTACCATAATTTAAAATTATAAAATATATCACATCATCTTAATCTCATTACATTCCTAAACAATGTAATGTTATATTCTTGTATTGAAATTACATTAATGTAAGATTACAATAACGTAATATTATGGCATAATGTAATATCACGGCGAATCAAACGCCTCCTAAGAATTGTGTAGCTTAACCCTTGTTAGATAGGTTTTCTTCTATTGGTTTTGTTAGTGGTAGCCGTCTCAAGCTCAAACACTTCAAGATTGTCACAACTCTACCTGGCTATTCCGGTGAGCTTCCCTTCACGCTTGAAACTGGATGAGTTTCTATCATTATCATCGACATCATCATCATAATGATGCTAGCTCGGTGAGATTTATTTGTAGTGGCGCAAAAGTTTTCAAGAAATGAACTGTTGCACTTTCTAATTTGCGTATTACTTTTGTTTACTCATTAATGGGACAGTAGATAACCCACTTGTGTGCAAACCAAATGTTTTTTTTGTTGGCTGTTAAGTTTTGAATTGGCTTTGTAACTTTGAACAATCTATTTTACTCTTTAATTTTTAAAATATAATATATTAATCCTCCTTTGCATGAAGAAAAGGAAAAAAAGAAAAAAGAAAAAAAAGAGAAAGCGTGAAGAGAAATTATACTTTTTTCACCATAAATTATTACCCTGATTACATCCACTACACCCTCTTAAATTATTAAAATGCATGATCAACCACCCCCCTCAATTTCAAAAATATGTTACAAGTTTTCTATTTTCCTGTTAACTCTAATGGAATTTAGCATTGAAAAATCAATTCACCCTCAACTGCCTGTTTTGTAGAGATGGATAAATTGGTATTTTAATGCTAAATCCTGTTTGACTTAATAACAAACAAACGGTAAGAGGGACATTGAAATAGAGTTATAACTTTGGGGGGTTAAATGTGCATTTTGATAGTTTTAGGGGTTAAGTGTGATTAGGGTGATAGTTTATAGTAGAAAAGTGTAATTTGCCTCCCAAAAAAGTTAAAAAAAAAATTAAAAGAACTATATTTTCTTCAAATTTTATACGAAAAAAAGCTAAGTATTGCTCATCACCACCTTCAACGAAATAAAAGTTCCTTTTTGTACTTTGCAAATAGGATCACTAATAAGAAGTGTCTGTTTGGCTAAAAATCTCCTAACTTTTCGCTGTTAGTTTTATTTTTCAGATTTTTTTTATTAAAAAAATCATTTTAATTTTAATAAAACTAGTTATTTTGAAAATAAGTTAGCTTTTACCCTTTTGTCACAAATTTATTTAACATAAAAGTTATCGAAAACTATATATTTTAATAAACACAGTGTATCATAAACTCCAAAATTTCCAAAGGTACACCAATTGTTATGGACCCCCCCCCTCCCCCGCAAAAAAAAAAATTGTGTATCAATATAACCTGTATTTTAAGGATTTATATTCACTAATAATCTTATCGAAACACTGACATTGTGTTCCTCAAAATAAAATTCCTGACTTTGTCAATGAATTTTATTATCATCTAAAAAAAATGTTAATTAGTAATGTGTAAATAGCAGTAGATACTAATTTATTTTGTTGGATATTCGTACATGTAGATACATTGGTGTGGGTGATAACGAGACCGCACAACTATTTTACTATTTTGTTGAGTCCCAAAGGAGCCCTTCATGAGACCCTCTTTTGTTATGGATTAGGAGTTTGGCTTAACTCCAGTACTTTTTTAACTGGAGATCTCTTTTTATTTTAAATACACAATGACAAGTGGTAATAAGTTTTAATCTCTACTTTTTATTTAATTAGTAGGTGATGTGACAGTTTCTTATTAAAACAGATAGAAATTCCAGTTAAAAAAGTACTGGAGGTAAGCCAAATCCATGGATTAGTGGAGGTCCTGGTTGCTCTAGTCTAGCTGGGTTCTTTTTTGAAAGTGGTATGATATGCCTACACGCTACACATCTTTTTATACTTTTAAGGAAAAATGGGAATGAAATTTATAAAATTAATAGTTACAATGGGGTGGGGAGGCGGGATTGAATCTTAGACGTCTTTGAACACTAGAAAGTATCAATTGAACTATTGTCGGGGACGTTTTTGTGACAAGGGCCGAAAATGCGAGAATGACCCAAATCTCCCCTTGGGTTCTTTATAAGTGTTTATTGTGGAGAATCAAGCCCAAAATTCCAAATGTATAATGAACAAAAGGCTAATGGTGCTTTGACAAGAGAGAATCAAAACGCTAATAACAAAAGTGCAGAAAGCATAAAAACATAATAGGTCTGAAACTTCGACCCATAGTTAGCAAGAAGAGGAACTTGAGAAAGGTTGTGAGGAAGAGAGGGAAGGTTCCCCTATACCCATATTTCCACCCCTATGCTTCAGAATTGCGAGAATGTTAGTTGGCTGAATGGGCTTAACAAAAGTGCAGAAAAAGCATAAAAACATAATAGGTTTGAAACTTCGACCTACAGTCAGTGAGAAGAGGAAATTGAGAGAGGTTGTGAGGAAGAGAGGGAAGGTTCCCCTATACCCATATTTCCACCCCTAAGGTTCAAAATTGTAAGATTGTTTCCTGGCTCAGTGAGTTTTATATAGAGTTTGGAGTGTTGCTAATGACTAGTTTTTGAGTAGTGGAAGAGGCTTTTATCCCTCATGATACTAATTTGGTGTTTTGGCTTGGGTTGCTTTTGTTTAGGGAAGAGTTTGGCATGCTTTTAGCATGATTTTGGAAATAAAGTGGCTGACTCCATTAGCTATTGTTTCCTTGTCATTGTAGGCTTTTGACAACTTGGCTACAATAGGCTAGCTAATTAGTTTAGGGTCAGTTGTGTTTTTTGGGTGGAAAAGAAAATATGGTAGCAAAATTAGGTTAGGGCAGAAACTTTGAGCCACAGTCAACCAGAGCATAAGAACTGTTTTGGGGTGGAAATTTTGGGTACAAGACCTCCTTCATGAGCCAAAGGTGCTACCAGTGTCCCTTGCCTACTTGGAAGCACGCATAGGTTGGGCTCATGCAAAAGGTCTGAAAGGAACCGACCAATACCCTCCAAACCACACCTCCTCAATTTCCCTCATAAGTTGCTTGGGCTTGGGCCATGTTTAAAAGAATAAAATAAAATATAATACATGAATTGAGCCCACAAGAAAGTCGGACTTGGTTGAATCGAGCTTGTAAAAAATGTGTTTCGAAAATGGGTATCAACAACTATAAACGGCCTTAGAAAAATGGGAATGGAATTGCGATATTTGTTATAGTGACCGTCATAGGGTCACATAATTTCTTTTATTGTCATAAAAAAAGGGAAAATAAAAATGAAAATGAAAAAGTCATCATACAGCGAGATCTTTACTAGAGGTCAAATGATTCAATTAAAAAAAAAAAATAGCAGTCCTAGTTCGTTAATGTGTAAATGGGAATGTTATTTAGATAATTTGTTTGACTAAAAAATATATCTCCATCTTTCGCATTTTGTAATACATATTGTATTAAAAATTACTCTTACATAAGCTGAATTTCTAGACTTGGGTTGATTTAGGAGTTGGTGGTATGTGACTTACACATCACATGCAAAATAATTACCTGACAAATTATTTCCAACCATTTATAGAGGATTCAAATTTTTAATTAGGTCTGGCTGTACCCACGTATAGTGTGTGACTTACAAATGATATTTCCTTTATGAAAAACAACCTTATATATGTATATCTCGGAGAAAATTGCCGAATGCCCTTTTCGGGCAAAAAAAGCAGCATTTTGTCCCTTTTTCTAAACTAATTAGGGAAATACCCCTATTTTGAAACTCGATTTTCTTTAAATCGAGTTATAAAAAAAATAAAATTATGGAGCTCTATAGTGGCGTTTTAAGGAGCCTATAGTGATGTTTTAAGGACCTATAGTGGCGTTTTGTAACTCGAGCTCCATGAAGTCGAGTTACATGCAATTTTTTTCCTTTTTTTTACCTATAACTCGAGTTCATGGAGTTCGAGTTACAAAAAACCACTATAGGTCCTTAAAACGTCACTATAGGCTCCTTAAAAACGCCACTATAGGGCTTAACTCGATTTTGAGAAAATCGAGTTTCAAAAGAGGGGCATTTTCCTAATTAGTTTGGGAAAGAGGGCATAATGCTGCTTTTTTTGCCCGAAAAGGGCATTTGGCAATTTTTTCCTGTATATCTCACTATTATATAGGTCCTTTAACATTCAAACTTGGAGATTACAATGGGAGCCTACCAACACTTTAGGATAATCCATTTGCATGGACACAAGTATGAATTTAACTGCGCTAATTTTATTTTTATGCACATTTTATATCAAATTCTATTGTAACAAAATTTTAATCTATCTTGTTGAAATGTGATTATGGTTTTTTAGGGTCTCAACATCATATATATAGATGGACTAATTGGTACTGGATTCTCTTATTCATAAAGTTTAGATGGCTACATTATGAGTGATTACAAATTTGTAACACAAACCTATGAATTTCTGCAAAAGGTGCGTGAGAAATTTGTCCAATGCAATGGTTGAGGTGTTTTTTACAACCTACTTGGTTAAAAAGATGTCTGTTTTTTCAAATTTTATACAATGGTTGAGGTGTTTAAATTTGTCCAACTTATTCCAATCTTTATGCAGTGGTTGACTGAGCACCCTCAATTTTTGGAAAATCAATTCCATGTTGGTGGTGAATCGTATTCTGGCATACCTATTCCAATGCTTGTGCAACAAATAGTGTTAGGTAATATCAGAAGGACCAAACCTTACTTACCTGAAACTCTTTTAATTTAATCTTATGTTTTCCTTTTTTTTTTAAAGACCCAAGTCGCCATAACTTGGGTTTTCTTACCTAATAAATAGGTAAAATTAATGAAAACAATGAAACAATTTAGGGAAATATCTGAACTTTCAATAACAATAAGTCAATAACAATTACTACTACTTACTAATGAATAAGTAAACATATACTGAAATTTTATTTTGAGTTATGCTATAGACACAAACTATTTTACAATATTTTTACAAACTGTTGATGTGACAAATTCTTACTAGTTCTAATATGGGTCCATCACTAACATCACATTTTTATTTATAATAATTATTTGGAAAATATTAAAGCCACATCAGCAGTTTATAAAAATATTGTAAAATAGTTTATATCTATAGCATTCCTCCTTTATTTTTGCTAACAAAAGAGCAACGATAATTACTAACTATAAAGTCAACATACAAATATTTAAAAATAATATTTGTATATTAATAACAAAAGTTTGGTACAATTTCTTAGGTACTATAATTTAGATTGTCCAATCAATTAATCAATATTATTATATTTATTTATATATAAAAGCATGTATGGGAGAGTATGAGATTCTTCCCAGGCATATTCTTTTTTTAGGCTTCCACCTCAGCAAAGATTACGTTTATGTCAAAATAATAATTCATTGAATGTATGATGTATTAATCGATTAAGTGCACATATTAATTATTTATAGAAGTGCACTAATTATATATATAAAAAATAGTTTATCTAGTTTTTTTATATATATAATTAGTACAGATGAGAGCTGGAGAGTATTGTCTCTTGACGGTCAAACTGCAGGGTAGGTTTCAAAGATATATAATTGTGGAAGCATGTTTTGCTCACAATGAAAGTTTTTAGAACCACAAAAGTTAGTGCAGATTAAAGAAACTTTAATGAGTGTCTCTCAATTCACTTATTCCTTTCTCTCGCTGGATCATAACCATAAAAAACCCTTTCAAGTTTCATGCAAGGATGCGGATCCAGTTTAAGACTAAAGCAGCAATGCCAACACAACTATATATCTTTCTTGTCCACATAATGCCTAAAACTAGAATATGACGACTACATCCCTATTATTATTACTAATAAGTGTAATGATAAAATCTTTAATTTCAAAACACAGTTTTTAATCAGAACTAGTCGCAGACCCACGCGATGCGTGGGAATAAATAATTATTTTGTAATTGTAATTGTGATATAATGTATAATTTGTTCTCCCTAAAAATTAAACAATTGCTATTTGGTCCAATTAGGTCTACTTCAGTCCACTTTGGTCCCGTTCGGTCCAATTTGGTCCACTCGGTCAATTTCGGTCCCTTTCGGTCCATTTTGGACACATTGGGACTTAAATTGATTCTTTTGTAGGTTGCCTTTTTAAGTTTAGCTCAAAAATTCATTTTTTTTTCTTAATTTATGGGTTGAAAATTATGAGATTTTATTATATCTGGGCTAGACTCTTTAGTTTTGAATCAAAAAATACAAACAAAATAAACATTAGAAATTAGAAATAAGAGCCCTAAAAATGCAATAAAAATGATAAATATTCAAAAGTATTATTCGGCCCACATCGGTCCTATTCGATCCACATTCGTCCGTTCTACCCACTTTGGTTCTATTTGGTCCACATTGGTCCTATTCGGTCCAATTTGTCCACTTGGTCCTATTTAGTCGACATTGGCCCTATTTGGTCCACTGTGGTTCTATTCGGTCCTATTTGTTCCTACTCGGTCCACATTGGTCCACTCTGTCCTATTCAGTTCACTTTAGTCCTATTCGGTCCTCCTTGTTCCCATTCAGTCCTATTTTGTCCATTCAGTCCACTTTGTTCCAGTTGGTCCATTTGTGTTCACTTCGGTCCATTTAGACCACTTCAATTCATTTTGGTCTACTTCGGTTCATTTTTGTACACTTTGAATACAAGGGAAAAGACATGTTTAGGTTGAGAGTACCTATTTTAAATCCAAATTTATTTTAAATATACATATATATATATATATCTCAAACTCGTAATATCTAAAATCTTAAGTATAGCATTTATTGTTGCTACACTTTTGTTGAGCCACATTTTTTTTTTTTTGAGAAAATTTGTTGAGCCATATTAACATAGCATTTCAATCCACTTCGGTCCGGCTAAATTTAAGTGAAAGTCTTTCTAAACATTAAGGCTATGAATATACAAATCTAATATTTATGGCAGTTACTCATTTATTTTAACATCATTACTTTTAAATGAATTGAATGAGGTTGATTATACATTCAAGCAAAAAATAATAAAAATAATAATTAAACAAATATATGTGTGTAGCTGGACCAAATTGACCGTATGGACCAAATTGGATCGAATAGATCTAACTGGACCGAATTGACCAAATTGGACTGAATAGATAGAAGTGGACTGAATGGACCATATGGACCAGATTGGACCAAATGGACCAAACAGAACTGAATTGACCAAAGTAGGCCGAATGGACCGAATTGGACTGAATAGACCGAACTGGACCGCGTAGACCTAACTGGACCGAATTGGCCAAGTGGACCGTATGGACCAAATTGGACCAAATAGACCTAACTGGACTGAATTGGCCAAATTGGACCGAATAGACCCAGGTGGACCGAATGGACCGAATAGACCTAAGTGGACCGTATGGACCAAATTAGATCGAATAGACATAAGTGGACCGTATCGACCAAATTGGAACGAATAGACCAAATTGGACCGAATTGGCCAAATTGGGCCAAATAGACTTAGGTGGATCGTATGGACCAAATAGATCGAAGTGAACAGAATTGACCGAATGGACGGAACATGACTGAATTGACCAAAGTAGACCGAAAGGACCAAACTGGACCGAATAAACCTAACTGGACCGAATTGGCCAGGTGGACCGTATGGACCAAATTGGACAAAATAGACCTAACTGAACCGAATTGGCCAAATTGGACCGAATAGACCTAGGTGGACCGAATGGGTCATATTGAACCGAATAAACCTAAATAGATGGAATGGACCAAATTGGACCTAATAGACCTAACTGGACCGAATTGGCCAAATTGGACCTAATAGACCTAATTGGACCAAATAGACCTAGGTTGACCGTATGGACCAGATTGGACCAAATGGATTGAAGTGGACTGAATGGACCGGATTGGACTGAATGGACCGAATAGATTGAAGTGGACTGAATGGACTGAACAGGACCGAATTGACCAAAGTAGACCGAATGGACCGAACTAGACCGAATAGACCGAATTGGACTGAATTGACCTAAGTAGATTGAATGGACCTAATTGAATTGAAGTGGACTGAAGTAGACCGAATTGGACCGAATTGATGAAGTGGAAATGCCGATTGTTATTAGCATAGCCAAGAATGTGTTTTGATATAAATTCAAATTCTTACTTCCAAAATAATCAAGTATTAACTTAAACAAAAATCAAACCAAAACTATAAGAGAGAAAAATATGCTACCTGTAATGGGAAACTAAAAAATACAATACTAAAACGTATGAACCCAAAATAGAGTTTTAAAAATCACAATGATTCATCAATATAAAGAAGAGTAGTAAGAAAGAATTTAAGAAAAACGATAACAACTTAAAAACATAACTTAATAACATCAACCCAAAGTGGGTTATATTCGTAGTTGTGTTCGTGTAATGTTTACATCAATCTATCCTAACTTCTGTTGTAAATTTTTTTGTAAAATATAATGGTGATACAGGCAAAAAATAATCTTTTAATTACGAAGTTCCCTAAATTGTACTCGATAGAGGTTTTGAGTGTAATACTTAAGAAACAAACACGTTCTTCACTTTTGTTATGAATTTCTGTTTTGGCTAATTCTGTGTCAAATTTTCCTTGTGAACGCAAAATTTCCCTGTATTGAATTTCATTTGAGTTTTATTTGCATTATAGACGATAGGATCTCAAGCCAAAATTTTGCTCGAGCAAAATGTTCATGTCAAGCGAATTGGCCAGTTTGAAAAAATTTGTTATGCGGAAAGTTTCACTTTAAACTCGCTTGATTTTCGGTCAAGCGAGTTTCTGTACTTAAGATAATTCAATTTTTTTTTTCTCTATTGTTTCCATCTAATTACCTCTCTTTTATGTCTTATAAAACTTAAGAATTCACACCCTAATTGTAAGAAGTGAGAGAGGGCTACCTATTCCATTTGAGAGAAAACCATAATTGCCTCTATCCCTTCATCCTCTCAAATTACCATACCTTGTGAGAGGAGATCAACCAAACACTCCCAATTACCCTTGTTCATCATGGATTGAGTGATTGGTGCATGTCCCAAAACTTTCAAATGTTCTTCGAGTATCATTAGCTTGGATTTGTGGTTGGTGTCTCAACTTGCAGAATCAGCCTTAGGAAGAGAAAGGGTCAGTGCAGCCAATTGCTAGTGGGAGTGGGGAGTTCGAATACACGTGCATCTATATAAACTAGGAGGGTTTGTAAGTGTATTGTATCGTAACAATCTTTCTAGTGGTTTAATTGCTCTTTGTGATTATCAATGGAATATGAAAATGGTTATCTAATGAATTGGTCTTAATTGTTCAATCAATTAGAATTTGATAGGAAGCAAATTTAGAGGTCTAAAGTGTTAATCCATTAATTCCATACATTGTTTTGTTTGGATTGTGATTTTTCAATTGTCACGACTTGTGCTGTGTATCCAAGAGTTAGGCCCTTTTGGATATACACTACTGTTAGTTTCTTTAAAACCTTCTCTCCTCTCCCATTGTGTGTGTGTGTTAAAATACATAGTATTCTCAAAAAAAAAAAAAAAAAAAAAAAAAAATACTTGGGGGGCTGAATTGTAGTATTGATATGTTAACCATAGTTCATATTGAATACAAAATTATTAACTTTGATATCTTGTTATATTCTTGAATTTTAATGAACATACAAAAATTATATAGTTTATTGTAGACAAATACAAATACAAAAAAAAGAAAAAAGAAAAAACCCAATAAAAGAACATTTCGCATCAAAATTATGCCTGACGATCTTTGATGGAATAAAGATAGCAATACAAAAAAGTGAACAACAAAATCTTAAATACCCATATGCATATCAACACACACACACATAGTGGCAGAAGAAAGAAACAAAAATAATACTAATGGTAAAATAATAATGATGATTGATAAAAGAGAGAGAGAAGAAAATGCACTTGCGTATTCACTTCTTTAAAGAGTCAAGAAGATGATGTTGCACTTGGCCAAAAAATGGATTAATAGTTTTGGTTGAGATAGGAGTTTTTGTGTTGAGAAGAAAGAAAATGGGGCAATGGGCTGGCACTAACAGCTACAACAAAGCATCGTAGGTACCTAAAGATGAAAAATTTTTTTTTTTGAAATTATGTTGGAAAATGGGTTGTCAATGATGCTAGAGAGTGAGTTATTATCCATTGAATTTTTTTTTTTTTTTTGAGACACTAAATATTTTTAACACACACACGGGGAGAGAGGAGAAGGTTTTTAAAGAAATTTACAGTGGTGTATATTCAAAAGGGCCTTATTATCCATTGAATTAATTATAAATTTTTTGGACAATTGAGAAGATCAACTGTTAGTCATTATCCTTTGGACTAACTATAAATCTTAGGAATAATTGGGCTGGATAGATAATAAAGTTTTGGACAATTGAGGAGGCCACCTAGAAATCCATTGGACTAATTAGAAATAATTGGGGGGGCCGGTTCTAATTTTTGGGGAAGACTATATCCTATTACTAGTATAGTTGTAGGAGAAAAAAAAATATTTTGGGGGAGCCAAGGAGTAATGTAGCTCCACCCCTATATATATATATATATATATAGAGAGAGAGAGAGAGAGAGAGAGAGAGAGAGAGAGAGAGAGAGTTGGGTTCAAGTTACACTTAGTGTAATTTTAAGCAATTATACATCATTCAATAACTTGTTATTGAATTTATATTTTGAAAATCCAACTATCAAATTACATGCTCTATATGTTCTTAACATGCATGCCAATTTTCATGGCAATTAGATGTAATTTACCAGTCCATCCATAAATTTATATTTTATGCATTATTTTAAACTACAAAAACTTGAATTTAAATAATTGATTGATGACATGACTATTAATCTTTGATTATCTTTAAATTTTGTAAGCATTGAGAATATATGAAGATAATATAATTTAACGGTGAATTTGTCAAAATTCACATCTAATTAAAAAATATTGAGTGGTGTAATATTACTTAAAGTGACACTAGTCGTAATTTGAACACATCCTATATATATAAGATGAGCAAGACTTAGGTACAGTACTTGGGTGTTGTTCCTTAGATTCCCCTTTTAAGATTCTGCCATGTGAATTTTTTCTTATGGAATAAAAATGTATTTTTTAGTTAAGTAGCCACATGACTAAATCTTAAGAGGAAAATCTAAGGAACAGTACTTAAGGTACTGTACCTAAGTTTTGTCCATAAAAGATTATTTGATACTCCCAAGTCATTTAATGCAAAAATGTGACTTAGATTGAAAAATCATTTGAAAAAAGTTAAATTTTTATTAGGTGTTTTGTTATTATCAGTACCAACTATCATGTCGTACTTTCCTCTAAAAACAAAACCAAAAAAAAAAAAAAAAAAAAAGAAAAGAAAAAGAAAGAGAAAGGATTACGTGGTTCTTCTTAAAAAAAAAAAAAAAGTATTATGCGGTTGTATTCCATAAAAAACAAAATTTAGTTGTAAAATTGTTGTAACTTGTAACTTTAGATTATAACATTATTCAATATTTTTTTATATCATCAATAAATTAATAAATTGCAAGTTTTTGTAGTTTAAAATTATATATAAAATATAACTTTATATAGTAAATAATATCCGATTGATACAAGTTTTGACACATGTTACAAGGGCAGGATATAAAGAATTTTTTTTTTAGCGTGCGTTTGTGTGCAAATTATTTTGTGTTTGTGTTTTTGGTTGGATCTTACGGCATTGTTCACGACCCAACCAAAAACGCAAAAACGCGCATAACCATGCATTTTTGGATTCCACAGCATTATTCACATTTTTAAAAATTATTTTACTACATTTTTTTCAAGAATAAATTTTCAATTTTCAGCAAAATAAGCAGTATTCAAACAGACTCTTAAAAGAAAGAAAGAAAAAATTGATGGGTTATGGAGTTATTCCTTTCGCTTTCCCTAGTAGTAGAAGAAGTGAAGAACCCATTCCCGCCTTTCTTTCCCGCCTTTGATATTTCTACTAAATCTAATAACACAAATACCCAACACGTATAATATCAACTCTTTCACCCACGTCTGTTGCAGTTGCAGGTATCTCTTTCTCTCTTTCTGTCTCATTTTCATAGGATTTTCTTTTCCTTTAATTAATCAATAATCATGTCAGGGCCGGCTTGATGTATTTGGGGGCCTAAGGCGAATAATTGATTATCTTATTTTAGATGCAAAATTACTACTAATTAACATAAACTACGTAAAATTTTTTCTTTTTTTAAAAAATTTTATAAACAGAAAAAATTTGACAAAATTTTTCATACTTATTGATATGGTAGATTGATAATTGTAAGTAAAAGAGTGGTGTTAGTGCTGGACTTAGACGAGAACTAGTAAAAATTTGCTAATTAAACTTTTATTATTATTATTCTTATTTTTTTTTAGAAGTACAACATTCACAATATTTTTTTACAACAAATCCTAGGTTTTAAGTTTTTTTTTTTTTGTTGAAAATATCACTATAATTATTATTTTTCCATCAATAACAGGTAGTAACAACTTGTTACTTAGCATAATTGTAAAAGTGTTGTAAAAAATATTGTGGATGTTGCATTTTTTTCTATTTTTTATTTGTTTTTCATCTGGTAAAAAAATATTATTTTATTTATTGATTATAAATAACTCTATTGGTTAAAATTTAGGGGCCTTTTTTTTACTTGGGGCCTTAGGCGACCGCCTCTTTTGCTCCACTATTCAGCCGGCACTGAATCATGTTTTAGCTATTGGGGCCCTCTGTATCATTAATTTATTCGCTCTCTCTCTCTCTCTCTCTCTTTGCATCTACATTGTATACGCTCCTTGCCTCACTTTTTATTTTTGTGGGGGTGTTCCTGTAAGTTAATTTCCCCACTTTCCTTGGACTTGATTATGAATAAACTTGAGGGATGGGTTGTCTATTTTAGTAGCATATTTTTGTGAACAATGCCATCATAAAATGTTAAGGTTAAGATCTTTCGAACCGTGAGCTGTGCCACTCCACCTCAAAACAAGCTCACATTTTTTATGGTATTCGACATCAGATCCTGTGGGTCTGTTTTAGAACCAAGATATTATACCATGTTTCGGGTGTATATGACATCTCTCTCACAGCAAGTGGGTCTCACATAGTCAAATTTTCAAATTGTGGTTCCCAAACAAGATAAAATCTGTTAGAATAATTTTTAAATGATTGTAAATTACAAAAACCACCCTTGAGCTTTGAGCTTTGAGAGGATGACAATCTCCCACAAAATTTAAGGAAAATGATCCATCCCTTTAGGTTTGGTGGAAATTAACACATTAGTCCTTCCATTAATAATCAAAACGAAATATTTCAAATTTTGAAAAGTTGGTGAAGAGTGTGTAGTACTATAAGAATTGGGTAGGGAAGGAGAGAATTACTAGAGGTAGTTGGATTTGTGGACCTGCTTGCAGAGTTGGAGTTGCTGCTGGAAGTGTTTTTGGGAAGCTTGGTGACAAGGACGATAAAATGTAACCAAAAGAGCATTCATTGACCATGTTTAGATGGTTAGGGCTTAGCCAATGGAATCTTTTTAAAATTTGGAATATTCTACTACTGTTATTAATGGAATGATGGTGTGTTGATTTCCTCCAAATTGCAAGGGAGGGGAGTGTCATTCCCCATCACTTAAGTTTTTGTAATTTATCCAATGATTAAATTTATCATTTCCTAACATCTTAAGTTGTTGGGAAAATTGATTATTTATTATGATATCAAAGCAAGTTACCTTAAGTTTGAATCTTGTCGCCAAGAGCCTTGTAGCTCAACTAGCATCTTTTGGTGTTTCCAATGAAGACGTCTAGAATTCCAATTCCCCCTCCCCCAACTATTGAAATTTCCACACCAGAAAAAAAAAAAAAAAAGTTTTAATCATTTCTTTGCTTGACCTCTTATTTAAATTTAAAAATTTCACGTGTTGGGTCTTGCATATTAAGCAAGAGTTTGGGATCACACATGAGGGGGGGGGGGGTGTTACGCTTGGTAATTTATCAGGATCCACCATCTCAGGGTGGTACATCAGGATTTGATCCCCCTTGGGTGTGTGAGTAAATTTACCAAGAAAAATAAAAATAGTAGGGATGTTATGCTCATTGATACATATTCACTAACACTAAACATGCATTGAGTTATTCTAGAATTTCTAGGATAACTTCGTTGTAAAGTTCTGTGAGAGTGCCTTTTTCTTTAGCACACAGGCCCAAGGATCCTAGGCCAAATAGTTGTAGTTTGGTAGACTAGGCTTGGTTCACCGCAGCTAAAGGGGCTGTTTAAGAACCAAGTGGTGCACAAGGCAAGCTTTCTACAATACACATAAACTAGCAAACGAGAATATTTGTATTGAATAATAATGAAAACAGCAAAAGGAATGCAAAGTAATCAGGAAATACACAAAAAAATTGTTAGGGATCCTCAAATTAATAAGAAATACTTCATTAGTTTTTCTTAATTATGGTTACAATGTGCTCACTAAGACGTGATACAAGGTTCATATAAGCTCAAAAATTACAGACTTTGATGGCTATCCAAGCCTCTAAGACTTGCAAAGTTTGAATCCTTTTGAATCCAAGTATGTGCTATAGTGGCTGTTTCTGGGATACCGGGAGATATTTCACTACTTTCTTTGAGTTTTTGACAGAGTTTTTTCAACGATTCTGTTGTAATTTTCTATTATTGGATCCCCCTTTCAATGTTGGCTGTCTTCCCCTTTTATAGTGTCATTCTAGTGTTCGGATACCACTGATTCTCCCCCCTTGGCTCCCTGGGTACCAAAGACCCTGTTATGTCAGCCGCTTTAATGGTTGGTTCTTTCCCTGTTTATGATAGTTTTCATCTTTTAGTGCTGTTTCTCTAAAAGTCACTTGTTGACTTTCCATTCCGAGGCGTCCTTGGGCAGCTAACCTTCAACCTCTCTTCTTTCAAGGCTTCTTGCTGTCATTTTTCCCAAGTGAGCGGAATCCATTTCTGCTATGTTGAAGGTTTTCCCAGCCACTTCCCTTTATAATTCTTCATTCTGGGTTCCTCGAGGTACCAGCCTTTTGTTCATGAATTGTCATTTTCCAAGCTTTCTGGTTCTTTGCTGCACCACTGGGTGCTTAAGAAGGACATATCTGTTCTTCGTTTCTTATATTTCGTGGTACCCCTTTTGTGCTGTCTCAATCCCACTTTAGCTGTACTGCATGTCCCGAGGATCCCGAGCCTCTGGGTATCCCAGTCCAGTTCTTTCACTGGATTTTGCTGGATTTTTAATGGCCTTTTTTGCTGGAAATCTGAACATACATAGGGCCTTGATGTTGATTCTTCTTGCTGCATATCCTTTGGCCTGGTCGAGATCCTTGTTGCATGTCCTCTGGTCTTGCCCGAGATCCTTGCTGCATGTCTTCTGGTCTTGCCCGAGATCCTTGCTACATGTCCTCTGACTGAGATCCTCTTCTTTTTTCTTTATTATTTCTTCTTTTTGGGACTTTGGGCCTTCATGATCCTTCTTAACTTCATGAATTGGGCCTTATTTTGTTAAGGCCCATGGTCTTTCCTTACTTTTCATGAAATGGGCTTTCTTGTGAAATTTTGGCCCTCAACAAGTTCTTATAATCATCATCATGGATGATTTAGATTTTGCTACATTATTAATAACTTAAATAGATGCTTAATAATCAAATAATCAACTACTCACAGCTTTCTGAAATGATTTCAGGATCAGCACTATACAGCAATGGAAAAGAATGAAAAACAAAAGAATAGATCATTGTCAAACCTTCCGCTGGATCTCATAGGAAGCATACTGTCCAGACTTCCTGTCAAGTGTCTTCCACAATTGAAACGTGTTTGCAGGGCCTGGCGTGATCTCATTTCCAATCCCAAATTTGCCAAATATCACCTCAAACATTTTATCATCCAGGAGAAGCTCATGCTCATGGAGCACTTACGTTATCCGGTGCACTATGATAGGCTGAACAGTGTGGCAGAGGAGCTTCATTTTCCTGTTACCCCTAGTTCTATCTATGTCTATTTTAACATTGTTGGATCTTGTAATGGTTTGCTATTAATAAATCCTAAAAACGAAAGGTTACATTTGCTACTGAAAGGTTTGAAACGGAAGTGAAACTGTATTCTTTGGGAACTAATTCCTGGAAACGGATTGAGGACTTCCCATACAGTGTTCCCAACAAATCTGATGGGATATTTGTGAATGGAGCTCTTCACTGGTTGGTATATTTGGAGAATGATTTAGTTTGCCCGTATTTTGTCTTTTATCTTGATCTGGCTGAGGAGAAATATGGTTGGCTGGAATTGCCTGATTATGAATCTGGTCAATCAGTTTGTGATATTGGGGTTTTGGGAGGATGCCTACATATGTACCAATCTGTCAGTGACATTATTTTTGAAGTGTGGTCTATGAGAGAATATGGAACAATTGAGTCATGGACTAAATTTTCCATCATTGTCCCACATATGACGGGACTTGAGAATTTTGTTCCTGTGAAGCCTTTGTGTTTAACAGAAAATGGTCAAATAATATTGAGGGTAGGCAGAAAGAAACTAGTTATGTACAATCCAAAGGAAGAATTGTTCAGGTATTTACGGTTTCGTGGCTTGTCAGAGAATTCTGTTGTAGGGACCTATGTTGAGAGCCTTGTTTCGCCTTACAATATCGATGTTCCTGGGGGGCAGTATCACGCAGAATGGTAGCAAGAAAAAAGAATGATTAGAATGGGTAAGATAGACCATCTAGTTTGATCATTTTGCTTATCTATTTATATGTTTATTCACTCTATTTAGTCTCTGCTATTTAAAAATACAGTGAAATCTTGAGGAAGAAAGGATTTGAAGGTATCATATCATGCAAATCCTTTATTTTATATATTAAGGGCATAATGGCATATTAACTTTGAATTTGATGAATGAGGCTTGGGTATACGCTATTCAGCCTAGCATATTCCAAACTGAGTCAGTGAGGGTGGATAATAAAGGAAGAAAAGAATGTGCTATCAAAGCTCTAACTATGGAAGCTACTGAGTGTAACTGTTTTTCTATAGTTTTATATTCATTCTAAAAAATGACACTTCAAATTCTATTTACTTCAGTCGTGCAATGTTTTTTGTTGATTTCCTTTCGTCCATCTCTCTCTCTGCCTACTTGTCGAAGTTATGTGTGTGCATGTGTTTGTGTAATGCACTATCATTCATCATCTTTTGTTTAATTCAAATCAAGTGTGCCTCCCAACATTTTGCCATGGCCCATGACCATCTCATTCCCATTATACATAGTTTATCTGATTTGTTCTTCTTGGCCTGTTGGAGGGCTACTCTAGATGCTTAGGTATTTGTTTGTAGAAGGTGCTATGACGATATTCCATGGCCATACAGGCTGTGTAATATATGATATGCAATACGTGGTGCATTTGGTGAGAGAGCAATAGTCAGATGTTAGAGGGTGTGACCTTCATTAGAACAAGATTCTGGTGGTGTTTTTTTTTTATATATATATATATATCACTTTTGATTTCATGTCCACAGTGGGATGCAATTATTTTTCTCTTTTCTATGTTCTTTCTAAATTTATTGAAATTTAACTAGGCGTTTTTCTTAAATGCTTTTGCTTCTGTAATTTTTAAATGTCTGGCACTTTTTAAATAGACCATTGTATTGCTTTACTTAGCTCATTAATCAATCAAACAGAAAATTCTAATTAACATATACATTAAGCCTCAGTTTGTCTAAACATTAAATCCTTGTATACATGTATTGTCAAAATTTGTATTTAAAATTAAAAATGAAATAAACAGCCCCTTCTGTAGAATCATTAATTACGGGTGCTCACATATCTTAGGGGTAAGCTATAGCTGGTTTTTTTATTGCAAATTGAGAGATAGATCTTTGCAGAAAATGTAACACAATTTTCTAGGATATTTACCTCTATTTAATTTCATAGTTAGCAACTTCTTATCTTAGGATTGCTACTTCCCCCCACCCCATCCTCCTAGGGGTTCCTTCTGTACTTGACATACATTATGGTCTGTGTGTTTGCACATTTTAATTAATTTTCTTACCTATTGATAAAAAATTTAAAAAGAAAAGAAAAATAGAAGCAATCGATGGCCATAATCTACTTAGTACTTATCAAAAATTTACTTATCATCTGCATTGCAGTTGGAATCCTTACTGTGATTTGTTTAAACATTAAATCCTTGAACTCGTGTATTGTCAAAATCTGAGTATTAATATCTATAAATTGTTGCATTATCATTAAGTACAGATGCTCACATCTCTTGGATCTAAACTTTCGCTGGTTTAATCATTGCAATTTGAAGAATATATCGCTGGTCATCATTTCTAGATTTCAAGACTGATCAAAATAACTCTTTCTACTGTCAGGCTTAAAGAGAATTTACTTTTTAGCTGAAGTGTTTGCTGAGAGGGAGAACATTATCAGTTTCTTGAGCTTCTTTGGGTTGATGCATAGGAACAGGTTAATCCAGGACAAAGGCGAAAAATAGAGATAGGGGAAAAGAATGAGAAAACAAGAAAAATTTTAAGTTTCACCTCCTAGAATTTTCCTTAAATCCTTAGGCTTCGTCACCTCAGTGCTTGGAATCATCACTAAGCAAGAGAAACATTCTCTAATCATAATTTTTTATTTTTTATTTGTTCATAAGATCATAAAATTTTTAATTCATATTGAATGCTCAAACCATTACTGGAGCCTCTTCTTATATGGTTTCAGGGATTATATTAAGGCACAATTACATCCCAAGGAATCCCCAATAATAATAGAAGCTAAATTCACAATTCAAAAATAAAATTTGGTATCTAAAAAAATCTTAAATAATAAATCCCAAAATAATTTTGCGTGTACTCTTGCATCATAGGTGGGGGCAAATTGTTACTTAGTAGTGTTCAGTACAAAGTTTTCCACATGTTCTGGATCTTTAAGCACTATATTCTGCCTCAATATCTCATGTACTTTTGGGTGCTCACCTCAATTGCTGTTTGCAAGAGCTCTTCTTACTTCTTTTAGATGTAATGAGATTTTACATGCTAATTTTTTATTTGCAAAAAAAGTAATGGGAATCTGCCTGCATGTCTGCTCAGAGATGATACTTATTAAAAATAAAAGTCCTGCATAGTGATGATATTGAGTAAAGAAGGAGATCTTTGAATGGGATCACAAGTTTTTTGGTTCAATGTCAAAAATCAGTTTTTAAATTTGAAATGTCTATTCTAAAAGCGTCTGCCTAACCAGGACACAAGGCACCATCTCAATTACTTTTTGGCACGCGAGAAAAAAAAATGGTATTTTTTTTTGGTTGTATTAGTAAACTTTTCGTACTAACAAATCAATTTCCTATTTCTTCTTTGTTGTGCATGACAAGATGTTACCATTATTTTAATTATTATTTTTCAAAGTTTCGTCTCTGTACCAGAATGTGTCTGTTTTTGCATCTTGAGAAGAGGAATAACATTCAACATTTGTCTAGAAGCTTCATGCATACATACCGAGCTATACTATAGTGACTGCCACATTAAAAAAATTTATCTAGTTGATTACATTAATTTTTAAAGTGAATGATGATCATGTTCAATATACTAAATAGTTACTGTTCTTCATGGAGGATATGTGGCAATTCCTGCACCTTACTGCTGGCACAAGATTAATAACTTGTTGGCATTGTCAACATCTGGCCAGCAACCTAGTTACTGCAGCTGAATAGTTGACAGTGGCTGTAGCCCTACAACTATTAAGCTGGTGAGGATTTTGTCTGGATTCCTGCCTAGTGGTATGTTTGGACCCCCCCGATAATGAATTGTGACTTTGTGAGTATTTGAGCTTTGGACTTATTTTGAGATAGTATTAGGGATATGTGAAATTTTGACCTTACCTATAAAACTGATAAAGATATTTTGCACCATTTCCAGGCTTGCTGTTATTAATATGTTAGAACTTTCTATGCATATGTTAGAACATCTCTTCAAATTCTGCTTTGAACTTGTGAAATTGTCGTATTCTTGAAATTTCCTCATTAATTCATATTATTCAAGCTTTGCCTTATATTATCAGGCCATAGATTTGTTACTTATTAGGTATTAGACTGTGAAAATCTCACCCTTATTATCACAATTTCAGAGGAATTGGTGATAGGAGTTTGAGGCTAGTGTGGAGCTGAGGTTTCCTATCTAGTTGGACTTTTTGGTTAGAGACTGCATGCCTGTCTAGAAGATATCTTGAGCAGTTTTTGTATTTTTTGAAGGTATAGCTTGTGTAATCTGACCATGATGTAGTATCAACTTTGACATAACATTTTGAGGTTGGATTTTCTATATATATATATATATATGGATTGTACTTGTGTTGAAGTATGTTATCATGTTCTGATGACAATGTAACCTTTTTTTAAGCTTGTAGTTATGCTATGAAATTATGAATTGACTTCATAGTATTGTGGAGACATGTAAGAAATTTCTTATGAGATTTGATTTGTTTAAGAGATCTGTCACCATTTGGGATTAGTTTTATCAAAGTCCCGGCTCCTGGGTCGTGACAGTTGAGAACATGCTTGTTACTGTATGTAACTGAGAGAATTCTATGGTACACGGTACACACTTTTCTAATTTTAACTGTTCAGGTGTGTTCCATAGAATTTTCCATTGTTTATATCTCATCTGATTATTATATGCTGAGTGCTGACACATGGCAGCAAGCTATGACTGGCAGAATCGATTTTAAAACTGTATTTATGCCATTTTGTTCATGAGTATCGAGAAGAGGGAGAAAGTTTTACAACATCACAAATAATTGTACTGGCATAGCACAGCTTGTGTTGAAGAACTCTTTGGCCAACATTCTGGGCACCAAAATACAAGGAATCTTTAGAGGTTCCAAGGGGAAAATCATGAAAAGTTACGCATTTGTCTTTATCCTAGGAGTAGGCTTCATTTGTTGGCTTATTGTAACTTAAGATTCCATAGCTCATTTGTACTAAGTTTTGTTGGGGAATGCTCTCAATATTTTTTTACATTGAGTCCTCTATTGAATTTTGATCTATATTATTTCAGAATCTGTTGAAACTTTTCTACTGATTAATGCAAGTTCTTGCTTTCTGTTTGAATTTACTTGTTTTCCTTCTCTATCATATTCATTTTTATTTTAGGATTCTCTTGATTGAGTCAGTACTAAATTCCAAACTGACCATCCTTGTGAAAATTTGGTAAACATTATATTTGGGTGCTGTCCTCATAATAAATGCTTGCCATGTCTCAGTGCTATTGCCAATAAATTGCATATTAATGAAGGGATGGTGGCAAAGAAATACTAATGATAAAAAATGCATTAATGATGAACCCACATTATTTATTTAATGATGTAAGTGTATGATATAAGATACACAACCACATCAGTATTGACCAAATGTAAATTGCGTGACAAGGAGTAAAGGACAATGGGGAAAAAAAAAAAAAAAGCTCTCTTTTTTTAATTTTGATTTTGATTTTCAAATGCCTTGTATGAGAGGTGTTCCTTGTTCAGATGATGCCTCATAAAGCTGAAATCAGTAAATTGTTCACCAAGTTATCGCACAGCAATTAATGGCTGAGGAACATGAAGAGGTCAAACTTATGTGATATTGTAATGGCAACTGGTTTTGCCTAGCATTTTTTATCTTCTTCTTTTCTTTTCTTTTTTTTCTTTTTTTTTCTTCCCTTTTTTGTGTTTGTTGGAGAAACAAATAAACACGGGAGAGGAAATAAGATTCTAACCCATGTAATTTTATCTTAAGTTCTTAATTTTATTTACCAAGTTAAGAATTGAACCAATTGAAAATCCATAATTTTTATCAAAAAGTATATAATTGATTGGCTTAAGTGTTAGATAATTAGCAGTTTACACATAAAACAATACAATAAACTGGTTAAGTGCACTCAAAACTTTAAAGAGATTATGTCTTTTTAGGAAAAACAACAATGAGTTTTTGGGTATTTTTCTCAAAATAATTATATAGAAATCCATTAAAGAAAAATAAAACAAAAAAAAGGAAAATCAAATTATAAGTGGGTCAGATTGTCAGAATGCAATTGCCCTTCTCGAGGCCAAATTTACCTCATTTGCCGGCCAAATGTAGCAAATTTTTCATATGTTATGGCCTTATGGGTGTCGAGGGTTCTTTTTACGTTTCTTTTTCTAAGTAGGAAGTTGGGCTTGGCGCTCCGCAGAATGGGCTCCAAAGTACCATTTTGCCACTGCCAGTTTGTGCGCAAACGTTGAGTCCAAGTCCAAGGGAAGACGCTGCAAAGTGGGCTTATCCTCTATTTCTACCGTAGAAGGAACTTTTCTCCAGTTTCTGCCGCAGGACTGAATTTTCTCCAGTTTCTGCAGCAGAAGGAACTTTTCTCCAGTTTCTACCGCAGGACTGACTTTTTTACTATGCAGCAAAACTTTTTGCTGTGCAGTAAAACCGTCTACTGTGCAGTAAAACTTTCTGCTGTGCAGTAAAGCTGTCTGCTGTGCATTAAAGCTGTCTACTGTGCATTAAAGTTGTCTGCTGTACATTAAAGCCTTCTGCCGTGCAGTAAAGCCTTCTGCTGTGCTGTAAAGCTGTTTGCTGTGCATTAAAGCTTTCTGCTGTGCATTAAAGCCTTCTGCCGTGCAGTAAAGCCTTCTGCAATGTGAATGACTACTCTTCATTTTTTACTGCAGAAATACTTTTCTACTTCTTGCACATAAACAAATCTAAAACCCAAAGAAAATATCAATCAAGCAAATGTTAGCTTACATGGGTTAGCATATTCTCAAATATATACATACACATATTCGTAAATATACTTATACGTATTTACATATACATCTATAAAATATATTTTGCAGAACATGAGAAACAAGATATATGTATATATATACTTATGGCAGGATAATGATTAGTTTGTGTTAAAAGTAAAACACGTAATAACAAATAAAGAAGAAAGCTTCAGCAGAAAATGTTTAGCTAGTATAATAGCTAACATGGTAAATATAATAAAAGGTGCTACAGCAGAATAACTAGTACAACAAGTAAAGATACCACAGCAGGACAACTGATGCAGCAAACGTAATAAAAACGTGCTACAGCAGAATGACTAAATACAGCAGATATAATTTATAATGAGAGAAATCAAATATATTTGCAATCAAAATCAAGTATTGAATCTTCCCATAGGATAAGTAAACCAAGAAAGAACCCAAACTCCAACTTGAACAACCTTGTCATAGGCTTTTGCCATCAAAGTTGTGTATTTTGGAGAATATGCCTAAATGGCTACTAGCTATTACTTTTGGGGACATCAAAGAGTGGGTTTGCTAAGAGGGAGGGAAAAGATGGTCTATTGATGCATGCCCCTATTCCTGCCGTATTTTTTCTCTTCTTTTTACCACTTTCTTTCTTTCACTCCGTTCCTTTTTTACTTTTAGTTTCTTGCTCTCTTGCAGTGGGTTGTTCCCCCTTTTTGGTCTTTCCTTTTCCTGGGTCCCTCTATTTGGGTGCTTACTACTCTCTTACCATGAGTTTTCCCCCTTAAAGTGCTTCCCTCCATTGGGTCTCCCTCCTTCGGTGTTTTTCTCTCTTCCATGTTTTTCCTCCCCCCCCCCCCCTTCTGCCATGGTTACCTCTTCATTTTATAGGGAACTGATTTGATGGGATTTCTCCCTTTTACCCTTAGGGTTTCACCAATTGTTTTTGGTTTGTTGGGGGCATCACTTTAGGACTACCCACCAACCCATTGGTTGCCCCGGCCACTGCCATTGCTCAGAATACGTCAGCTGCACTATTACTCATTTCATGACAAAATTTCCTTTTGTTTGTTCTTGCTGTATACCTCTACCTCTAGGTGACTAACCAATAAGGATTGTGCTACCTCACTACCTAGCTCTATGGCATGCATCAGATGGTTCCAACCATCTATTACTTCTTTTGGGTAAGATACCATCCTAGCAGGATATATTCCCAAAAGAAGTCACGGCTGGAAACCAAATATAGACCCCCTTTTCCCCCCACCACCAAACCACACCCTCTGAATCCCTTTGACCGTGGGCCCACCTCCCTTGTATTGGCTGGGTACAGGTTGGTGGTGCTTCGGTCCTTTTATGTTTGCTCCACTATCTTCTGTTTTTATCTCCCACGCCGTTTCTGCCATAGCAGATTAGTTCTGTTTTGTTTTGCTGTGTGTTTTTGTCTTATTTCTTCACGCGTTTCCTGCTACGTTTGTCATTTTCCTTTGGTTTGGCTTTTCTTTCCTTCACGTGATTCCTGCTGCTGACACTTCCTGCTGTTCCTTGTTTCTTTTCATCGTGCTTCTTCATATTAGTTTTCACGCCTATCTTTTTATACAAAAGGATTTGGGCCTTTGTGGGCCAAATAATGTTGACTGGATCAAAAGGGTCTTGGGCCCAATTTGTCTTTGTCTGCCGAAGCCATTCTACCGAAGAACTGTATTCTGCGGCAGATCTGTATTTTGCTGCAGATTTGTAATTTGCTGCAGATTTGCGTTTTGCTGTAGATCACTTTCCCTTGCACTTCTTTCTTTGGACCTTTCTTGCTCTTCGGTCTTCTTGGTGGGTCTTTGGGCCTTGATTTTTATTAGGCTTTCTTACTTATGGGCTTTTGGATATGGATTCGCAAAATTGGGCATCAACAATGGGTCTTCCTCACCTATGGGTCCATAGCCCATGAGAAAATAGGTACTCCTTTCATTTTAATTTGTTTGTCCTTTATTTTATTTTGGAATGTCTAAAAATATTGTTCTGTTTTTAAAATTAAAAACAATTAATTTACTAATGCTTCTATTATGTCCTTACTTTATTTTCAAAACCATTTTTAATAAATTTATTTAAGAGTAGTTTTAGAAACTTATATATTTTTATACAACAGATAAGACAATAAATGATGTTCCCTTAAAAAGTTGAATTTTTGAAACATGACAAATAAATTGAGACGGAGGAAGTATAAAACATAATTTATTTTTCATTGTTATGCAAGTATAGCAATAACATTATACTTTAGGTCCAAGATTATGGGCTCTTTTTTTACTTGGGACCTTAGGCAGTTTTGCCTAGTGGTTGAGACAACAATGCTGTAACACTCCATAATTTTATTACTTATTTCTTTCTTATATATAAACTAAAAAGGAGGCTCACAATTAAATGGATTTAATTGGTTTGGGCCTAAGATATTTAAATGTGACAATTATTATGGTATAAGAGACCCAAGTGGGATAGCATAAGTATATATATATGGGCCTTAATAAGCTTTAAAAAAAATCCTAGCCATATATATATATATATATATATGTGTGTGTGTGTGTGTGTGGTTTCCTTTTGTTTCAGCCGCAACACACTATTGAACTTTTCTTTTCTTCTCTGTGGCTGTGCGTGGAAACTGCAGGTAAGGTTTCTCCTGCTCTAAATTTAAGAAGTTTGAATATTCAATGGCTAGCAATTGTCCCACACTTACAAGAAAGACATGGGTTTGCGCATGAAGTTATTTTAGTACCTATAGGCGTCGGTCCATGAACCTAATCTATCATTATATTAATGGAAAAAGACTACTATAATTGTTATTATATTAGATTAGGCTTTGAGAGTTGTATCTGATAGAGTACTAGGCTTGGACTTTATCAATTTAAGTTCGTCACCATGTTAAAAAAAATAAAAAATAAAAAGTTTGTCACCATATGAAAGGGAAAAGATTGCTATATGGTTGATATTTATCTTCTTTATCATCCTTCTAGTGACGTGTACTCATCTCTAATTTATTGTAGGAGGTAGCAATGCTTTCAAGCCTAGAATATATTTTTAGCCCCTATAACGTAGGAGTAAGAAATTATACATTATCTAAGTTAACCAAATTGTCATCCACGCACTACCATTGTTCAGAAACTTGACCAGCAATATCTTTAAGCTTTGCGGCATCAAGGGAATAATGGGTTAGCTATGGGATTGATAAATTAAGATATAAATTAGATTGATCAGATATCTATCATTCAGCCATATTGAAGTTTCATGGATATCTATGATTATATTAATGGAAAAATCTGATTAGGCAGCAACATTATTTTTTAAGCCCAAAAATCTTATCAAAGTTGAAAGTGAACTGAATAGTTAAGTGAATAGATGGAAAATTTTGGAAATATCAGTGTTGTCCAAGATTATATTGTTTAAGTATGAAAACAGATTTTAGTGAGAAATTTTTGTATTGATGGACCTATGTTTGGTGTTGCTAGGTTCTAATTCTACTGATTCTTTATTATTTTTTTTTAAAAAAAACACCTCTAAGTGTTTTTTGTGATTAGAAAATGTAGTAATCTCAAATTATAATTGATGCAAATTATTAATTTTTTTTCTCAAAAAAATAGAAGAGCCTCTGAGCACGCACATGAGCGTGCTCAGAGGCTAGTATAATATATGATGATATGATATGATATAATTTGTTAGGCTAGTATTTGGAAACATCATGATATAGTTGCACAGATAAAATATCTCACATATTCAATGTTATTTTGCTTACTCTGCATGATTAAGTATTTATTTTATATGAGTTTCAATTAATTTAACTAGTAAATATTTTGATGGTTGTATAAGAGATATGAAGTTCAATTCCACTATATTACCATATTTTATAATATAAAAAAAGGTGTATTACCATATCCATTAAAAAAAAAAAGTTTATTACCACAATTTATTATATATCAAGTGTTTTTTCATATATACCGTGGCAACTGACGAGTGTATTACAATAGTTGATATAGTTTCAAATAAGAAATAATTATTCCGATTAAAAAAAAGAAGAAGAAATTTTATCATAATTTCAACAATATATATCTATATAATTAATAACATGATTCTCTTGTTTGAGTTTCATCATTTTGCGTACTAAAATACCCTCATGTAAACTCTTAAACTCTCTAAAATGCTCTTATCTTTTAGTTAAATAATTTTAAATTTTAAATCACAAACATTTTTTTTTTTTTTTGAAGATATGAGTTTCAATTAATTTAACTAGTAAATATTTTGATGGTTGTATAAGAAATATGAAGTTTAATTCCCGCCTGCACCTAAATATAATTGGTGTCTTGGTTTGACGATAAATAGTACAATCATCATAAACGGACGTCATAAATTAAAACTTTATATAAATATATATATAAAGTATTTGTTTATATTTTTCCACTGTATTACCATATTTTATAATATAAAAAAAGGTGTATTACCATATCCATAAAAAAAAAAAATTTAAAAGTTTATTACCATAGTTTATTATATATCAAGTGTATTTTTCATATATACCGTGGCAACTGACGAGTGTATTACAATAGTTGATATAGTTTCAAATAAGAAATAATTATTCCAATTAAAAAAAAGAAGAAGAAATTTTATCATAATTTCAACAATATATATCTATATAATTAATAACATGATTCTCTTGTTTTAGTTTCATCATTTTGCGTACTAAAATACCCTCATGCAAACTCTTAAACTCTCTAAAATGCTCTTATCTTTTAGTTAAATAATTTTAAATTTAAAATCACAAACATGTTTTTTTTTTTTTTTTTGAAGCCAAAAATCACAAACATGTTAATAGAGTAATTTAAATTTTTTTTTTTAAATTCCTAAGTTTTAAGTTTTTTCCTTTCTCTTCTCCAATTTAAATTTTCAAACTTTTATCAACTCTCACATAGAGAAAAATCCTAATAATTAGAAAATTATCTTTATTTCACTTTTAAATATTATAATACTAAACTCAAAACAAAAATTAAAAAAACACCTCATAGTATGCTTAAAGCACATGTGATGAGCTAGTTATTTAATAACTTTTTTGAGTTTTTTTCTTACATAAAATTTATAATTTTTTTTTTTTGAAAACTAAAATTTTTAAGTTTAAAAAGTGTTAGTTTACCAAAAAAAAGAAAATTAACTCTAAAAAAAATCTTATCTATATATTTATATATATACAATTTTTCACGTCAACATAATATTTAAATAAAATTATCATTTTATTTAAACAAAATTATTTTTATTTAGTTCAAACTTAACAAGGAGTGAAACTCTATCTCTTTAACAAGTCCAACTTCGACTCAAGCTCATCATTTTTTAAACAAAATTATTTTTGTTTAAAAATAATTTTGTTTAAAAAGTGATTTTCATCTCCATACAACTATTACCCATTCCCATAACCCAGTTACGCGCCACATTACCATTTGAGATAAGAAGAAATATATATGTTTCAACAATATATAAGCCAAATCTGTCGTTTATCCTCCCAATATATATATAGATATATATATATATATATATATATAAGCCAATATGCATCAGGTTGCTTACTTTCATGGAGAGTTGTACTTAAGAATAAGTAGGTTTTGAGTCAAATATATCATATGCATGGTTTGGGAATTGTTTGTGATGCCTCAAGCTTCGCAGTGTTGTAATATGCACTCAATAATTAAGCTACGACTTTTTTTCTTTTTCTTTTTTTCTTTTCTAATAATGAAACCTGAAAACTATATATCTTGATGTAATGTAATGTATGCAAAATAAATGAGTGACTGAAATATGTCTTTGACTTTTTAATTTGAATGATATCTGTGAATGTATATGATTTTTTTTCATCGTTTAAAGTTTAGACCTATTAAAATTTAAAACTTATTGTTTTATGAGTTTGTGTATTTTTTTTTTTCTTATATTTCTCTTTTAAATAGTCATATATTTTTTAAACTATTTCAATAACTTATTCTTTAATTATATATCTTTTTTGGTATTTTGAAAATTTTAACATCTGAATTTGTGTTAGTTTTTGAAATATCTGAATTTTTGATTTATTTTATTGTTGATTCACCACCAATCTCCTCTTCAAAAGGTACGTACCTTCTTTTCTCTTTCTTTCTCTCTTTAGAACATTGGCCATTCAGGTTTTTCTCTCTCACTCTTTGGGTTTTTAGTTTTGGTAGATATATTAGATTCCAATTACTTCTTAATTTTTCCGCTCCTACTTAGAGTTTTGATTTTAAGTTCTTGAATTTCTTGATAACATCTGTAACATCTGAAATTGTCTGACAAATTTTTTGTAACCTATTGCACATTCAAATAATTGCTTCTTTATCAAATTGTAACATAAATTAAAGTCATATAAGAACAAATCATGCAATGTTATAATTTTTTTAATCAATTTAAAATTTTATAAAATTAATTTTAACTTACTTCACAAGATTTTTTTTTTTTTTTGAGAATCTACTTACTTCACAAGATAAATTCCCTGCTATCTACGAGTTATAAAAAACATTATAAAAAACATTATTATATCTTGTTAACGTATAACCACCACTACCTGAACTTAAAATTCGTTTCCTACCTCTCTACCTCTTCGTCGTCTTCTTCTTCTTCTTCGATCCCCAAAAACCAAAACCCTAACCCTAACCTCCCCATTTTGCTCCGATCATTCTTCGCCGGAATTCTCAGAGGCAGCGAAGATGGTGTTAGCACAGTTAGGTACGAGCATATCGCGTGCTCTTCAGCAGATGAGCAATGCGACCATAATCGACGAGAAGGTCCTCAACGAATGCCTCAACGAGATCACTCGCGCTCTCTTGCAATCCGATGTGCAATTCAAGCTCGTCCGCGACATGCAGACCAATATCAAGAAGATCGTCAATCTTGACGACCTCGCCGCCGGCCACAACAAGCGCAAAATCATCCAACAAGTACAAATTTCTCTCTTTTCTGATTGATTCTATTTTTCTATTTCTGTGAATCTTTTTTTTTTTTTTTTAAATTTTGATGTTTGTGATTATTTTGATGAAATGATTGGCTTTTGCTACCATGGGTTTAGAGTTTAGGGTTTGCTTTGGAAAGCTAGCTAAGCTATCAAATTCGAATTTGTTAATTGGATTTGCGTGTTATAAACCTGTTTATAGGGGAAAAAAATTAGCTGGTGATACCATGAGTTTAGAGTTTGAAGTTTAGGTTTTGTTTTGGAAAGCTAGATAAGCTATCGGATTTGCATGTGTAAATTGGATAATTTTTAGTGTTATTGTTATAGGAAAGTGAAAACCTATTTATAGGGGGGAAAATATAAGAGTGCCCAATATGAAAGAGTTGAGAGAGCTTGGTTCTATTGTCACACTAGTTTCTAGCTTATATAGTTTAGTGGATTGAGGTTTTTGATCAATAGTGATACCATGGCCTGGTGGCCCTAGACTTGGGTTATTTGGATTTGGTTTTTGGAATTCTGGAACAATTTTGACAAATTTTGAGTGCTAATAAAGGGCCAATTTAGGTACAATTCCTAAGGTGCTTTGAATTAGGTTCCCCAATTGAAATTAATATCATGGTTGTATTAACCAATGCAACAAAAATAGTGATATCTTTTCTAAGAAAAATTGAATTTTACCATGTGATTTATTGGGCAATGCAACCATATGGATGAATTTAATAGGGGGAACCTAAGCTTTAGCACCTGAGGAGTTGTACTTCAGTTATCCTTGCTAAAAAAAATCATTGATGTATATTTTTTTCTGTTTTTAGTACTTGTATGATGGTATATCTATGCTACGTCAAATAATTCTATCCTCATGTGACCATGTTGCATTTATTGGTAGCAACTAAATTCTGCAACAAAGTTACTTCTTTGTGTTGGGGGCTATTTTGTTAAGCCTTAAAAAACCCCATTGACATGCTCTTTCTAGTAACGTTATGTGTCTAGTGCATTTTCTGCTAGGATATGCAACTGCAATCTTCATTATCAAAATAAATAGAAAAACAAAAAAAAGGAAAAGGGAAAATCCTTTTTGTATATTATGTCTTGGTATCTGCTGTGCTCTTAATCTTATTAAAGGGTCCTTTTCATTGTAGGCTATATTTAACGAACTCTGCAAAATGCTGGATCCTGGGAAGCCTTCTTTTACTCCAAAGAAAGCGAAACCAAGTGTTGTTATGTTTGTAGGTTTACAAGGTATGTTTTTTATCAGATCACTTTCATGCTTATTGGATCATTCAGAAATTGTCATATACAATCAATTCTATACAGATTGGGATTGTTTTTGTGAAGTTTCGATGTGAACTAGCCATCTGGGTGTTGTATATGATTGATACACGGGTCCAAAAATATTTTTGCACTATTTTCATTTTGGAGTGTACTGTTTCCTTTTATCTATGTGCATATTATTATGTGTGTGCATCTTATTATCTGTGTGTACAACAAATTCAGGGTCGGGAAAAACCACAACGTGTACAAAATATGCATATTATCATCAGAAAAAGGGCTGGAGGCCTTCCCTCGTGTGTGCAGATACATTCAGAGCTGGTGCTTTTGATCAGCTGAAGCAAAATGCCACTAAAGCTAAGATTCCATTTTATGGAAGGTACTTCTTTCACATTCTACTGATTTTCTGTGTGTGCAAATTGTGATTTAGAGTGTGATATTGAAGTGTGGAGATAAGATTTTGTGAAGATTTCTGTTAAAAAGAAATGAGGAAGCAAGGAAATGTCAACAGCCACACAAGCTATATTGTTTAAAAATAAAAAATTGTAGAGAAAACAATAATGAGGTACATAAGGAAGCCATAATTTTTCTTCTACTACACTCTTAGAATGCTAAATGGCTATGCATAGATAAGCATAATGAGCTTTGAAATATATTTTCATTCTTGAAATGAAGCATTGTATTCTGAGGATGTTATAAATATTTGCTTGTGCTATAATGAAATGGATTTATTTATGGGGGCTTCAATTAACGCTGTTATGATATTAATCAGCTGTATCTAAACTTGTAATATCTCGTTACCCTTTGTGGGGGAAATTCCCTTTCTCTCTCTCTTTGGGGGCCTTGCAAATCATATGAATGGCTTTTAACTGTGTTTGATCTCATTGTAATTTACTCATCCTTGGGATGTCTTGATGTGCTCATGTCCCATCTCCTGGTCCTAAACCCTTTCAGTGCAATTGTTGTTTAGCTCCTTTTTCCATTTTCCCTTTATGGTCTATACAGCCCTTTTTCTTGTGTTTTTTTCTTTTTTATGTGCTCATGTCCCATCTCCTGGTCCTAAACCCTTTCAGTGCAATTGTTTGTTATTTAGCTCCTTTAGACGCTGTTCCGTTTTCCCTTTATGGTCTATCCAGCCCTTTTTCCTGTGTTTTTTCTTTTTTATTTGTTTCTCTTGCCCCCCCCCCCCCCCCCTTCTCTCCTTTTTCCCCTTTCCTCTGAATCCAAAAGAAAATGAAAAGCAAAACAAAACAGGAAAAAAGAAGAAGATGAAAGCATGATGACACAAATAACTAGTTCATCTCTCTCTCTCTCTCCATGAAATAGGGAGGGTTGCGGGTGGGAGTGGGATCAAGTGGGGGGCATCATTCAGTAATAAAAAATTGAACCCCAATCTCTTCTTCATGTAAGAGGTGATGTTATTTCAGTATTTCTTATGAATGGGATGTAAAGAGTGTTTTTCTGATCGGTAAATAAAAACAAGAAAATAATCTAATTCCTTGTACACTTGGAAAGCAAAAGACTAGCCAAAATTACATAAATCTACAAATCTAAAAGAGAGGGATGTAATAGATGTAGTTTAGTGACTGCTTATATTATGAACGGGGTTTTGTCAGCTATGACATGGTACTCTAGTTGTGCCTCTAGAGCATATATATATATATATATATATATATATATATATTTTTTTTTTTTTTTTTTTTTTTTTTTTCCTTTTCCAGAAAGGAGAGAGAAGAAACAATACTTTTCAGTTCCATTTTTTGAATCTCTCTCTTTTGTGATCTCCCTAAATGTTCTGTTTGTTTTGTCATTTGTTTACTTTGTTTATTATTGTTATCATTATCACTCTCATTAATAAGGTACGGTCGTCAACTACATTTCATCAAATAATGCATTCTTTTTTATTTAAGTAATAATTGAGGTGGTTTTCAATGATACAGCTATACAGAATCAGATCCTGTTAAAATTGCAGTGGAAGGTGTAGAAAGATTCAAAAAAGAAAACTGTGATCTGATCATTGTTGACACCAGCGGGCGTCACAAACAAGAAGTTGCTCTTTTTGAAGAAATGCGTCAAGTTTCTGAAGCAACGGTAATTTTCTGGTATTGCTTTGTTCCTACTTCCTAGTAATTTGTAGTTGATTGACTGTGCTAAGATATTTTCTTTGCCTTCCAGAAACCAGATCTTGTCATATTTGTTATGGATAGCAGTATTGGTCAGGCTGCATTTGATCAAGCTCAAGCTTTCAAGCAAAGTGTTTCAGTTGGAGCTGTAATTGTTACGAAAATGGACGGGCATGCAAAGGGAGGTGGTGCCCTTAGTGCGTAAGTTCTATTGCAACAATTTAAGCCTATTTTCATGTTTCTAGTTGGTTTTAAATCTAATATTAAAGCTTCAATGCATGCATTTTGCTGAAGCTGTGCAGTTGCTACTCAAAAGTGGTGTTTTATACTTTATTTAAAATAGACCCTATATTTCTTTAGTAGTAGACTCATTGTGTGGCAAAGAAGAAAAGGAAGGTGAGACACTCATTATGAGAGGGACAGAGTATCATTTTCGTTATTTTTAGTAAAGAATACCATTGAGTGGTATGTACTTTCATAGGCCATTAAGTTATTCATTTGTCACATGCTATTGTATTGTATGTACATGCATAACTACATGCATGATGATTTGAGGTTTGAGTTAGCAATAAGTTGGCTGCAGCTTTATAGTTTGTTATAAAGAAAGATAAATCATCTAGGGTTGCTTATTGTTGTTTACATTTTGATTGCTTAATCTAGCACCGTGTACTTGTTAGATGGAATGGTACCTCCCCAAGCCTAACTCTTTGTTTGGGAATTTATAAAGGAATGGAATGGAATGGAATGAGTAAATCATAAAAGAATGGGAAAGAATAGAATGGAATGGATTGTGTTTAAGGAATGGGAAAAAAAAATGGAATGGAATGAAGAAATCTTGTTCAGATGTTTTAAAATAAAGAAATGGAAAGGAATGGAAGGTACATAACCTTATTGGGAGTAGCATAGAGAGAAAGCATTGGAATCATTTTATGACAATATTACTATTAGACCCCTATTTTATAGTAAAGGGTTAAATATATAGGGGTGTTTTGGAAATTTTAGTAAAAATTTCATTAAATTAAATTTCATTCCCTCCCATTCCTCCTAGTTTTGGGGGAATGAAAATTTGAGGTTTTGAGAGAATAGAGAGGAATGAGTGTTCCCTCCTACTCATTCCATTCTATTCTATATAAACTTCCAAACAAGGGAATGATCTTTCTATTCCCTCCATTAAAACTCTCAAACAAGGGAATGGAAGGAATATTCCAAAATAATCCATTACATTCCATTCCTTTCCCTTCTCCCAAATGGAGTGTTAGAGCTTTGGGGTTCTAGGGAGAGTTGGGTGAACGGGTTCGAGTATTAGTGTAGGATTTGTAACCAGTATTAAAAAAAAAAGACATAATACCTCAGTTTTCCTCTTTAAAGTATATAGCCCCATTTCATAGAGGTTTGCAACAGTGGATTTTGTTACCCAGTAGCATTAGGATTTTAGTTTATTGTAATTTTTCCAGCACCCTTGGCCTTCAGTTCCTGGCTATAACTAATTCTAAGGCATCTCTTTTCTTCTCTACTTTCCTGGGATTGTTGGTATTATTCTTGAAATCATATCACCCCAATTTCTAGACTACTAATGAAATATAAAAGAGTACTTGTGAAAGAAATCGTTTACTGTGTGCTTCTAGGATTTCTAAACATGTTTGGTGGTGGTCATGGTTGGGTATGTGATTTTGGCACAATGTTTAAGTCCCGTTTGGTACATGTGTTTAAAAACTGAAAATTGTTGTTTAAAAACATTTGTGGAAATACGTGTGGGTGAAAAAGTGTATAAAAATGCGTGAAATGTTGTTTAAAAACTGAAAAATGTTGTTTGAAAACACAAACCAAACGGGCCCTTAGTATGCGGAGATTTGAAATTGACATTTCCTGATCTTTTTTTTTTCTGTGTTTGTGTATAATGTAACAACCTCACCCTTCACCGTGCTCATTTGAAGGGGAGGATATGCCATTTGAGCTTGAGCTCATTGGCATGATCTTTCTAGTTATTGGAGAATCAGGATATCTCAGTTGCGGTCTTGAGTGAGACTAGTGGAAATCTTGTTGTCATAGGTTTGTTGTGCATGCAATGCAGGACTGGGTTGGGAGTTGAACCGTTGATTTCACTTTTTGATTTGTTGAATTGTGTGAAATGTATGGAAGGTTTGGCAACATGATGGAGATTAACAATGAGTTGTTTGTTTGATACTGTCTTACTATTTTGCACCTCAACATGCTCTTGGCTGCTTTTCCTTGTTAGGGTGTCTGGTGAGCTATGGTGTTTTTTTACTTTTCATGCAAAAAAGAGCTATGCTGCCTGCAAAGTCTTTTATTGTTCACAATATAGCTTGGGAGTTCTTATAAACCTTAATCATAATTTCTCCTTTCTGCACGTGTTAAGAGTGGTGAGACAGAAAATTAGCATTAAATATGATGTTGCTAGAGAGCCATTGCATAATTTCTCTTTGTTGCACGTGTTATGAGGATTGACAAGACAGAAAATTACCATTAAATATGATGTTGCTAGAGAGCTATGATAGTTTGTTTTGTGTTTGGAAGTCAGTAGGTGTCTTGGCAATGTTTAGAACTCTTTTCCATTGTTGGAATTCTGGTGTTTTTCTATGCAATGGAGGGTATCTATTCTAAGCACAATTCAGCTATGGCTAATGTGTCATGCATTTGGTAAGTGTCTCTATTAGCTGGACGTTTGAAAGGTGTTGAGCTTCCATAGTTCCATGGAAAAGACAAGATGATGCTTCTGAGATCACTCTTTGAGTAGAAGTCTATGTTCGGCTGCTGTTCATTCTTTTTTCTAATTTTTGGATTTTGAAGATATTAGAAGTTTGATTCTTCTCTTTTGATGTTCTCATGTATTTCCCATGCCCATTTGCACTATTTGATAAAATAATAATACAAAGAAAAGATAAAATTAAATGCAATGACATGCCTATTTTACATGTTTGAATATTCAACACAAAGGTTGGGTCATTCATATGGTGTGATCTGTAAATAGCATAAATTAATTACTTTAGGTGGACCTAAGAATATAAAAAACAGTCATTGATACTGTACATCTTCTCTAAATTGCAGTTTCCGTAAATTATGGAATTATAAGCTACCTTCAATTTTAGTTCAATTTCTTATGAAATGGAAACTTCTTGCTAATTTTAATAGAAGCAACTTAAAGTTTAAACCACATCTCCTATTTTTTGCTTTGAAAACTTAATTCTGTTGCTCTCTATATGTGTAGTGTTGCAGCAACAAAGAGTCCTGTTATATTTATTGGAACTGGGGAGCATATGGATGAGTTTGAAGTTTTTGATGTTAAACCATTTGTCAGCCGTCTCTTAGGTGAGCACCTCTTTTACTGCTCTGACTCTTGAAATTTGTTAATTCAATTTCTTTGGAATGTTGTTAATATTTGCATGTCAATTATATTTCCATCTAGGCATGGGTGACTGGTCTGGATTTATGGACAAAATTCAAGAAGTTGTTCCTATGGATCAGCAGCCTGAACTTCTGCAAAAGCTTTCAGAAGGGAACTTTACATTAAGGATTATGTATGAGCAATTTCAGAATATAATGAAAATGGGTCCAATTAGCCAGGTTAGTCCCTGACTTATACCGTCTCATTGAAGCTAAATCAACAACAATGTGCCTTTCACTTTTATTATATATTCTTAGTTGTGTAGGGTATGCAAGAAATTATAGGTGACCGCTATTTTCTTTAGCTAGATTAATATGTGACCACTTGGTTGCTCTGGAGGTTAATTCCGGATGGGGTTGGGGGTGTTGAGTTTCAGCGGTCATTTTGGAATTTTTTACTGAAATGTGCTGTAAATGTTGAGCTTCTGATTTGGATCTGGAGAGGCTGCTCCTTAATGCTGATGACTGACTTGGCTGTGTAGGTTTTCTCAATGCTTCCAGGATTTAGTGCTGAGTTAATGCCAAAAGGCCGTGAAAAGGAAAGTTCAGCAAAGATCAAGCGGTACATGACCATGATGGACTCCATGACAAATGAAGGTGAGTCGAGACTCGATGCCATTTTTTATGTGGTTTTGCTCTGCTTGCCGCATGGTTGACTTTATACTGATTCAACCCATTATTCTGATTCTAATAGTTGACTAAAATGTTGTAGAGTTGGATAGTTCAAATCCAAAGCTCATGAATGAATCTCGTATGATGCGGATAGCCCGAGGTTGTGGTCGTCAACTTATAGAAGTAATGGAGATGATGGAAGAGTACAAGCGCCTTGCCAAGATATGGAGCAAAATGAAAGGGCTTAAGATTCCTAAGAAGGGTGACATGAGTGCCCTATCACGTAACATGAATGCGCAGAACATGAGCAAAGTCCTCCCCCCACAGATGCTGAAGCAGATTGGTGGCATGGGTGGCTTACAAAACTTGATGAAGCAAATGGGATCTACAAAAGACATGATGGGGATGTTCGGAGGTGGAGACAAGTAGATTTTTCCCACAGATCTATCGATGGCTTCGAGCTCACTTCCAACTATGGCTGTAACCATATTGCCTTGTTGGACAGAAAGGCACACAGGCCCTATGCAGGTTGATACTACTGACCATTCTGCTTTGCCAAATCAATATAAATCTAGTGACACAAAAAACTTTCACATCTGCTAATTTGCCCTGTTATGATTGGTACAGAATAAACTGACATCAATGGTTGGCTTATGCGAAAATGATATTACTTCAATCATAACTTGCCACCTTAAGAAGTTATGACAAATGTTTGTGAAATATTTGTAGTTTTAACATTACTCTTGCCAAATATATTTATACTTTAGAGGCCACATTTGGTTTAATCTCAAGCATAGTGGCATTTTGTTGTAACATGATTATATGAAAAGTGAGCATAGAAATTCTCCTTATTGTATGTATTTACTTTAGAAGGTTTTTTTTTTTCTTTGCTAAATATTTACTTTAGAAGGTTAGTCATGAAATAAAAAGAACCAAAATGATTTTGAGGGTATGAGGTAGATAATCTTTTCGTTAGTATGAACAAAGAAAATTGTATCATTGCAGTTTTCCACCTTATCTATCCACAACTAGCTGGGAACCATGCGATGCACGGGAAAACTTTGCCTAAAAGTATGTTGGTCTCAAGCTTTGCATAAAAAGTATAATTAAATTATATTGGTGTCAAATTGAAATAATAAATACTACAGGAAGACTTAAAAAAATAAAATAAATAAATAAAAAATAAATTGGTGTGCATCTAACTAAAAGTTTCTGTAGTCCTTTATAGTTTCTATTATAGGATACCAAAATTATTTTTGTATCATAGATTTTGTGCCAAATATTTGTGACTAGAATCCTATAAATTGTTTAGATTTTCATAAATGACAAAAGCTATTAGAATCTATTACTGCAGTATCTCAATTGTTTGTCAATATATGAACTTATGATCATCTTTATGCTTATGATAGATCTATCACTTTCATGCATTTGTTAAAAAAAACCTTGATCCAACTTGCAATTCTAAAGTGCACAAACAGTTTGATCCAACTTGTGAATTTCTTAATCGGTTGTAGAAGCATATCAAAAGTCGTTAACATTAACAAATTGGTTTAGCATATCAAAAGTCGTTAACAAATTGGTTTTCATACCTATTATCATAGCATCACAAATGACTCAAAATTTAATATGAATATGGTTGAATGCAATATGACTATTGGTGACTATGCTATATCACATAGCATTTGACTTTTTCTTTAACACGGAAAATTCTTAGATACTCTCGGAGTATGGTAAAATGAAGCTCCCTCCTCTCACATTCATAATAGACTCCACCATAAATTTAATGAGTGGATTCTACCATAAATATGAGATAAGGGAGCATTATTCACCATGCTTCAGGAGTACTTAAGAATTACTCATGTAACATAGCAAGAGAAGCACTCATTATCTTAGTAGACAATCCTTCCAATGTGTAGCTCATTGGTAAGATTGACTACTATTTTCAACTTGGGGAATCCTAATATAGCACTCAAAATGAGAGAGAGAGAGAGAGAGAGAGAGAGAGAGAGAGAGAGAGAGAGAGGTTTTGGAAGAGGAAGAGAAAATAGAGTGGTGGGACTAGGGCTGTACACGGTGCGGTGCGCCCGGTTTTTGTGGCCGTTTCTGCACTGCACCGGAATCTTCGATTTCCTAAAATCCCAAGCCACCGCCACGCCTAAGGAATGGTTCTCCGGCAACATCGATGGCGGTTCTAGTCAGCACGGTAGTCGGTGTCCACTTGTCTATCACGCAAAGAGAGGAAGAGAGATCTAAAACCCAAATCAAACTCAAGGATTCAAACCACAAATCAAAACTTAGATCAAATCTAAATATCAAAAGATTCAAAACCCATTACAAACCCAAATATTAAAACCCAAACAAGCTCAAGATTCTTGAATCTAACCATCGATTGACTCACCTGCGAAGTCTAATAGAGTAATCGACCACCAGGCAATGGAGGCAGAGACAACAACTTGAAGATCTGACCTAGGTGGCAGTAAAAACAGAGGTGCTTGAAGATAAAAAGCTGAAATGGTGGTGGGTTTTGTGTTGTGACAAAAAGGAGATAGCAGAGGGTGAAACTCCAAAAAATGCAGCATCAAGCACTAGATTGCGATGGCAGCAAGCGGCGAACATTAAGGGGAGAGAGAGGAGAGATGAAGACTTTTGTGGCTGGGACTGGAAGAGGCAGGCGAATGAGAGTGAGAGATATGGAAAGGGTGGGTAAATAAACTTAGGGTTTTTTTTTTTTTTTTTTAATAATCTGATGATAAAACTACGTCGTTTTGGAGCTGATATTAAAATTTAATATCAGGTCCTAAAACGACGTAGTTTTAGTGCCAGATTTTATTTATATAAAAAAATAAAATAAAATAAAAAAACCTATCCTTAAGTGAAGTCCAACACCATTTTCTTCTTTTTCCTGTTCCTTGCATTTGCTTTCATGGCTTCTCTGGTTTTTCTTCAATCTACTGAAACATAAAAATAAAAAACTGTAAACATTGATACATATATGTTAAATTATAGTGTGTGTATTTATATATATATATATATATATATATACCGGTGCGGTGCAGTTTCTCATCGGAGTGCAAAACAGCCACCACTCGCCACACCGGATGCCCTCGGTTTGTTCAGATCGCCGCCGACCACCGCGCCGGACACCTACGGTGGGCTTGTGAAGCAGTCGGATCGGTTCGGCGCCGGCCAGTTTCATCGATGCCGGTCGGTACCTGAACAAGCCTAGGTGGGACTATTGAGGTTAAACTGTACATTTCTTTTTTTATTTTATTTTTTGAGTGATTGTATATTTTCCTTGATCATACATCTCCATTTGTTTACACAGAAGGGCTGAATTAAGACTTGAAAAATGAGTAGGAACATTGGTTTGGTCAGATGGGATCAGTGAATCCGAACTACAAACTGTTGTTTGTAAAAAAGTTGAAGAGTGTGTGTAGTTTGAAGGGAAGTCTGTACGGAGGAAAAGAGCTTCTAAGTGAGTCAAGGTCTTAGCTTTCAAGTTTCATCTATGCATGGGAGAGGAGAAAGAGAGTTTGTAAGTGGGTTAGGGTCTGGGCTTTCATCTACATGTGGAAAAGGATCATGCTTAGGTCATAATATGTATGGAATAAGTGGGCTTGGACTTTTCATAAAGTTTGGTTTAATTGTCAATAACAACCCATCTTTTAGATAATAGTGAAAAGAAGTTAACATGATTTTTTTTGTAACAGTAAAAACAACTTAATGAGAAGAGGTTAAAAATGCTAAATGCAATATTAGAGCACCACATGGCAGGAGTTCATGCACTCCCGTATGAGGTCTCTGCTTTTATATATATATTGATTGCGTCTCTTAATTCTCTAGGTAATACTTAATTTGATCGTCCGAAGTTTACACTCAAAAGGTTAGAAACCACACATGTTCAAAAAGGATTGCCCTGAATCTTCTTGATTTAAGGGGGAAAAAAAGGATTATTCTAATTTTATTTATAACAGATATATTTTAAAATAATAAACAGTGATAAGGATATTTTTAGACCTACAAAGCTAACGACATGACAAGACTGACGAATACATTGTCATGGGCAGATGGATCCAAAGGAAGCGAACCTTAGTTAGGCGAACCTCAATATGGACGGACCCAACAAAGGGAACGGACCCCAGGCGGACGAACCCAATAGAGGGGGACACACAGTACTCACGTGGCTCCCACATGGCTGGAAGTGCTCATTGATAAGAGAAGTTTTGCAGCGCTGGTAAATTCGTCCATGTTAGGCGAAGGCGACGACCCTAACAAAGTCGTCAGTCTCACCAACACGACCATAGCGCAAGCGACGACAGAATATGATTGACGGTCCCATCCTAAAGCTGACGACAACACCTTGTTGGTCAACCAACACCCAAAGGTGACGACTTGGATAGTTAGACGGGGATAAATAGCTAACGAAACGCGTCAGGCAAGCTGAAGGGAATAATAGAACCTCTGACAAGTCTGACATGGCCTTACTTGGCCTACACGCATAAGCATATAAGGAAATATCTTGTGCACCATGCTCAACCCTAATCAAGAGAGTCCTATAAGGAAAGAACTCCGCAAAATACGCAACTTAGAGAGGATCTCTCCTACATGGAAACATCCTCTTAACCAAGGGACGGATGTCAACCCTACACTACTATAAAAACCCCAAGACCCTCACAAATCAAGGTACGCATAATTTACCCCAACTCTGGCACTTTAGAGTTGTGAAGAGTTCTCTAACTTAACCTTTGAAGGGTATTTGGCCAGTACTACACCGGTACTCTCTGTAATGTCTTCTTCTTTTTCTGTGTTGTGCAGGTCTAGTATCGAGTACGTGAGGACCGTGCGACTTACTAACGATTTTTTGGCATCATCAAACAGTAACATCAACCTAATTAATTCTAAATACA
The DNA here is from genome assembly GCA_030021035.2 of Notholithocarpus densiflorus. Taxonomy (NCBI): domain Eukaryota; kingdom Viridiplantae; phylum Streptophyta; class Magnoliopsida; order Fagales; family Fagaceae; genus Notholithocarpus; species Notholithocarpus densiflorus. The sequence continues at coordinate 989,111 of JARYZH020000089.1, read as the reverse complement.
ACTAGTTTTTTTTTTTTTTTAATGCCAACAGTATTTAGAATAATATAGGAACAATTTCTTGGATTAACTGGCATCTCTAAGTTGAACGTACTTGCAACCCATATCGCTTCCGGCCACCTTCAAGACCGAGTTATTGTGGATTAGACTAGAGGATCAAAACATTGAACTCAAGAAAAATAGTCTGATATTTTTACTAATCTATAAACTCGACATTTATTTGAACTTGGTTTCGTACCTGATACTTATATAGAGCCCATGTTAGGGAAACCTCTCTTGAAGATCTATCAAGAGCAGTGATCTGTGCCTTGAGTGCCAATGCAAAAATCTTTATGTCCAATAATCATTTTGAACAATGGAAACTCTATCATAAAGATGAATTTCACAAAAGATATGTACTCCATCTTTCTTTCTTTCTTTCTTTTTCTCTCTCAAGAGATCACTTCTTCTATGGTCGAAATGACTGTGAACCTCAACTTTATATAGGCATGCAAAAATTAAACGCTTTCAATGCATCATGTAGATTATATAAAACATAATATACGTTGTTATGTGCTATAAGTACCAATACTCGTCCATATGCTCGGAATTTCAAAAGTAATCGTGTTGTTCCTTCTTGTGCAAACCCAACTATGGAAAAACTTTAATGTTCTCATAACTCCCCAAGTTCAACAAAATCGATTTTGCTAAAATTCCTTGATAAAATTATACATCTAGGATTAAAGTTAACATTTAATATTTCATGTTCCTTCCTGTCTTTCCTTTTAAAGCAAAATGCAAGGGACAAGTAATGTAATTGTGGCAGGTTAAGACCATAAGAGGGAAGTAATCATGACTGTAAAATTTGGTAGCATAATTGAGCAGTGATGTTTTTACTCGTACATTCACTGATTCACCTTGCACCAAAAGAGAGAACGGAAGAGGGATAGAGAAAGAAAGAAATTTACGGTTCATTAATCAAAAAACTTATTTTTTATACACAATTTTAGATCACAAAAATTTGAAATTATAACATTTGATTGATCACATAGTAATTAATCTTTGATTTTCTTGAAATTTTGCAAACATTAAGAATATAATAAAAACACGTAATTTAACGGTTAGATTTTCAAAATTCACACTTAATATAAAGATATATGATGAGTTTATAGTTTGGAGAGAAACTTTGTTCTTACTTATAAAGCTCAACTACTATTCTCATTTTTCACTAATATATATATATATATCAAGAACACTTGCTAAAAAGTGTGAACTATGTGAAAGTAAATAGAATTTTAGTGATAAAAAGTGAAATAATGTAAGAGAATTTGATTTGTAATATTAGCATTGTAGGGATGAAGGGCCCAGATGAGGATATTGGGCCGTGGGCCGCGCCCGAGGATGTCAAATAGCCCGAGGACAGATAAGTAGCAAAGACAGATAGATTATTGGGCCGAGGAAGAGGTCAGATCTCAATGAACAGGTGACATTGTTCGAGGAGCGATCCCTCCTCGACTAACAGGATGGAGGCCTAAAGTCCGATCACCCATCAAGTACTAGGCAACAGGCAACCGTGCTTGGAAGGATAAGCTTTAGCAAAAGATGAGTCAACAGAGATATGAGAAATATCTGGGAAGAAAGCTACTACCACCGCATCGAATGCTCTACATCTAACCCCCTGACCGCATTAATGTGGAAGTGATACCTGAACAGTAATTTTCAGCCTTACAGCTACCCACAAAGACTTCAAGAAGGTGCTGATGGAACAAGTATCAAGGAGATTGGCAATCTAATCTATACGTGGAAGGCTGAGATGAAAGAAGTGAAGGGAATATAAAAGGGAAGAACTCCCTTACAGAGGGGGTGATCAGAAAAATCAGAGAGAAAACCACTATGTAACCAAGAACTTGAACACTTGTATAAGTCTAAGAGAAATATATAAGAATAGACCTTCCTCGGACTTGACCGAGGAGCATTTTTCTTTTTCAAACTGTTTGTCTTGTTCATCCTAATACTAACTAGCCTATTGTGATCAATCTTCTAACTCATTGAACGTTCAATATCATTATTAGGCCCACTCTCTAACAAATTCATTGTTTTGGGCTCATTGGGTCATTGCCTAAACCATTTGGGCTATGGACTAAACCACGCCCTTACAAGCATCATCACCCAAAATGACCAAAAATAATTACTTGCATAGGAAAATGGACAAACCAATAATCATTTATCCATCTACCCACAAAGACTTCAAGAAGGTGCTGATGGGACAAGTATCAAGGAGATTGGCAATCTAATCTACACGTGGAAGGCTGAGATGAAAGAAGGGAAGAGAATATAAAAGGGAAGAACTCCCTTACAGAGGGGGTGATCAAAAAAATCAGAGAGAAAACCACTGTGTAACCAAGAACTTGAACGCTTGTATAAGTCTAAGAGAAATATATAAGAACAGACCTTCCTCGGACTTGACCGAGGAGCATTTTTCTTTTCTAAACTATTTGTCTTGTTCATCCTAATACTAACTAGCCTATTGTGATCAATCTTCTAACTCATTAAACGTTCAATATCAGGCTCACTCTCTAACAAATTCATTGTTTTGGGCTCATTGGGTCATTGCCTAAACCATTTGGGTTGTGGACTAAACCGCGCCCTTTCAAGCATCATCACCCAAAATGACCAGAAATAATTACTTACATAGAAAAATGGACAACCCAATAATCATTTATCCATCTATATATTACTAAAAGCTTAAACGTAGCATTTAAGGTTGCTACGCTCACGTTAAGCCACATCAGCAACTACATCATCATTTTTTGTTTCCAACTTTTTTTTATATAAAATAAAGGAAGCTATTAAGTTAGAGAAAGAATGATATTAAAGTAGAAAGCGTTCTTGATATAAAATAAAGGAAGATATTAAGGTTACTTCTCTCTCTCTCTCTCTCTCTCTCTCTCTCTCTCTCTCTCTCTCTCAATTTGTTTTTCATTTTTTGTTTGATTTTTTTTATTGCATCAATTCTTTAGGTTAATGAATTTTTGTGTCAATTAGAATTCTACTTTGAGTTGATGCAATTTAGTTTTATGTTTTAAGTTGCTATCTTTTATATTCTCTTTGATTACATATTATCCTACTGCATTATACATATAGTATATAATAATATAATGTTATTATATTACATAGAATGACTTGGATAATTTGATATTTATTGTTATATATTTTATTTTTACTCTTTTTTCTTCTCATCTTATTTTATTCAACATTTAAATCCAATCACATCCTCCATACTATTAAATTATGTAGCACAAATCAAGAAAATGGCTAGACACAAACTTGCCTTCCTTTACCATACATTGGGAGAATCAAAATATTTGTGTGATAAAGGGTCATATAATTTATAATTTAGATAGCACTCTTTGAATGTGTCTAGGCCTATAAATTGAGCAATTTGTAGACTTAAAAGGCTATGAGAATGAACTTTTTGAATCAAGACTAAAAAATATGAACTACTATATATCATTTAGATAAAAACTTTTATCATAGATACATTAATTTTTTTATGCCACAAATTTAAATCACGCAAACTTAATAATTTTATATTATGTGTTAGCATCATCTCTTCCTCTTCTTCTTCTTCTAAAAAATATTATGTATCATCTTTAAAGGATGCTAACAATATTAATCTTAAGGGAAAAGTTACATAAAATATTGAGAAAAAAATGTTTATATTATAATCTACTAAAAATTCTTTTTAAATATTTAAACCTTTCTATTTTTCATATCATTGATGTGTTCTACAACTACTATATGTGTTAACTTAAATCTTAATATTCTTAAGTTGTTTCGGCAAAAAAAAAATTAAAAATTAAAAAGTTGTCACAAAAGAGGAGTTCATATAAAGTTTTTTGCAAAATGAAATATCTATTTTGTAAGGCCACCAAACTTGATAATTTGCAAATGATGGAACCACTCGCAACAATATTTGCATAGTTATATAGTTCCAGCTAAAGCAATCAAGTATACTTTTAGTCTTCAAAAAACACATATCTACTAGTGGTTAAACGTTCATCTTGGGTAGTTTTAACTTTTCATATAATTTTACCTTTACATATTCATCTATTTTAATTTATATTTTTTTTCCAAAAAAAAAAACTTTAGTTTAGATATTTATAAGTAAACAATGAAATAATGGTTCATGAATAATCAAAAAAAAAAAAAATTATCTATACAAATTTATCTTGTGCGGTTGTAACTTTACATATAATTTTGCATTTATATATTCATCTACTTTAATTTAGATGTTTATAACTTAATAATGAAATCTATAAATAAGGTAATTAAAACTATCATATTTCTACAATTTAAAAAGTCACAATTTTTTTTTTTCAAAAAAATGCCTTTTACATTTCCTCGCAATTATTTTTAAATTTTTTTTTATAAAAACTTTGACATACCACTAACCTAACCACTTTATACATTACAAAAAATTTAAGGCTCATTATTACTTCCGTTAATATATTATGGATTTCTTAATTGATTGAGACCAAACCAAAAAAATGTCTTTCATATTTCCTTGAAAATTCAAAAAAAAAAAAAAAAAAAAAAAAAAAAAAAAAAACCATTTGACATACCATTAGCGTAACTACATCTATACCTATATAAGCCATCCGTGATATCTATTTCTTATTGATAACCATAAAATTTACAACTAGCAAGAGAACATACAAAGTAATAAAGCATAATGAAGGAAGAAAAAAAGAAATGAAATCAAACGTCTATTAATAACCGTTATTTGGAAAATAAAAAGGTGGTCAAGAGAATAAGAAATAAAATAGAGATGGCTATATAGTGGACATTGAAAACTTTATATTGCAATAAAATTAACCATTACATTCACTTAATTAAATCAATAATCAACAATTAAATATAATAATACAAAATTTAAACTTAAAACTAATCAAACTTTAACTAGGGAAATTATATTTCCTATCATAACTAAAAATGAGATGTTCTTCAATAATTTAGAAATTATATTTAGAAATTATATATATATATGTATGTATGTATGTATGTATGTATATAATCATAATCTTCATACACCATGACTTAAAAAAATCTAATGAATAGTTCTTCCTCTTATTTAATGTCTATATTATGCAAATCATCAACCAATAAATATATGATAATGATAAAAAAACGTTGTAGACATGATTATGAAAAATATGATAAAACTATTTATATAAAAAAATAAAAATAAAAAATAAAAAAATAAAAAAAAAAACTCTTTATAAAGTCTAGGGACTAAATTAGTTTTTTTACCTAAAAAATTATCACATGCAACATGCGGGTCTACAACCAGTGTTTAATAATTTTGGTCCTCTAAGCAATGCTATCGAAATTGTTTTACATTACAAAACATTGTTGCTACTATCTTGACAATATTTCTCAATCTTCATATATTAACCTTCTCCATTCTAATCAATTTAAGCCCTTCTAGAACTTGTAAAAAGTTTTATGTAGATAAATATAAGAAAAAGTACAAAAGAAATATGCATTACACTAACTAAACAGTTCAATTATTTTACATTGTTTTAATTTATTTCTTATGTTATTTTTATCATATTTTTGTATATTTAAGGAGTATCATGGATTGAAGAGCAACATATAGCCAAAGTGACCAACGAAACCTAAGTGGACTGAAGTGAACCAAACTGGACTAAATGGACCTAAATGGGTAAGATGGACCGACATGAACCAAAGTGGACCAAAATGACCAAAATGATTCTAATCATTTTAGACTTTAATTTGAATTATAATTGGATTTTTTCTCTATTTCAAATTTAAAATGATATTTATGATTATCTTTTGAGCAACAACTACTAAAATGTTACTTTAGAAATAATAAATCATAACTTCAATTGAATTGTAAATTATGAAATTAGGGTTAAGAGAAAAGAGGAATAATATATATATATAGAGAGAGAGAGAGAGAGAGAGAGTTTAGGTGTTTGTCATGCCCTTAACTTAGCATATATTTATAACAGGGTTTATATAGTATGTTTACAAAAATATCCTTATTAATTTGCTAATATTATATTAAAAAAAAAAAAAAAAAAAAAAAAAAACCTAGAAGTAATGTAACACTCTCCCTCAAGTTTGAGTATAGAAATCAAATGAGTCTAGCTTGAAAGACAATTACTGAAAGGAGGCACGAGCTAAAAGTTTTATGAAAAATATCATCCATCCAAACAAAGGGATTGACAATTTGACACCAAGTTGAGTTGTAAACTATGACAATATGAGAGAGAGAGAGAGATTTTATCAGTTAAGCTCCCACCTTAGCATATATTTATATTCAAGTCTATAGCATGATTACAAAAATACCTTTATTAATATTCTTAGATAAAGAAATGATTAGAAATAACTTTATGACTTCCATGTAAACAAAATAAATCACGAGAAAAAAGGTAAAATCAAAAAATTAATCTAGCAAAGGAAATTTTGTGAGAAACTACATACAAAATTATTTCTAAATATACTATAGTAAAAACGCCTGAATTGAAAGGAAATATATATATATATATATATATATATATATAGATATAGATAAATGACAAATCCATTAACTAGTCATCGAGGGGAAAGTATTTTATAACCCGCACTCACACCAGGTCAGCATACTGATTTGGTGGGACAAACTAATGGATGGATGACCTAAAAATTGAATTTTGTGAAACAAATACTTACCGTATTGGAGGGGTTGATTTCAGCGTCTCAACTCTCAATGCTTGACATCCTTGGATTTCTTGTAAGGAGAGAGCTTACTCTTAATATTTCTAGAAACCGTAGTGCGAGGAGTTTTTACTCATCATGATATCTCTATCTGAGCTGTGAGGCTTGTACTCTTACGGAATTATTGCCATTATTATAATGCCTTTATGAGAGCTGCTCTCCATATATTTATCAACAAAAATCAATGCCCAAATAATAGTCTCTCTCTCTGTTGTAGACATTAAGTTTAGTAGGTTAGATTGGTAGATAGTTCTTTTACTTCTAATAGAATCATGTTGTAAATTCAGATTTTCTATGTTTGCACTACCATTGTCATGCCTCAAGCTTTAGACATTATAATCATGAATAGGATTATTTACTTAGTGGCATCTCATTCAAATTAAAAGTAGAACAATTTCAACTTATTAAACTATGTTGCTTGTTTATGGCATCATGAAATGTGCCTTGGCTTACTCTAGTGTCCTTGATACTGTAGTGCAAATAATTTCATAGCAAGCTTGTGTTGTGAGTTAATCTTTGAAGTATTAATCATCAACAATTAAAATAGCAGATACAAATAATCCCCATGTTCAAATGATTGTTAAGATGTCCAAATAATTCTTAGGATGGATCTTGTTTCTTTAAGTTTTCTGAACTCAATAGATTGGATTTTCTAGCTCATGATCATGTTTATGTTGCTTTCAGCTTTTTATTTTGCTAGGGGCCACTTTTCCTAGAGAAGGTAGTGGTGCCTTTCTAATGTGGTAGTCTCTATTAAGTTCTCTTTTTTGAATGAGTGTAGTATATCTAAGGACATATGTTTTTTGCATTTCAGAAGAGGATGAAGCAAGTAACGATTAGAGGATTGGAGGTGATAAATGTTAATGTTGAGTCAAAACATGTGTTGATGTTGATGATAGGACTTTTTCTGAAATTGGCACATCCATGTATTTATTCCTCAACCTCAGGAAACCCAAGCTTTTGACCTGTGGAAAACTGCTCTGTTAGTCGCGATCACCAAATTCTCTTTCAATTAAAATTTTAGATCGAAGAGTCTATGGGTTCAGTTCAGTCTGTCAAAATAAAATTTGACCATTCTCTTCTTGACTTCTTCCACTAGGTATTAACAAATATAACAATGGTTTTGCTTTTGGCTTTTGTACAAAAATTGTAATTGTCAAAAGGAAAATACGTATGAGAACATATTTGAGCGCAAGTGCTGGCACTACCTTTTGAGTAAAAGTAAATCTTTGCCTACGCTTATGTATATTTCAACTAAACTCTTGGGATTATACATAATACTGATACATTATCATTCTAGAGCTTTTATTTTGTTTTTGTTTTTTCTTTTTTTGGAGCATTCTTGAAATCTCATTAACACCAGAACCGTTTTGCTAAAAGACATGGGCTCCCAGCTTTTCAAATAATACTTAAGGCCATCATAAGTCAAAAACAGCCTACCAAATGGGCCCTAAGATGCACCCATCAACCTAACTTAGAAATTCAACCAAAACGAGAAGGCGTTACTTGGACACAATATCAAGCTCTCAAGTAAATAATGGAAGATTGGAGAAATTGGTTGTAGTACAGATGGCAAAGTCCAAACGTTATGTATTACTGGAATGAGCTCCTCATACATTTTTTTGAATATTTCATATTATTTTGAAGTCACATCATGCAATGCCTAAACTCACATGATTATGAAGTCCACTCAAACAATAAAACCGAAAACTATCAAACTTATATCCTACTCTTTTGATCAAACTTCATATAGCAAGTGCTAAAAATCGCAGTGCCATCCAACAGAAGAAAACGTCTGATGGTATTTTTTAATTGAGCGATGCTACCAATGCCATGTGCTCTATAAGGTCCAATACTCGGTTACTGTAAGAAAAAAAACAACAAATATGATCAGTCATACACAATTGCATGAAAATTGTTAGTAAAGGAGTTGCATTTGTCAATATCTTTGTGCGTTGGTGGCTGAGGAAGAGAGAAGCTGTACCTGTATCCCCACTCATTGTCATACCATGAAACAAGCTTCATGAACGAGTTATTGAGCCCAATCCCTGCCTTTGCATCGAATATACTTGACCTGAAATGAAACAAAATCCATTGAAACCAAATGGAGATTGCAAATCTCAACGTCTTTTCAACTATAGTCTGTAAAAGCAAGGATGAGATTGACAAAGGTGCAGATCCTGGAAACTTGTGAAGTGCAGTGCAATTGCTAGGCACAAAGGTCGAAATAACAAGGAATAGAAGATGAAGCATTCTCTATTACTTTCTTAAAGAACATTATCACAGGAACCAGAAAGCCAACCCAGCACAAAATAAGACAATTTTATTTCCACTGATGAATTCAAACAATTTCTATAAAACAAAGGAGGCCTCAAAGAGCTTGAAATTGCCATTTGCCAATAGTTTTCACCAACATAGAGAAGTAAAAGACCACAAAACAATCAAAGCACAAGAGAGAGATACCTTGAGTCACCAACAAAATCATTGGAGACAACATCCTCATCTGTGTATCCAAGAATGCCTTTCAGTGGCCCCTCTGAGGCATACCTGTATTTGAAAATTCCAAGGTGAATTCAGTCAATCATCAAGTAAAAACATCACATCATGAAAGACCCCTAACAACTGCCAAAAGAAGAGAATACACAAGATCACATAAAACAAAAAAAAACAAAAACAAAAAAATAGAAACATACTTAATAGCTGCCTTGACATCTTCATAGGAAGCACTCTTCTCAAGTCGACAAGTTAAGTCTACGACAGAAACATTAGGTGTTGGGACACGGAAGGCCATTCCAGTAAGCTTTCCATTAAGCTGTGGAAGAACTTTCCCAACTGCCTGCAATACCAAAAACATTAAGTTACCACGACACTCACCACCAATATAAAGGGTTGTATCTAATGCAATTGTCCTAAATTATATTTCTTGGAATAATCACCACACCTTTGCAGCACCAGTTGAACTAGGAATGATGTTTTGTGCAGCTCCACGGCCCCCTCTCCAATCCTTCATTGAAGGACCATCGACAGTTTTTTGAGTTGCTGAAAATAGAAAACCATAATTTGTTACAAAACATGCAACATGTTTTAACAGAGAGAAAGAGACAGATAGAGACAGAGACCTGTAGTTGCATGCACTGTTGTCATTAGACCTTCAATGATACCGAATTCTTCATCAACCACCTGCAAAACAGGAGCACAAAAAATTAGATAAATATCAAGAGAACAGGTAGACATTTCAAATTCATCTCCAACCAGGTTACTATTAAACATAAAAAGCAAAAGAATTATAAAAAAGACGAATAGAACTTAATAAGCTTTAAGATGCGCAACCAGACCTTTGCTAGAGGAGCAAGACAATTGGTAGTGCAGCTTGCATTGGAAACAATATCCATGTTTGGATTGTATGTCTTCTCATTTACTCCTACCACAAACATAGGTGCATCAGCTGATGGAGCTGATATTACAACTTTCTTGGCACCACCCTGCAGAGGCAAATCGAAAAAAGCTCAACTTAAAAATTGTATATATGAAGAGTAAGTGATTCATAATAAAGGAAATATATGGAGAGAGAAAGCATAATTGATTATCACACCAACCTTCTTGTGTGCTGAAGCCTTCTCAATTGTTGTGAAAACCCCAGAGGATTCGACAACATAGTCTGCCCCAAAATCACCCCAAGGAATCTCTGCTGGGTCCCTGAGAGAATAAGTAGTCATGGAAGTTACTCCTTTGTAGATATAACTTTAGATGTTCCTGCAATTAATACTAAATGCAGACACAAAGATAAGGATGAGATGTTAAGGCCAATACCTTTTACTTACAACTTTAATCTGTTTCCCATTAATTTCCAAAGTGGAGTCACCCAGGACCTGGATTGTTCCCTTGAAAACTCCATGAGTAGAGTCGTACTTAAACATGTATGCCTACAAAAGATGAACAGTAAGTTACTACCAAACTATCATATCTAGAGAACTCAAACAACTAATTAGATCACTATCCTAATCTAAAAGAGAAGTTAATAGTCCAACTCTCCCACCTCGTGAGTAATAGAAAAGGGGAAAAAAGAAAATACAGGGATGCAACCAAATGTACACTCATAGAGTAAACCACATGTTTCAAAACACCATATAATGTGTAGGCACCATAGCGAGCCATGAGCTATATGGGGTCCCTAATATAAGGACAATAGCACTAGCAGTCTGAGATGCCATTGTTTCTATCAGATCCTCTACAACTACAAGTGCAAAGACAGCTTTCCTAGTTTTAGTCCCAACGAACCCATTTCGATATTTGGTTTTACCTTAGCTTTCGAGCCTTCTAAGTCACCGCACTACCAAGTTGTCTGTGTTCGGAGCACTAATGTTTCTATGTACTATTACCAAATCGAAGTATATTCCTCCAAGACTCGAACTTGGAGAACTTCTGGGTCTCCCTTTGTTGCTCCATTCGATATAGTGTTCGATAATGGCGTGTATTGTAACGGTGCAGTTCATTGGATTTCTCCATCTGGGTCTGCTTTGTATTATGATATTGACAGAGAGAGAGTCGAGAAAATGCCGAGGCTTGTTGAAAGTTGGGGTAAAAGAAGGTCCAGATATTTCGGAGAGTCTAATGGGCATTTGCATCTTGTTGACATATGTGGAGTTCGGACTACCAAATTCAAAGTTTTTGAAATGGAGAGGGACTATTCTAAGTGGTTTGTGAAGTATGAGGTTGATCTTGATGAGATTGTGGCTACATTTCCTGAGATGGTGAGGCACTATCTTGATCCTTGTGACTCTTATTATTATGCATTCGTTATAGTTTTTGTTGTTCGGAATGAGAATGAGGAGGAGTCATCACTCTTGTTGCATATACCTGGTAAGATCATATCTTATAATTTTAGGGACAAGAGTTTTAAGAAGGTTTGTGACTTAACTCGCACTCGCAACGAGAATAAGAGTTCTTTGCAATTTGGGTGGTTGGATGCATATCAATTTGTTGAGACTTTGGCATGTGTTTGATGATTTATATGCATGGACAAAACTTATGTACTGCAGCCACATGATTAAATTTAATTGGAAATATGAAGTACTATACATAAGAAAGTGTACCTAAGCTTTACCTTTTATATATGTGTATGTATGTCCCTGGTATTTCGGAATTTATGTTCTTTATGTTGTAATTATGCACACTTCACACTTGTATGTTTTGCTATTTGTACCATACTTTCTATGTATCAATAATGATTAAAATTCCACTTGTTTGCTTTTGAGTTTGAAGATCATGTGATGAATTTTGTTATTTTATAGCTGTTACCTTTGAAGTGCTTTTGGGTTTCATTCAATTCCCCATCTTTGCTTCCAGTTCCAGAAAATTTTGAATTGCTAAGTTATGGTTATTTATAAGCTCAACTTCATGTAATGCATAAGCTTTGATAATGAAGTGTGCTATATGTTTGGAAAGGAGCTTTTTAATATGTAGTAATATATAATTCGGGAATCAGACTGTTCATTCTAATTTGTTAAAATGTGTCTAAACATACTGCTTACAACTGATTTGATCTTGGAGCAGATAAGCTTCCCTTTACCGCATTACCATATTCTGATATATATATTCTACTTTAAAATTTAACCTTTTATCGTTACACTTACTAGCGATCACAATAGGAACGTAAGCATCAGATTCTTGGATTAAGAAAGACATCATTGTGTTGGGATTGCTGCTTTAGTCCTAAACTAGATCCATATCATTGCATGAAACTTGAAAGGGTCTTTCATGGTTATGATCTAATGAGAGATAGGAATAAGTGATTTGAGAGAGACTTTTCAAAGTTTCTTTATTCTGCACTAACTTTTATAGTTCAACAAAATTCCATTGTGAGAAAACATGCTTCCACATTATCAGATTACCAAATCAATTTCAACCAGTCACACTTAAATAGGGAAATGGGCCAGCCACCTATCCATCATGGCAGCACACTCCTTAACCATGTATTCTGCAGCAAAGTGGCCTGCTCCCTGTGAAAAAGGAATGAAACTTTGTTTTAGATTTCTAGTTGCAGACAATATTTATAGGGCAGTTTAGTAAAGGATATTTCTTGCCTTTACAGTCACGTAATTCAAAGTGAAAGTTGAGTCGATCAACTTCTTTGTGTACCTACAAGTCCATGAGAAAGAGAACATATTTTAGGCTCCTGATATCTTGAGATGGACCAAGTGAGAGAGAGTTCTGGGGAGGATAGAAAAAGAGAGGTTTTTCCTTTTTTTTTGGGGGGGGGGGAATGGGAGGGAGGAATTATAAGAGATTAACAAACTTTGAAACCCACCCTGCAGTTTGACCATCAACAGACCATACTCTCCAGCTCTCATCTGTAGTCAAACCAAGAGACGATATCCATTGTTGCGTGCCAATGTGTGGAATTGACATGTCGTGATCACCACTGTAGGAATTAAAAGATTGTATTAGTCGGTACTATTTTTGTTATTTAGAGGGTGCAACACAAGGCTTGTGAGGTCACTCATCCTAATGCTAATCTCGCTCAAGCATGCTTAGCTGCAGAGATCTAATAGGATCCAGTGCATATTGCTAACTTATATTTTCAGTAGTTTTGCTAATTGAGATTTGCTTGCACTATTATTGTTGTGCACATGCTGGTAGATCAGTCAAATTTAGATGGCAGAAGTAAAGGTATGCCTTAATCCCAATAAAAGAAAATTAATAACAAGGAATTGAACTTTTGTTGCCTAGATAGAATTTCTGAGACTCTAGCCCATATAAAGATACAAAGCCAATTGGATGTGCTCAATAACTAATAGATTTTGTTAATTTTGAATATTGTTGAAAAGTTTATTTGCAGTTTTTAAGTGAGGAATTTGGGCAATAAACCTGGTATGTCACCGTGAACAATGAAAACAGAAGAGCAAAAGTATCCAGCTGGATTTACCTGTATACCAGAAGTCGTAGGTCGGCATTGGTGAGATTTCGATGATAGCTAACAACATTAGTGACTGACTTGGTGTAAGCTAAGGTGGTATTACAGTATTGCCAAAAGTGTTTCGTCCCCTATTTAGCATCACAAAAATGGTTATAGACTTATAGTGATTCTGTATTATGACTAGTTATTATGATATATGATTAAGAGTGCACATACCGGTCGAATACCAAGAGCCTCTTGGACACTTTCCTGATTCGCCCAGACGTAGCAGAGCATATGATTATAGCTCTGAAAGCAATTAAACCAATATCTTAGATATTTGCTGATACAAATAACACATACAGGTATACACAACACAATTTGTTTGAGAGAGAGAGAGAGAGAGAGGGAGAGGGCGGTTTACACGACACCAATGTGTAGCAGTAGGACTAGAAACTTTTGTGAGAAATCTTCGAACCGACTCTACATCTTCATTTGGTTCTGGGACTGCATTGCTACAATATGGTTCCAAAATTTGTACCAAATTTATGTCACTTGTCAGCTGCAAATTCAAATGACAACCCAATTCTTAGTGAATATGGAAGTTTTATGATGTAATAAGTCTAAATAAGGACAATGTTTTAATCTTCTAACCGCGTCAATAGCAGCAACATCTGATGCGCACTGATAATTGCCAGCATCTATATTTACATAATTGCTGTTGCAACTATTTTTGGCTGACTGTAAAGCATGAAAGATAAAGAGTTTGGATGAAATTGCATTGATTAGAAGAGATTCATTAGTAGTAAGAAACAATACAAGCTAATAGGAAGTACTATCAGAAAGGCAAAAAAATGAAAAACAACTGAAAATAAGACACATGTTGGTACAGGCTTACACCATAGAAGCTTAAAATCACAACTTATGAGAGTGAATATAATATAATACTCTGTTAGAACCACTGAACCAGGCAGCGTTCAAACAAATAAAAGTTGCTTGTGACTCTAACATGTAATATAATGCATAGCATGTGTTTTGCTTTATAAAGTAAATGTTTGAATTATATTATGCTTGAAGAACCATAAAGCAACAATTTAATTGGAAGTAATAACAAAAGAAATCAATCTTTGCTTTGAGCCTGACTGGATAAAGCACTCATTATTGTTAAACATCAATTTACCTCATAGAGTGCATCTGATATGAGTGACAGACGATGAGCATAAGTGATTCTTGCATTCGTGTCAGTGTATGAATCTGTCACTGGGTTCCCAAGCACATATCCCTGATGACGTTTTCACATTATTTTTAATCAACTAAACTTCGAAATGCAGAATATACTTCGAAGAATTTTGAGAAGAAAAATGACAAAAAGTATAAAGTTATTCTAGGAACAACATTTTAAAGTCGTTCTCCTTTTTTTTTTTTTTTTTTTGGAGAAAATGTTAGATCACTTACACTGAGATTTATTAGTGGCAAGGTTCCAGCTTCATTAGCTGCAACACCATGATGAAATCAAATGCCAATTTTAGAAAGAGTATTAGCAAGTTATAAGTGTTCCATTTCCACAAAATAAAAAAATAAAATAAAATCTATGCTACTTGGCTTTTGTACCTCATTAAGTGCAGGTCAAGTTAGGCTATTTTGTACCTCATTAAGTGTGTACATGGTGCCACGCTAATATGGTAAGTATTACCATATTAGTCTTTTAGATATATTTTTAGATTTGTAGTATTTAATTTGAATTATGAAATAGTTTTTTTTCAAATTTAGAGGATCTTACTTATTTTAAACCAAGTTTTAAAATTATTAAATAAAAGTCCTGTGATGGGGAGGTACCATTCGATCTAAAACAGGGATGGACCAAGGATTTTAAGCTAGCAGGAGCCGGAGTATAAAGGAAGAAAAAAAAAAAAAGCTCCAAATAGACATCCATATAACATTAAAAAATTATAGATACTCAAAATCGTTGTTTCTAAATACATTAAGATGCAATCATTTACCAACAAAGACAAAAACAAATACAAAATAGTGTTTTTTTTTTTAATACTAGGCTGGTTAGGATTTTTTTTTTTTTAGTTAGAGCATTCACAGTGGTGGTGCTAAAACTTTTAGCTTTTAGCACCTCAAAAAGGTATTTTATCTATTTTATCACCTCACTTTACAATACACCCAATATCAAATGTTCTTTTTTTTATCATTTCATTTAAAATAATATAAACAACTTATTAAAATAATAAAGGAACAAAGAGAATTTGAGTTTTTTAATTGAAGGAAAAGATATAATCTTAATAAAATATTGTATTTTATTTTTAACAACTTGCTACAGTCAACTGATATCTATACCAGTTTACTGTGGTTGCAAAAATTTTAGATTTAGTTTTTCTAATAACACATGATTTTTTAGTTTTTTGGTGGTAAACTAATTTATTTTGCTAAAATACAATCACTATTGTGAATGTTTTTATTATTTTTGTTAAGTTTTTGGGTTTGATAGTTGCTATTTGGATTAAGCTATCTAGACTTATTGAGGAGAAGAGAGGGCCTAAGGTTTTGGAAGGGGGTCCAACTACAAAAATCAAATATATAATAACTAAAAAATAATAATTTTGGACCAGGGGAGCCCGAGCCCCCACCTGGGTTCGTCCTTGATCTAAAAGATTTGATGGTAAGAAAAGTTGAGACCTTTCACCAAAATTTTTCATTATTTTCAGTAACTTTACCTAATTATTAGGTTAGGAAAGCCAAGTATTGATGACTTGGGTCTTTAACAAAAGAAAGACATAAGAAGAGTTTGAGTCAAGAAAACTTTGATCCTCTTCCATAGATATTACCTATCACTATATTTTGCACAATCATTGGAATAGGTATGCCAGAATACGAGTCACCACCAATATAGATTTGATTTTCCAAAAATTGAGGGTGCAATTCCAACCACTGCATATTGAATAAATTTTGGAATTAATTACTGGATAAAATTTGATTAAAAAAAAGCATCTTTTCAGCCAAATATATTCTATTGGTATCCACTTTCTTACACACCTTTCGTAGAAACTCATGAGTTTGTGCCGCAAATTCGTAATCATCCAAATAATAGCCATCTAAGCTTTCTGAATAAGAGAATCCAGCACCAACTGGTCCATCCATATATATAATATTGAGACTCTGAAAAACCATCATCATATTTCGGTAAGATGGATTAAAATTTTGTTACAATTAGGTTGACATAAAATGTGCATAAAGATCAAATTAACGCAATTAAATTCATACCTGCGTCCATGCCCATGGGTTATCTTTAAGTGTTGGTTGGCTCCCATTGTAATTTCCAAGTGTGAAGGTTACTGGACCTATATAATATGAGATATACATTTAGAAGATTGTTCTTCATAAAGGAAATATCATTTGTAAATCACACACAATATATGTTGCCACAAGGACCTAATTGAAATCTTGAATCCTTTACAAATTGTCCTTTCTCTCTCTCCCCCCCCCCCCCCCCCCCCCCAAGATTGTGTTTGGTTGGCATGAATATGAGGTGAGAATTTAATATTTTTAAGAGTTGTCAAAATTAGGAAGTTTAACTCCAACTAGGCCAACTAGAAAAAGTTTATTATTTTCGAATAAAAGATTTAGGGTTCAAATCTCACATACACTATAAATCAGTTAGTGTCTTCCAATAATAAAGAGCAATCATCATAAAACAGATCCTATAAATTAAAGTTCTATCGTATTTATAAAAGAAAATTAAAATTTTTGGAAAATCCCAATTATCACAGTCCATGGGATTCTAAAGTCTCATTCAAAAGTTAAGAATTTTAATACCATCTACCACACTTAATTAAAATTATAATAAATCATGCCCAAAACTAGTTGACCTTTCTTCTTCAAGCCTCACCTACCGTGGATATATTGTTTTCACCTCATGAAACTAATATAAAATTCATAAGATTTAAAACTAGATTTTTAACCCCTACTAACATTGAGATCTAATTTATCAGGAATTCAAAGACTCGAGTTTAAACTCACATAAATCTTAAGAATAGTTGGAACTTGGAAATACTTATGTCGGCTTAAGAAGTTGGAGATTTATAGGGTTTTAAGAAAAGACTGCTCTGTATGGTTTCAATCCTGAAATTATGCATGCACTGTGGATGAGGCCCTAAAATAATAAGACAAGCCCAAGCCCAAGCCCAAACCCAACTCCTAAATCAACCCAAGTCTAGAAATTCAACTAAGTCAACCCAAATGTGATTCATTTTGGTGGGCTTGTGTGGGTTGGTGGGATAAAATAAGTGGTAAGAGAATTCCCCTCCCCTCATGCCAACACAACAAAACAACATTTTAGTATATGAAAAAAGCCATTTTATTTATTTTACATAACTAGTTTTACAACCCCTTCTATATCCCCTTTTTTATTTTACAATACATTACATTAAAATAATATTATATTTTAACGCACACAAGTAAGTTGAAAAACAAAATTTACACAATGCTACATTGGGTATGTAAATATACACGACACTGTAGCAAGTTGTAATTTTTTTTTTCTTTTTTGTGTCTGTTATCTTCTTCCTTTTTCTTTTATCTTTTTTGGAATACTTCAATAATGTTATCTATTTTGCAATTTTTTGGGGTTTAAAGTAATCCAATGGGAATACTCTTACAATTAGTTTATAGATACAAATTTTTTCATAACTATTGATATGACCTGTTATAATTAGCGTATAATAAAAACAAAATAGATGATGGTATGTGTAACAGTGATATTACTCTATTCACAACCAATTATAAAAAACAAGAAAGGTGGAGATACATTTTTCTAGAAAAATTTATTGTCAAACAAATTATCAAAATAAGGAATTAGACTGCATTAAATTTTTTTTTTTTTTTAATGAATCATTTAACCTCTAATAAAGATGGATATGACAGCCACCACGATATATATATAAATATATATATTTATTTATTTATATATTAATTTGATACCCAATTAATTTATCATTAAAATGAACAAATTAAAGAATGAGTAAGAGTAGCATATATATACCACTTTCAAACATAAAACCAGCGATACTAGAGCAACCAGGGCCTCCAGTCATCCATAACATCACAGGGTCTCGTGAAGGGCTCCTTTGGGACTCAATGAAGTAGTAAAATGTTTGTACGGTCTCATTATCGCCTACACCAATGTATCTACATGTAACAATATCCAACAAAATATAAAATTAATTAGTGTCTACTATTTATGCATTATTAACATTTTTTTAGATGATAAAATTCAAGGGCAATGTGATGAATTTTAGCACACCAAACACACACAAACAAACAAAAAACCAGTTATATTAGATGTTCCAAATGCCAAAAAAAAAAAAAAAATTTATTACTTTCTAAAAAAATTTTGAAATTATTTTTTACTTTCTCTCTCTTCTATAAATAAAAAAAAAATTTACAAATAAAGAGAGAGAGAGATATTTGAATCCAATTTTGTGTCATGTGTCTAAATTTATGTGGGGACCACATCATAATTATCCACTTAAGTTTGTACCATGTGTCCACTTAAATTTTTTAATCTTTGTGCAAAGTCAGTTAATGAGTGCAAAATACTAAGAATCTAATATTAATGAACTATGAAATAAATAAAAATCAATAAATAAACCAATTACATATACTCAATAAAAATTACCACACAACAAAGATCACCACTCGTTCTATCTTATTAAAAATTAGAAAAAGAAAAAGAAAAAAGATCATAAGTAGTATTAAATTTAGGTAAGAATTTTAATACGTGACTAATTACGTTTACTTTTTAAATAAAATAATTTAACTAATTATTTATATTTTTATGATAAAAATTGTGTTTAATTTTAAATATATCTATACGTATGCATATGTTACATATATTTTTTTAATAAATAATTTGACTAATTATTTATATTTTTATAATAAAAATTGTTTTTAATTTTAATTGCATTTTTGCATTTGCATGAGTTATATACTAGTTAACATAAAACTTTGACAAAAAAAAAAAAAAAAATAGAACTCTTTTAATTTCTTGAACACTTTTGCATTGCAAGAATATACGTATGCATGTGTTACACGTTTTTTTTCTTTATAAATAATTTGACTAATTATTTATATTTTTATAATAAAAATTTTGTATAATTTTAAATGCATTTATGCCTTTGCATAGGTTACATGTTTGTTAACATAAAACTTTGAAAAAAAAAAAATCTTTTTAAATTTCTTGAACACTTTTGCAGTGCAGGAACAAAATCTGACCGAGCTAGAACTACAATGATGATGATAAGAACTTACCCAGTTTCAAGGGTGAATGGAAGGTCACCGGTATAACCAGGTAGAGAAGTGACAATTGTTGAGGAGTTTGTGGCTGAGATTGCTACTACTAAACCCAATAGAAGAAGAAGTAGAAGCAACCTATTTCTGAATTGAATCATGGTTGCTTTTGCTTTTGGTGCCACACTGAATGAATTAGTATTGACCAATATTTTTCGGTTTATATTTAAAGATCCCAGAATCAAACAACTATTCTTATACAACTAACTGCTGCCTTCTCATCAATCTTTAATGTCATCTGTAACTGTAAGTCTCAGTTTGTGTTGCTTTAGAGTTTAATTAGTTGGGCTAGAGGTCAAAGGTAACTTTTTTTTTTTTGAGGATAAAATTTGTGACAAAACTTAGTCCCCAATTACCTGACATACACCTAACCAAACTACTAGGAAGTCGCAAAAGCAGAAAAAAAATCACCTCACTTCCCGAGAAGATATGATCAACAAAAGATGAAATTGTAGCTAAATAAAAAGGATACAACCTAAAGATTCGTATAATTAGGGTGGTGTATAATCTTTGTGGTCCATTGCATCCTTGACAAATTATATGTTTTTGGGATGAATGCAAAGAATTTTATTAACAGATCATAAGCAAAGGACTAAAAGACACTGATGGCTTCCGGAATTTTTTTAAGGGGGCTATTTGGGTTTTAATGTTTGTGTGCAGGCTAATAGTGGCCCAAAAAATAAAAAAAAAGGAACAAAGCCCATTGGCCCCATTCTACAGCAAAATAGGACCCAAGAGTGCTAATAGTACTGATGTTTTTATGCACAAACAAATTATTATTTTCTATATTTAAGATCGGGTTTGGGGATCGGATCGTAGGATCGGCATAAGTATTGTAAGATCCTACTTTTTAATTAAAAAAATATACTAAAAAATACTCATAATTATAATTCAAAACATGTATTAAAGAAACATTGAAAAAAAAAAGTATTTTTTTACACAAATTATTAAATTACTAATAAAAGGAAAAGTATCAAATTACAATTATATAAACAAAGTTCAAAGTTCAAAAGTTACCACTCACAAAATACCAAATTCTAAGTTAAACAACTCAAAGCATGTACAATTTCTCACATAAACAACTCAAACCAAACAGCATAATTAGTAAAATATGGTATGCATTTAATATTATTCGACATCTTTTTAAAAAGTATGTTTCAAAAATTCGGCATAAAAATATGAAAACGGTGAAAAATATGTATGTGCATAGCATATAATTTTTTTTAGATAAATACAATAATCTTTGCATCATGACATTTTAACTCTTACCAAGTGTGATATAATTATTGGAACATCCAAATATAGTCATGGTCACAAAACTAGCCATGATTATTATGAGTTATGTAGAATCAGGGTTGAAATCTTCATTCACCCTATTATTGAATCATAAAAATAAATAAAAAGTGAAAGTCTAAGGACAAAAAAAAAAAAAAAAAAAGCTACAATACTTTCATAACAGTCTTAGTTTTAGTTGTGGTGGGTTTGAATATAATATTTTATTATTTCATTTTATTTTATTTTGACCTATAGTGAGCTGACACTTCAACTATTATGACATTTTGTTGTATTTTTAGCACAACTCATAAAAAATGGATGTGTGGGTTTTTTTTTTTTTTTTTAACACACAAGCCCAAGTAGAAACAAGGATCCTAAGCCCAATACTTATTTTTTTAAAGGATTGGGCTTGGTTCACCGCTAGGAATGACAACGGGCTGGGTTCGGGCTGGGTTTTTGCATACCTGAACCCGATCCGCAGGCCTGGACCCTTGACCCAGACTCGGCCCGATTATTAAACGGATTTTTTTGCGGGGCCCAGACCCGCCCCATCGGGCCCCATGGCCAAACAACCAATCCCAAAAATCCATTCTTTTCAAATCTCCACAGCCATACCCAATTTTTTTTTTTTTTTTTTAAATCCCATTTTTCAATCCTCAAACCCAGAAATAACCAAACCAACGGAGGAGACTTCAGATCAAACAAAAAATAAATATAAAGAAGAAGATAAAAATAGAAATGGAGAGAGAAGAGAGTCTTGGCCCCGAGTTGGAGATCAGAGAGAAAGAGTTTGAGGTTTTCGGCCTTGGGTTTTAGATCTAGAGATAGAGGGAAGGGTGCTTAGGTTCAGCCATGGAGGCTCAACCTGGGGCTGGCTATTGAGTGAGAGAAAGAGACAGAGCTACCTCAGATGGTGGCTCGCGGTAGCGGCTTATGGTGGCATTAAGTGGGGACGGGACAACAGTGAACAGACCGGCGGTGACAGCTGGGGACGGGACTGGCGGTGAGAGGCAGAGAGCTTGGGCGGCGCCGCAGCAATGCTTGAGAGTGATTGTGTGAGTTGTGAGATTGAGAGTGAGTGTGTGAGCTGTGAGATTGAGAGTGAGTGACAGAGTGCTCTTGTGCGTGCTCTTGGGTGACTGAGTGAATGATAGAGAGATTGAGCGTGCTCATGTGTGAGGCGTGAGCTGAAATGAGAGGTGGGTAGGTTAGGGTTTACAATTATATATATATATAAGGGGTTTTTTGTAATTTCAGAGTAACTGGGTTTGGGTCCAGGTTCGGGCCGGGTTTTCAATAAAACCCGGACCCGACTCAGACTCAGTTCGGGTTATTTTTTTAAAACCCATACCCGACCCTATTCTTTATCAAACCGGGTAAAATCTGGCCCATTAGGGTCGGGCCGGGCTAGGTATCCATGGGTCGGATATAAATTGCCATCCCTATTCACCACAGCTAAATTAGGCTGATTTCGAATCAGGTGGTGCATAGAGCACGAATCCTACAACACATACATGCTAATAGACAAGAAATATATGCATTGAATAGCAAGAAACAGCAAAGGAACGAAATTGATCAAGAAGGAACATAAAATAAAGCGTTAGGGATCTTTAAATAATGCAAAATATTTTATTACTTTCTTGATTGTGTAATACACTATGCTCACTAGGACGTGTTACAAGGTCCAAATAAGTTCAAAAATTACAGACTTAGATGGCTCTTCAAGCCTCTAAGACTTGCAAAGTTTGTTTGAATCCAAGTGTATTCTTTAATGGCTATTTGAGGATACCAAACGGTATTTCCTTCCTTTTTCTCTCTTTTTTTGAATTCTGACAGAGTTTTCTCAATGATTTTTACTCTAATTCACTGTTGCTGAATGCCTTTCATTGTTGGCTGCTTCCCCTTTTATAGTGCCATCCTAGGGTTTCCGGGGTACCACTGATTCCCTCTATTTGTTCTTCTGGGTACCAGAACCAATGTTGTGTCAACAACATTGGTGGCTGGTCCCTTCCTCATTCTTCATTATTTCCTTCTTTTGAGATTTCCTCTTCAAAAGACCCCAGCTGACCTTCCCGTATTGGGGTGTCCTAGTGGGCTAACCTTTGGTCTTTCTTCTTTCAAGGCTTCTAGATTCCACCTTGTCAGACCCAACTTTAAGCTGCTTTTCCCTTTTTCATTTTTCCCAAGTGAGCTGATTCCTTCCTACCAGGCTGAAAGATACCCAGCCACATTCCCTTATGGTTCTTCTTCTTGGGTTCCTCGAGGTACCAGGCCTATACTCATGGGTTGTTGGTTCTTAAACCTTCTGACCCCCTTTCTGCATCATTGGGTGGTTGATAGGGACATATCTATTCTAGTTCCTTGTGTTTCTTGGTACCCACCCTGAGCTTTCTTAATCCCAACCTGGTTTTGCTACATGTCCCGAAGATCCCAGGCTCCTGGGAATCCCCAGGTATCCTGGCCCAGTTATTTTCCCGGGCTCCCCAGCGATTTTCTGACCTTTGAGGGCTAGGCTGGGCTTTTTTCCTTCCTTTATTTTATAGGGCCCGAAACTTGCCCATTCATGGATTTGGGTTCCTCCTTATGGACCCTTAATGAGTTTGGACCTCTCTTCTTTCTTATTGGAAGCCCAAATGCTTTATTTTTCCTAGGTTTCAATTCTTTACTTTGTTTTGGGCTTTGGTATAACATTGTGATTTTTTGGACCTCAACATTTAGCCCCCCGAGCTCGTGGGTTGCCTGCAGCCCACGCGTGAGTAGACAAGACTTCTTAATTTATGTGGGAATTCCTTCCTTGCTGTTTCAAATGATTTCAAGATCCCCTTTCTCCTTTCCTTGGAATCCTGCTTCCCCATGCTGCCCTTTGACATCCTGATTTTTTACGTGTTACACTTCCTTTTGTAATTTCTCTTCTTTGCACGGAACGTGGCAGTTAAGTGTCTGAGTAAAACTTCCCCATCCACTTTTTACGTTCCCCGTAACTCCATTAATAATAGCTTTGGACAAGCAGGTTGTGGTGGTGTTGTTAGAGATGAACATGGGAATTGGATAGCGGGTTTCACTAGGCATATAGGGACTACTAATTGTTTTGCAGCTGAACTTTGGGGCTTAAGGGATGGACTTAGCTTGTGCCTTTCTCTAAATATTCCATGCCTTGTTGTAGAGGTGGATGCTAAAGCAGTGGTTGATGTCCTAAGGAACTATAACTATGATAACATTATTATATCTCCTATAATGGATGATTGCAGACAGCTGGTGTCATGTTTCTAGCAAATTCAGATCAAACATTGTTATCGGCAAGCTAACCAATGTGCAGACTTGTTGGCCAAAATAGGAGTGGAGCAGGAGATAGATTTACTTAATTATTTGAGTCCGCCTGTGGACGTTTTGCAAATTCTCTAGGATGATTGGGACACATTGTATGTTAATAGGATCTATCATGATACTGTTGTTTCTCTTTGAGTTTTAATGCATCGCCTCTTTACCAAAAAAAAAGAAAAAGATATTAATGTTTTCTAGAAAATGGATCACTCCCAAAAATGTATTTTCTATAAAATTATCTCATTTTCTTATATTTAGATGCATGAATTTGCATATCAACATAATTAACACAAAATTAAAAATTTAAGTATAATTAGAAGGAAGGCTTAAAAAAAATGCATAATTGAAAGAACACTTGACATGAAATTGGAATGTATGTAAAATATAGAGAGACTCTTGACATCAAATAATAGGACAATTAGAGTCTATTTGGGAACAGTTTATTTAGCTGAAACTGAAAACTTTTTTTGCTAAAAATACTGTAGATAAAGCTAAAAGATAACTGAGATAGTACAATGAGACCCATGGATAGTACCAAAAAGTGCAATGAGATCCATGAATAGTAGCAAAAATAAGCTAAATAGTGAAAAAGCTGACTTTTTAAACCAATATCAAATGCAACCTTAGAATGACATTTGCAAAAATTAGAGTCAAATCAGAATCTAATTGGATTCTTGATTGAGCTTTCTTTTAGCTTGCATTTTTTTTTTTAGATAAACTTGCATTTTAATATAACACATATGTTAATGATTTATTTACAATTATATTTTCTTTTTGAAATTAAAAGTCAACAAAAAATACTATTATTTTTTTAAGGAAAATAAAAAACCAAACGTACCCTCAAAATTGATATTAAATGGATGCAAATTCTTGTTCATTGGATGTGTCGGATTATGACATATTTTCTTTAAGGTCTGTTTGGTTGAAGGGGTGAAAAAGTATGAAAATAGAAAATAGAGTAAGAATAAAAAAGTGAGAGGATAGAAGATCCTTACCGTTAATTAAAAAAGAAAAAAAAAAAGCTAAAAAATGCAAAAGCAACTGTTGAAAAGACAAGACGATGAAAGAATTAAAAAAACAAACAACAACACAACATGAACGTAACCCACAAAGCACAAATACAATGAAGAAGGAGGGGCAAATTTGGTCTTTGGTTGGCATTGTGTTTTCTTGTCAGTTTTCCTAGTACGTTTAGGGAGAAAATATTTTGGTAGGTAAGGCAGAAAACACCTGAGTCTTACTAATTTTCCTTCCACAAATTCACCCAACCAAATACCTCAATAAATTTCTTTCCCCTCCTTCTTCTTCTTCTTCTTCTTTCTTCTTCTTTTTTTTTTTTTTTTTTTTAATCCGTCCAACTAAATGGGCCCTTAAAGTTCAAAGACTATTTTATGAGATATTCACGAAAACATTGCCATATCTTTTCTCCACTTAAAAGCTCTTAAAAAAAAAAAAAATCTTGAGCTGACATTTTACGAGGAATTCAGTGAAAACTGGAAAAGTAAAATATATTATGTTTATATTTTTTTTAAAAATATTTAATGTCTAAACAAACGAGTGAAAAATTGAGAAGGTGGGCAGATGGCAAGTTACTCATTGACATTGGCCTAAGTTTGTGTGCTTTTGAGTTGCAAGTGTGCAAGTGTGCACACGGTGAGTTCCACGATGAATATCATATTCCATCCCATCCCTTCTTACACGCAATCGCAGATTCTTAAACTGCTGGTTGTATATTAGTTTATCATCAAATTAAGACATCAATTGATTTTTAGTTTATGCGGGAATAGAATCTCAAATCTCGACATAAATTTTTTTACTAATTTAACTAACGTAATTCACATAACTTATAGATAGTTGTGTCTAGCTTATAAACAGTTTGACAAAACTATTTTACAAATTATCTTATAATTGTCGTGATGATAAGTTGTCAATAATAATTATAAGATGATCATAACGATAAACCGAGATACGAATCAGTCAAAACAGGTAGATCTAACATTTATAAAAAAACTGATAGTGATGTATATCCAAAAGGGTCTAAAACATTTTCTCCTATCTTCATATGTGTTAAAATATTTAGTATTCTCAAAAAAAAAAAAAAAAAAAAATCTTATAAAAAATAGTATGGTTGTATATATGTTGACCTTGTGTTGAAGACTCAATCAAACTGATCAAGACCAAGCAAACTCCAGAACCTTCAAACTTTGCGTCATATAATAATCAATTCTTAATTTTGAAAATGACTTTGTTAGTGGATCTTTAAATGCTCTTTTTTTCTTTTCCTTTCCTTCTAGATGGATCTTTGAATGATGTTATTGGAATGGTAGGGCGAAAAACATTTAATCCCACGTTGTGGAATAATGAGAATTTCCTTGTAAAGTTTATTAGAAAACAGTCAATATGGGGGAAATACACAAAACTTCCCTTTGGTTAAAATATTAAATGCCCTTAAGATTTTGAGTGCGACACTCAACCATATATGATGTATATATGAATATGTTTTTGGGTTGCGCTTGTGTCTAGTGGCCAGTTCCACTAGACACGTTAGGATACAGACACATGTCTAAAACCTCTCCCTATATATTTTATATATAAATTATCACCTAACACTTAACTCCTTGAATTTTTTAATATAGCATAAAACCTCCTTATAATATTATTTTATTTGAAAATGTAATTCTAAAATTTTACATAAAAATTTAAAGTTTCACACAAAACAAAACCACAAAGGGGTTTCGTATTACACTAAAAAACCACACAGGATTAAGTATGACACAATTAACATTTTACCCATAAAACAATGCCATAGGGGGTTAAGTGTCAAACTCAAACCTTCAAAAGTATTTCGTGTTTTATGGAGAAACCACATCAGGTTTAAGATGTGTACTTTTCCCTAATATATATTTTTCTTTCTTTAAAATTTCTTAAAGTTTAATTTCCATTCTTAAAATTTAAAAAATTATAATCTTAATCCTAAAAAGCCAAAAAAATATTTTTATTTTTTATTTTTGTCCATTACGTGTAAATGTTTCTTAGTAGCATTTCATCCGCCATGAAAGGAAGGATAAAATTGCTAATTCTTATCAAAGAAAATTACAGTTTTTTTTTTTGGAAATGGGGAAATTATAGTTTTAGTTCTATAATTTAATGGTGTAACCGTGTAACACATTAATTACTTATAGTTTTATAATTAATAAATGAAACTCTTAGATTTAAAAAAGTAACAAATTTAGTATAAAAAAGTAACAAATTAAATCCCATTATTTCACAAGTAAAAAAATTTAAAATTTAAGGTTTCAAAAAGTAATAATTCAGATCTCATCTTATTATGACATTGAATTTGAGGTTTTATATAAGTTTGAGACTTGAGAATTTAATTTATTTTTTTAAATCCTTATTGTATAATTTGTTACTTTTGAAACAATAGGATTTAATTTTTGAAATTAAAGAGTTAATTTGTTCACCCCTAAATTATAGGGCTTGAAATGTTAGATTTCTTTATTTTTATGAAGAGTGCTACATCCACAACATTTTCACAACAAATCATAGGTGTAAGTTGTTATTGGTTCTAATTTTTTTTTTTTGAGAATACTAAATATTTTTAACATACACACACGGGGAGAGAGGAGAAGGTTTTAAAGAAACTTACAAGTTAAATTATTCTTTTGTCCACCTATAACAACCAATAACAACTCACTACTTAAAATTTGTTGTGAAAATATTGTGGACATAAAATTTCTCTATTTTTATTCCAAAAAAACCTTTTAAGCACTTGTTTGTCATTCAATTTATGGTCTAAGTGCTTCTAAATAAAAAAAAAAAATTTATAGTCTAAGTGATATTAGGGACTCAACATACTTTATATTTATAAGTTATAAATTTTTTACATAACATGTCAAGATGATAAGTTATTATGTCCAGAGGCATGTAACTTAATTGATTGATATTTTCTATTTTTTTTTTTATAGGTATATCTTCTAATATTATAAAAGGAAACATTCTCCCACTCTCCTACCTATCAAATTAAAAAAAGAAAAAGAAAAAAGGAAGTTGTAATTGAACTAATATTGGTTTACTACTAACAATACACTATTTTTATCATACCCTACTCATCATGCATCACACCTTTTTATTTTTTATGCAATATTTTTAGGAAACAATTTTTATCATTAACTAGTAACAAAGTCCACATCGTTTCTAGATGCAAGACCCACAATCAAAGCTTTCAAAAGGCTCTCAAAAAATCTCAACTCCAAATGGCAATGAATGACACTTTCCCACGTTTCGGCATTCAAAGGAAAAATATTGAAAAGGGGTCATGACTCATGACTTTGTGAACTCTTGATCTCATCACACTCGTCAAACATTTACAACTTCCATTTTACTATTCAAAAAATCTTAAAAAAGATTTCTTAATAACAAAGACAACGTTTCCTCTCTCTCTCTCTCTTGTCGTGTTTGTGTCTGTATCCCTCTCTCTCTCTTCTCTTTCTGTTCTTTTCTCTCTTTGCATCCACACACGAGAACAGAAAAGAAGAGAAAAAGAGGAGACACAACAACACAACACAACACAACACCACACCACACCCACCATACAGGAAAGAACAGAACCAAACTAAGGTAAAGTTTGACGATTCTGATCTGACACGCTTTCTAGTTTTTTTTTTTTTCGATAACTTCTATGTGATTCATTGTCATATCATTTGTATGACTTTATTTTCCGTTTCTCATTTGGATTTCCATTTCCCATTTCTGCTTTTTTATTTTTATTTTTTATATATATATCTTATTCTCCCACACCCTTCTCATCTTATGAACTATAATTTTGTTTTTCAATATCAGGTAGTACTTTGTTTTGGATTCCATTCATGTTGACTACATGATTCTGAATTATATATGAATTTTTGTTTCTGGGTTAGATTCAGAATTCCATTTATGGCAACCCCGTTTTTAAAAAATTAATTTTGTATGTTTGTTTGTAATTCAATTATGTTTTAGTGAAAGTTCTGGATCCCATCTTGGTGGCCAGGCTGGCATTCATTATTTTCTGCAATTGCTTTCTGTTGTCAAGCTTAGAATTCATATCCCTCATTCTCCTTAGATCTATATTTGTCAAATGATATTTTACATGCTTGGATTTATGTGATGGAATTCCCAATGAGCTCTGGCTTATCAATAAAATGTTCTTGGACTTATGTTATGGAATTCTTTTTATTGAACTTGTTTGCTGTTATTTTAATTTTCTGGAATTCAATTCATAATATGATCAAGAACAACAACAACAACAACAACCAAGACTTTGGTCCAAAATCTTGGTCCAGCTATGGATCAGACTAGTCAGGGTTGGTTGCCACATGTATTTTTTTATGTCATAAAACTTGCCCACTTTTTATTGTATTCGTGGTCCGATGTACATTGCTAGTAGTGAATGCCTCAATGTGTATATGTAGTGTGGACCTATTCATAATAGAGTGACTGCGTTTTACAGTGGTTGTCAACATACCACCACACTCCTTTTTTTCGGATTTGGTAACGACTGTGTTCAAATATATGTCATTAAGTAAATACACATGTGGAGTTCAAATTGAAAAATGCTGTGTTATGTTTATTACAAATTCATTGTTAGTGATGTGTATTTGATTGGCTTATAGTGTGGTGTAAATTTTGCAGGTTGCGTCTCCTCTTATTGTGCAAATAGTGCTCAAAGTAATTTTGAATCAGAAAAATACAAGAAGTGTGGGTAACAATGCACTATGAAAGCAACAGTTGGATATGGGAAGGGGTGTACTACTACCCACACCTATTTGGTGGTTTGATGCTCACAGCGGCCTTACTTGGCTTGTCCACCAGCTATTTTACTGGTCTTGGTGTTCCACACTTGCCCCTTTTGTGGTCCGATCTCGGGATTTTCCCCAAGAAGAAAAATGGGAAGAAGCGCATTCGGGTTTACATGGATGGGTGCTTTGATCTCATGCATTACGGCCACGCCAATGCATTAAGGCAAGCCAAGGCTTTGGGGGATGAGTTAGTGGTGGGTGTTGTGAGTGATGAGGAGATCGTTGCCAATAAGGGTCCACCTGTTTTATCAATGGAAGAAAGGTCTGTATATGCATGCATTTCTTTCTTTTCCATTTTAGTTTGGTTTATAACTCTAAGTTAACCAAGTGTTTATGTGGACTGTTATCCAGGTTGGCCCTTGTTAGCGGGTTGAAATGGGTGGATGAAGTAATAGTCAATGCTCCTTATGAGATTACAGAGAAATTTATGGACACTCTCTTTAATGAGCATAAGATTGACTACATTATACATGGTGATGATCCTTGCCTGCTTCCCGATGGAACTGATGCTTATGCCTTGGCAAAGAAAGCTGGCCGCTACAAGCAGATTAAACGCACTGAAGGTGTCTCTAGCACAGACATTGTAGGTACTATGAATCTCTTGATCAATCTCAGAATTCTTTTTTGATGAAATTATTATTGTATTAGAGGAAAAAAAGGATCACTTGGTTTTGGCCTGTATGATTATCACTCAACCTTTTCTATATTTTTCACATTAAACTCATTGTACTTTTTTTTCCTAAGTTTCTGCATATATAATCTGGATGTAGGTAGAATACTCTCATATGTGAGGGTTCCAGAAGTTTCTCAGGATCATAATGGTTCTTTGTGTGGAGAACCTCATAAAGAAAGTCAATCTAAGGGTGCCCATGTATCACAATTTCTACCGACTTCCCGACGGATTGTGCAGTTCTCGAATGGCAAGGTATTGTTCATTTGGGTTATTCTCATGCAAAGACTGTCATGTATGGCTACCTTTTTCTCACGAAAAAAAGAAAAAGAAAAAAAAGAAAGAGAGAGAAAGAAGTAGGATTATGTTTTGAAATGTTGCATGCTAATTAATCTATCTTCTATACCTATTTATCCCCTTCACTAATTTTTCTGCCATATATCTAATTTCTTAGACTGATGTTTTTGGGGTCCAGGCTTGGGTAAAATGAGACACAACTATATAACTCTATTTTAACAATTTTGTAGAGCAATCTGAATATATTAAAAATAGGGAGTTCATTGAAGTGATGTGTACTTCATTTATCACAAATAAATAAATGAAGAGAATTGTATGTATGCAATAAAAATGAATGACCCCATGAGAATGAGTGCTTTGTATTAAATCAATGACTAATGGCTCTTTACTGGTCAATAACACATTATTATATTTCTATGTGGATTCAGTATGTTGTTATCATCAGCTTATCCTAATATGAGAACAGAGGGTTGAGAGGTTAAAATTTCCCCTCCCTTTGTCTGGATTTTTTCCCCCGAATATGATATTGTTTTCTATTTGTTAGGGACCTGCACCAAATGCTCGTGTTGTGTACATTGATGGGGCATTTGATCTCTTTCATGCCGGGCATGTTGAGGTAAAATTCTCATGTATACTCTTTGCTAGCATCTTTTTTTTCATTTTGATTTTAGGTTACTCTATATATTCCTTTTCTGTCAATTACATCAACTTAATATTTAATTGGATTTTTTACATGGGTATGGTGTCTTGGCAATTAATTTATTTTGGTAAGTTACAAATGCACCCAATGGGCCTTGAACCCACAACACTCTCCACCCAGAACTTATAAGGGGAGTTGGTAACTTATGTACTTGATTGTTATGGTCTCCAGCTGAATTTGTCGTGTGTACTTGGGTGATTCTTTTTTATGATTTGAATAAAACTTCCATTACTTATAAAAATTTTAAAATATATATATATAAGGGGAGGAGGTGCCAGTTGAGCTAGAGCTGATTTGCTGGTGTCTTTACTTTGAAATCTGTTATGTAAGTGGAGACATTGCTATAAATAGGTGACAGTTTGATATCTTCACTTGACCAAGTTGAAGCTATGTGGACTGGATCTTATCACTTTGTTATTATCGTTCGATAGCCTTTTACCTCATTATTGAGGATTGTCTTAGCACGGTCTAATATGTCACATACCTGGGCCCTGTTTTGGTATAGCTCTGGCTCTCATCATTAAGCGTACCATAATGTCATCAAGTTTCAGCATGCCTTTTGCACCATCAATGATATAGCTACAAACAAGTTGCATATTGTTCTTGCTTAAAATAGTTGCATGATTTGATTTTGTGATATATTCCCCCCTTCGTTTTTTTTTTTTTTTTTGACAAGCATGTTCCCCCCTTTGTTTTTTGAAGACATAATTGAACCTTCCTCATGAGTCTGTTATGATTTGCTTACTTCCCATCATTTTTCCTTGATTTCTCAGATCCTCAAGAGTGCTAGGCAGCTTGGAGATTTTCTATTGGTTGGTATTCACACAGACCAGATTGTGAGGTATATCCTTCTTATACATGATTTGACCCAAGTTCATGGTTGCTTCACCACTTTCCCATGGCTTTTTGTAAAGTTTGGAAGTTGTACATCATACAGTCTTTCTTTTAGTAATAAGAAAAAAATAAATAATGACAACAAGTTGTTTCATGCAGTGAACACAGGGGGAATCCGAATCCAATTATGCATTTACATGAGCGTAGTCTTAGTGTGCTGGCTTGCCGTTATGTTGATGAAGTTATCATTGGTGCACCTTGGGAAGTTACAACTGACATGGTGTGTAATTTTTTTCTGATTGTTTTTTCTAAAATGGGTATCAGGTTATCTTGATATTGTATTTTGTAATGAATTTCTGAGTACACCCCTTGTCTGCTCAAGCGAGGTTACACCCAAGTACAGCAGTTTCTGTGCAACATTCCTCCCCATGCTTTGTTCTTGGGGTAGTTATGCATCGATAAGACATTTGATAGACAAGGGAACATGTTGACTACTAAGTTGTTGATTGATATTTATCTGAAATGTAATACTTGTGTACCTTTCTAGAATAGATGAAACTGAACATAAGGCATTTGATAGATAAGACACAAGACATCTGAAATGTAATGTCTTATCTAGTTATGGATAAGACATTTGATAGAAAAGGGAACATGTTGACTACTAAGTTGTTGATTGGTATTTATCTGAAATGTAATACTTGTGTACCTTTCTAGAGTAGATGAACCTGAACACATAATGTTGTAATTGCACATACAACTTTAGAAACTTTGCAACATCTAAATTGGACCATAATGTTGACACGCACACACAGAAAGACATGCTTATCTGTGGTATTTATATCCATGCTACATATTTAGATGTCATATCTACTTAGTGAATTGAAGATTCTCTTGCAACTGTTAGTGCATGGCATTGGGGCCCATTGTTGTGCTATTTTCTACTTTGGTTTTTTTATTTTTTTATTTCTTATTTCTTAGCTATCTTTTATTTAAAGTTTATTGGCTGAATAACCAACGTTCCCCATAATTTTCTGTTCCTTTATAAATTTTCACAATGATCATGCATGGTCTACACTGATGCTTTGTCACCCATACTCGTGTCATATGTCTACTAATTTACATCTAACCATGTCCTGTAAAATTTTCATGAAACTCATAATTTTTTGTTTTTAGTAGTATGTAAAAGTTTATCATTGATTGGTCTTGACAATATCCACAGTTCATATTTATGGCAGAATTGACATACAGTATAGGACAAATTCACTAATGTGCAATAAAGTGAAATGCCATTCAATTTGTGAAAAGTCACTGTCCATTAAGTACTCTGGATAACCATTGGTAAATAATCTCAATATATTGCACCACTTGATTGTAGTTCTACATATGCACACAATCCCATCTAATGCACTAAAACTGCTTCTTCTGTTTTATTTTCCTTCAAGGGACATGGAGCTTCAATAACTAAATACTTGTTCTAAATAGTTCTTTGGACTAACTTAGATGGCCATTCTGGTTTATATAATTTAAACCCTATTAGTTTTACCTTGTTTGACATGACTAAAATAAGTGTTAGGAGCTCAATCTCTACTAATAACTAATAAGTTACTTTGGAACTGCTTTAACTCCAGGAACAACCCTGGCATAGTTTGGCATCGAATTCCAATATGAGACTAGGTTCATGAGATGGCTCATAAAGGACAATAGAAAGAGTAATGTGGAATTTGGTGCCTGAATTGTTCTTGTATATGGGTGTGTTTTTGGCAAGAAAGAATTCCTTCTCGTGTGGTCTAGGACTAATTTGTACCTGGCTATACTTTGAGAGTCAAGATTCAGATGCTGCTGGTATCGCTTGTGAAATGATTGTTGTAGCATGGGATATCTATTCTTTTCCACTTGTTAAATATTTTTTATCATCTGAGTTGTATTTTCTTGGCATGAGCAGATTACAACTTTTAATATCTCATTGGTTGTGCATGGAACAGTGGCTGAGAGTAACCCCTTGCTGACTGTAAGTTGGGTTTTTATTTTTTATTTTCCCCCCAGTTAAATATATCAATTATTATTTCCCAGTTTATATTTTTGCTGAGTTATGGGTAGTGATGATCTTGTATTCCTTAGGGTGAAAATGATCCATACAAGGTTCCCAAGAGCATGGGAATTTTCCGGTTGCTTGAAAGCCCCAAAAATATAACCACTAGCTCAGTAGCCCAAAGGATAATGGCCAATCATGAGGCTTACTTGGTATTCCTTGTTCTTTTGCTGCATCTCTGCATCCAAAATTTCTTTAAATTTGAGCATCCCATCTGAAAATACAAACCAGCAATTTATACATGTTTTGTGTATGCAAGTTTCATGTATTAAAAGAAATGCTGTTTATGGTTTTGTTATCTTATTTTCAATGCAGAAACGCAACGCAAAGAAGGCTGAGAGTGAGAAGAAATACTATGCTCAGAAAAAGTATGTCTCAGGAGACTAGAACTAACATAGACATGAGCAGGAAGCCTAGTTTGGTACAGTTCATGGTCCACCTTTGTCCTCCCATAGAGATGCCTGTTGTTGTTCAATACATAGAGGAGCCCATACTTTGTTCTTGAAGGATAGGAGAAAGGAGTATCATATGAGAATACATGCAGCAGAGACCTGGTAGAATTATATTTCTTCAAATTTTGATGTTACTCATTGTAGGATTATAGGGATTCAAATTCTAAATTTACATGCCAATCTGATCATTACCTGGGCATATTTGTAAACATTGAATTCAACTAGGTGTTTAACGATTATTTTTTTATGGCATTTGATTTTGTGGTGGGTGTTATTTATTTTTACAAACATGCTAAACTGGATGTTTCTGCTTGTCTCACTGAGAGATTTATTAGATCATTGAGGAGTGCCTTAAATCAAATCAGGGCTCGCTTGCCTAAAAGCTAAAAACTGTTTTCTAGGCTTTTCCTCTTTTACTTTCACCATGGTTTCTTACCATAAAAGCAAGATTAGAGTGAGGACTGTTTTAGGACATGATTGAAAGCGAAATATTTTTAAGAATTTGGCTCCATCTTATGTACTCTCTGGTTAGATCTATCCCATGTGAGACTCAATCTTTAATATTCTCGTTATTTATACCTCTCGCATGTAAAAGGCATTGGATAACCAAATGAGATGGTTTAGACTTTAGGCTCATTTTGTCACATATCATCATTGTGATGGTCCAATGCACTGTAGCATACTGCTTAAGGGCATGATTGAAGGCTAGATAAATTCAAGAACTTGGCTTCATCTGATGTACTCTTTAGTTACATCTATCCCATGTGAGACTCAGCTTCTAAGAGGCATTGCACTCATTCCCGTCATACCTAAGACGCATTACACCCATTCCCGTTATACCTAATACCATCTCGCATAAAAAAGGCTTTGGTTATAAAATGAGATGGTTTACAGTTTATACTCATTTTGCCAATTATCATTACTATTTACTACGAATAGTATAGTGCACAAAACCCAAACGAACTGGTCTAGTGTACTGAACCCAAACCAAGTTCGTTGCTAATTATATTTGCCTAGTCAAAGTTACTGGACAAGATTGTGATGGGTGGCATAGAAAATCCTGATCCTTGACCAGTTCACTATGGAGAATGCTAAATGGTTGACAGCAGTCAGCAGTCAAAAATCTCCAAGAACATCTCTGAGGAAGGATTTAACGTCCGTTCCATCACGTACAAGGCACAATATATTCCTTACAACAACCACTCTGAATTTAAGTAAAAATTGTCATATGTCGGCAGAGTCACATAGCACCACATAAATTTCAAGACTAAATTGAAGAGCTACACAGTCAAACATAAACTCTAAAGCCTATGGAAACTGGATCAAATAATTTGAATCTAGACGTCATTGCAAGAAAGGATTAAATTTAAATTATTTAATGGACTAAAACTGAAAAATATCTATGGCTTCACACCACTTTCCAATCTTTACTTAACGGCACTGGCAATAATTATTTTGTATTCATCTTCCCTCTCACAATGTGTCAACAAAAAGACCCCATATATCCCTCCATAATGTATAGACCCCACAATGAATAACACTGTCACACACTAGTTGTGGGACCTAGATCTCTCCATAATTTATAAACCTACACCCACACACCGGTTAGAGGAACTTTATCTAAATGAATTATAGCTTCGTATTCAGTTACCAGTGGATCACTGATCCCATAAGAGAATGCAAAACCATCCTTGTAATTAAAACACATGAATTTCTACATTGATTGCACATTATAGCACTATTTTCTTTTCTTTTTTTTTCTCTTTTCCTTTTACAAGGAGTTCCCATCCAAAATGCCCATGTTGATTGTTGAGGACATTCTCAATTTCTAATCCCCTTAACTACTACATGGCTCCTAGCTCAGCAGCTCAACTCTCCATTACAACAACAAAAATTTCAAAATGGAGATGCACCCTACAAATACAAAATGCAATTTCTTAAATTATCACCGAAACCATGTAATGGGAGTGGAAGTGTTCTGAGGAAACTGTGGCATCATGCAGTGTTGTTGCTGCCACTGGTGTAACCCCTCACTTCCAGGCATTTCACCACACACATTTACATTTGGGTGTACTTGCCCTATTTCTGCATTGTTGTAGTCTTCTTCAATATCCATTGTTGTTGCTCCTGTTTCTTCAGCCTCCATCAACTCTGAAGCTTTGGGAGCTTCCATTTGCGTGGCTGGCATAGGAGGAAGCTGAGAGGGAACCCAAGGAACAACAGCCAAACAACCTCCTGTGGCCACATTACTAGCTTCTTCTTCATCAGCAGAGTTTATGGGACCAGACTGCCTTTTCTGAAGAAATTGATCTGCAAAACCATGACACAAATTATTCACTCATTCAATAACAAACCCATTTTTTATATTGGTAAGTTACACACACAACCACTGAGTTCTGAATCCGGGACCTCCATTTCATTTGAAACATAAAGAAATCATTTCATCTTCAATCTAAGAAAGTAGAGAGTCCCAATCATTTTAAATTTTAAATTTTAAATTACACTACAATAATTTGAAATGAAAAGAGTCCAATTCACAGTTAAGATATTTTTTTCCTGGATCTAACAAAGTGATGCATCAGATTTGTAACATTTAATCTACACAATGAAATGCATCCATTTTAGGAGAGGATCCTGGTCTCCTCATCCTGAGCTCATTCTAAGGAAGTGCCATTTGAATCAAAGCACTCATTTGCAACACAACACACAGCATGCTAAGTTTACCATTTTCTGTTACTGTTACTTAAACAACTACTACAAGCAGAGACTGATAACCAAATTCATTTAAATTCAACATTTTTTTGTTAAGTGCAATTTTCACAAACACTGTTTGAGAGGATGATGACTGCAGGAGCATCTATTTTCTAATACTTGATGCATCAGTTTTCATATACTAATCAAAGAAAAAAATTTCACAAACATACACTTGCAAGCAAAATCTAGTACCTACTTCACCTTTCTTATAAGGTACAAGATTAAAAATCTGAGCTTTACCCATCATGTCTAAACATTCAATTAACACACACAATCAAACAAAACCTTTTCTTTTTTAGTATTTTCATTATTTTGGTAAAGAATCAAAGTTCAAAACAAAAAATAGCTAAAACCCACAAAGTAAATGAGGGAAATGGGTTTTGGTGAGTGAGCTTACCCTTCTTAAAGCCAGAAATAAGCTCAGAATCAACAGAAAACGAAAGATTGGAAGGTGAATGTTGTATAAAAGGTGCATTCACAGGCTTAAAAAGAACAATAGCCATTTCTTCATTGTTAGGCGATAATTCCAAATCCTCAACTGCTGCTTCTTCTTCCTCCATTATTGGTGGCAACTCAGCATCCTTCACAACCCAAAAGGCAAAAAAACACAAATTGGGTTAGTTTGACAAAATAGAAAAAACCCAAAAAAAAAAAAAGTTGGGAAGAAAGAAAAGAGTACCAAGCGGCGAATCTTTCGAGCTGGAGCAGAAAGAGAAAAGTCAGAGAAGTCATCACTGAATTCATCAAGCTCAAGGTCTTTTCTCTTCATTTTCTTCATCATCAACATCTTCTTCATCTGGGTTTTCTTCCTCTTTTTTCACAAACAACAACAACAAAGGTTTAGGTAGCTAATAAAGAGAGAGAGGTTAGTTCTGTTGTGCTTTTTCTCAATGGCTCTAGAGCTCTCCAGAAAGTCTCACACACTCATTGAATTTTTAGTATTTTTTTTATTATTATGTTAAAATTTTTAGTTTACTGCTACCTAATCTGTAGTGGGACCCATGAGTTGGAGTTTATATTTGCGTGAGAAAAACATAACAGTGTGTGCACACGCTGGTTTGCGTGACGCGTGTTCTTTTCGCCAATTGACCGCTGCCATATTCATGCCTGTCGACTGTTTGTAACTCTCTACGCAACATGTGCACTTGAATAATAAAAAAAATGGAAAAGTTTTGTTACATATTTTTATGCAGCAATTCTTGCATAGAGAGGTATATGGCAGCAAAAAGAAATTGATATATATTCAAGGTTCATATGCAATATACGTGATTAGGTGAACCTTAATCACTTGTCCTGTTCATTTTGCTGTCACATACCTCTATATGTAGCAATTACTGCATACAAGTATACAATAAAACTTTTTTCTATAAAAAAAATGATCATATTTTAGTTAACTAAAGCTTAAAATTTACTGTAAAGTTGTATAAAAATATATTATTACTACAATAATTATGTAAATTTATACTAATACTATTTATTTTATATTTTTTTTTTATGTATTCCAATGAAATGAGGTGTTTTGAAAAGTACATTAAAAAAAAAAACACATTGCATTATGGTGCGGGACCACTTGTTGATCACTAAAAGGAGAAAGTATATGTTGTTTCTAGAATACCAAGTCAGCATCTAGTTGGTGTTTCATGGTCCAATTAAAACTTGACACCTGTATAAAAAAAATGACAAGTCAAGATACTAGCTCACTTAAATTAAAAGTACAGAAATGCCCTTGAAAATTTTCAAACTCCCGCCCCTTTAACACGCTTTACACTTTTGTAAAATCTAAAGATTATCTTCTCCTTCTCTTTGTTTCTCTCTAGCACAGCTGCACACACCAGCCCCTTACACCTCCATGTACTCTCTCTCTCAACTCCAAAGCTTGACAGCCACTGCTTAGCATCGTCACCAAAGATAGAGATACACAGCTAAACATTACTAGTTCCTACGAGACCGGCCTTTGTCTTGTCGGAAAACGCCCAAAGCCGTCTCTTCTTCTCATTGTTCCAAATTCCAACCTCTGACACCGGAAGTTTTCTCGCACTTCCAACAACTGACGTTGCAAGAAGGTCTTCTCTCTCTCTCTCTCTATTTTTTTTTATTATAAATTTTTCTGTTTATAGAGATGTGTTTTGTTTTTAAAAAAAATAAAATTGAATTATACATGTTTGATAAAATGCTTCAGTGAAGATTGCTGCACTAATAATACAGTAAAAGGTTTATTTTATTTTATTTCATTGTTCTTTTGGATTAGATTAAAAGTGGTTAGTATGTTGCGGTTTCATCGGTAGAGAAATAAAGCTTTTTCTTTGTTTATTAGTTGAGTTGTTACACGATCTGAACTACAAATTTGTTTTATGGTGAATAGCCAAATGGCAGAATACGAAAGTACCTATTTGGTATCTTGGCCTTTTAAATTTGTCTAATGAGATGGTAAACATCTGAACTACACATCTATCTTATGGTGAATAGCTAGATGCAACCTTCAAGCATCAATATCTTTGGGTCCACCATTTGTAATTCTTTTGTCATTGCCTTATGTGATTTATTGAGCATTGCCTCAATAGTCTTTTTTCCTCTTTTAATTCTTGTTGGAATTTTTTCCTCGCTTGAATGTTATGGTGGTTTAAACTCATTTTTTGTTTTTCAAGTTAAATACCAATTAACTCAAGACAAAGTGCTTAAGGAATTTATTCAAATGTGGTGTAACTAAGAGTTTATGTTGTTTCACATGGAAATAAAATTTCAGGTCTATATCTTTCTTCTTTTTTTTCAGTTTTCATTATATTTATTGTTTAGTGCTTCAAATCTAAGCCTTCTAGCTTGTGGAATTCAAGCTAAGCTAGCTGGAAATTTTGAAATATCATATTTGCAACTCTTGGCCTTTGGTCCAAGTATTTTTTGGGTTGTCCACCAAATTGTAGTTGGAACCTCAACCCCTCAAGGTTATGCTAGGTTGTCACCAGAGTATCTTGATACAAATTAAGACACATTTTTAGCCCATGGGATTATGTGCAAGATTGAGGATTATGAATTGTTATTATAGGGTATACTATCTACATTAGGATAAATGGATAATAGCTTTCTTTCAATAATCCTATTTGTTCCCATCCAAAAAGATTTTTTTTTTTTTTTCATTTACTCTGGATGTTTTATTTTTTGTCTTGAGTAATTACAATTTAATACTATTCAAATGGTTTGGTTGCAGGATAGAGCTCATTGAAAAATATTGTAGGCGATGAAGAGACAATACCATAGATTTATGAAGCAATTTTGAAGAGTTAATTGATAAGCATGATGAGGTTGACACAGTTAATGGAAGAAATTTGTTATAAGACACATGGGACTTCAATTAATATTGATGTTGAAGAGTTTGAGTTCAATTTTGATCAGTTTTTTGATTGATGAATGTATGTGTTTGAACAATCTAAGTTATAATGTATGTAGTTGTAGTGTGCAATTTTATTGTTATCTACCCTTGAAAGAAAAGGAAAAAACTTGTAATGAGCATCTATAATTTATACTTGATCCAATTAAAAGATGTGCAAATTGTTCTTCTTTGATGTACTTAATGTCACATTTGGTTCATAATAATACCAAGTTAAGGGATTAGAAAAAAATCCTTGATGAGTATTCATATTAGCATAATGGATCAGTAGTCTTGGAGATGGATTTAAAGTTTTCTTGGTCTTTGAAGAATCTAGCATTCCTCCACTCCATTCAGCTCAAACAATCTAGCATTGCAATTCAACCACCATGCATAACCATCATTCACCTTGAATAACCATACCATGCGCATATAGAATCTACGATAAAAGAATAAACTGTACTATTGCATTAAAAAATTTCATCTATTGCATATAATTAGTTTTTAACTAGAAGCTACTCAAACATACACAAAATCTATCATGTTTGAGTAACTTCATTAGTTACAAAATTTTTCCAAATTAAAGGTTATAACTAGTGTATAGCTATACAATTAATCGTCCAAATTGTGCTATCCAAAAATTGTCAAATAAAAGACATTGTCCAAAATGTTCCTCCACTATGCAATATGCGGTCCAAAATAGTCCAAAATGCTGTCTATTGGCTGTGCAATATGTTGTCCCAAGTACCATCCAAAAAGCTATCCATCATACTTCAGAATTTTTTTGCAAGGCCCTAAAAAAAAGAACAATATTAGGGGGGGAAAAAACAATAAACAAAAGCACACATTAAAGTTGTGCTTAAACTAATGTTTGAAGAAGAGTTCAATTCAAGTATTGGATTGTGTTGTGTTGAAACTAATCATTGCAAGAATAAATTTATATAAATATATATATATATATATATTCACTAGCTAGTGTGGAGAGTAGAAGGGTTATATTGTGCATTTTAGCCGGTTTGAATTAAGTTTTTGTTGTGATTACAAACTATTTGAGACTTTGGGGTTGTTATGTTGCCATGCTTTAAGGGTGTTTCTTGTGAATAATGTGAACAAGATACCCAACAAATATAGGATCAAATAAATGAACAAAAGATGCCAAGAAAAGGTTGTATTGCTCTAATGATTCATTTAAATCAAACAAAAGGGTTAAATCAAGCATTCATAGCCATCAAAATTTTGTGCAATTAATCAAACAGAGATAACTAGGTAAACTATCCTACCCAATTGAATTTAGCAAATTCCCTTCCTTTTTTTTTGGTTGCAATTGAATGTGTCCAACAACATAAAAACAACTTAGCCAAATAAATAAACACCAAATTCTCAAACTTGGTGGTCAAAATTTATCAAAGAAAAGAATCTAGCCCCAATAAAGTATATTAGAATTCAAGAAAAACATACTAACCCAATTGGAAAACTATATATAATTAGTAGTCAAGCAGTACTCATGAATCAAATTAACAAGCCCATTAAAGAAAAAGAAAAAGAAAGAGAAAGATGGTGATGGTGATGGTGATGGCCAATTCTTACGGCACTGACGGCAAAAGCCAGCTCCAAATTCTTGTTGCATTCTAAAGTCTTCAACAAGTCCAAGTAGCTCTCTCCACCACTAGGCCTGACTCCCAAGTCTTTTGGATTATCAACTCTCTAGTCATCGTGTACACCTAACAAAGACTTTTTTTTGGAGAGAAAAACAAAGATTGGTAATAATGGACAACCTGGAAATGATTTATAATAATAATAGAAAACTATAACTGTATTAATAGTGCAGCCATCCTCATTGAAGCATTTTATCAAACGTGTATAATTCAATTTTTTTTAAAACAAAACACATCTCTATAAACAGAAAAATTTATAAAAAAAAAAAATAGAGAGAGAGAAGACCTTCTTGCAACGTCAGTTGTTGGAAGCACGAGAAAAGTTCTTGCGTCGGAGGTTGGAATTTGGAAACAATGAGAAGAAGAGACGGTTTTGGGCATTTTCCGACGAGACAAAGGCCGGTCTCGTGGGAACTGGTAATGTTTAGCGGTGTATATCTAAATTCGGCGGTGATGCTAAGCAGTGGTTGTCAAGCTTTGGAGTTGAGAGAGAGTACATGGAGGTGCAAGGGGCTGGTGTGTGCAATTGTGCTAGAGAGAAACAGAGAGAAGGAGAAGATAATCTTTTGATTTTACAAAAGTGTAAAGCGTGTTAAAGGGCCGGGAGTT
Source organism: Notholithocarpus densiflorus (assembly GCA_030021035.2). NCBI lineage: Eukaryota > Viridiplantae > Streptophyta > Magnoliopsida > Fagales > Fagaceae > Notholithocarpus > Notholithocarpus densiflorus. The sequence goes on along the minus strand of JARYZH020000089.1, from coordinate 945,249 downwards.
TGAAAATTTTCAAGGGCATTTCTGTACTTTTAATTTAAGTGAGCTAGTATCTGACCTGTCATTTTTATACAGGTGTCAAGTTTTAACTGGACCATGAAACACCAACTAGATGCTGACTTGGTATTCCAGAAACAACATATACTTTCTCCACTAAAAGAGCTTACATTACTTGAACTCCCATCATTGGCACAAATATGGCAATACGGGCTAAAATTTGCTAACTCAACTCGAACTTGCCTGTTTTAGCCCGGCTCGAACCCGATTTTTTTACCTAAATTAAATATGGGTCGACCCACGACCTGTCCTTTTTTTGCGGGCCAACCTGACTCGACCCGCGGCCCACTTGTTTTTTAACCTTTTTTTCCCTAAAAAATATTTAAAAACTACATGGCAAGGTGTGCTAGATTGCTCCTTGGTGCATAACATTATCATAAAAGGCATAATGAACTTGTGTGTTGTGCCCCCTATTTATTAAAAAATAAATAAAGAGTTAAATGAAAGGGAAAAAAAATACAAAAGAAAAACTAAAGTCTAAAGCATCTACTTTCCAGTGTCTATGCAGACTACACTACTAAGCAAGCAGCATTAAATACTATCTATTAAGCTCTACTTCTAGTTGTAACATTCATTAACTAAGACTACTAACTACTAAGTAACTAAGTTCTACTTCAAAGACTACTAACTATTACTAACAACACGTCCAAGTCTGTCTAACGAATATAGTAATATCTATCTAACTGGCACGAACCCGGTCACAAAGTGAAAAAACAGTAAACAAAAAAAAAAAAAACAAAAAAAAAAAAAAATTAAAAGAATTCAATAGTGACCCAAAAGGCAAAAAAGCAAAACTAAACCTAACTCTATTCTCTTTCACTCTCACTCTCAAACTTTTAGTAGCTTTTGCCTTTCTCTTCTTTGCCTCCATTCTAGCATGAGATCTCATGAGCATTCCTATAACTACTGTTGCATCTGAATCAAGTTTTAGCACAAGAAAAAAAATTCTTACTCCGTATCGATCACGTCTTTTGCCTAAGAACGTGGAAGTTATGTTGTGCCCTAAAAATTGGTTATATGGATTTGAAGGTATTTTAATTTATTAATAAAGTCTTAGAAATTATACATTTTTAACTCTTTATTGATAAGTTTTGATTTGCTTTCATGGTACACTTAAGTTATATTAAAATATTGTATATATTGTAGATGAAGATACTAATGAAATTGGCCAACTTGAGCTACAATTCGAAAGTATGAATATTCGTAGTGTTGAATCACTACCAATGTTGAGTGGATTGAGTAATAATTCTTATAAAATATTTATTTGTTTTTTTTTACTTAAATTGTTATGTTTATTTTTGAAGGTTTATTTATTTATTTTTATTTAGTTTATTTTTTTATATAATCTAACTTTATTATTATTTTAAATGCAATAGGAATTTGTACACTTAAGAAGATTGATAACTTGACATGATCCATAACATTTAGTTTTGTATTTTTTTTTTTTTTTGGTTTTTTTATGGGAATGATATTATTAGTGAACTTTGAATTTGAAGTATGTAAAGAATTTTAGTCATGCTCAAAAGTCAAAACTGTCTGAATTGCAAGGATATGGAAATCTTTATGTTTTTTGGTTTATTTGTTTTTTTTTTTTTTTCCACCTTCACATGTATAATAGTAAATTAGTAACAAATAATCTAACTATTTGATTTGATTCATTCTCTCTAAAAAGTTCGCATTTATTTGTTTTTTTTTTTTTATGTGAATATGGGCCGACCCGACCCGCAACCTGATTAACTCGACCCATTTCAACCCGTTTAAAATGGCCCTTTTTGGCCCGGCCCGTTTTGGCCCACAGCCTGAATGACCCGACCCGAACCCAACCCAAACTGACCGTTTGCCATGTCTCATAATGAGTCACAATGACTTCCCACTACTAAGCCACTTGCCCAAATAAAGGAGTATCTATCTCTTGTTTTCTCATCCAACTTTTCTTCAAATGCTCTCTCTAATATATTCTTTATTTATTGTAGGGGGACAAATTGATCCGCAGCCCAAAAGATTTTGACAATGGCCCAACAAGCCCACAACTATAAATTTGTTAGAGGGTGGGTTAATATTGAACGTTTAACAAGTTAAGTGTGAATCACAACGGGTTAGTTTAATGTAGGAATGACTGAGAAGAACAAGTTGAAAAGAAAAACACTACTTGGTCAAATTCGAGGATGGTATGTTCTTATATATATCTCTCAGACTTATACAAATGTTCAAGTTTTTGGTTACAAAGTGGTTTCTTTCCTCTCTCCCCCCACATTGTAATGGAATCCTTTTCCTTTTGTACTCCTTCACCTTCTCTCATCTTAGCCTTCCACTTGTTGATCAAATAACTAATCTTCTTGATACTTGTCTCATCAGAACCTTCTTGAAGAATGTGTGGGCAGCTGTAAGGCTAGAAGTCACTGTTCAGGCATCACCTCCACATTAATGCGGCCAGTTGGTTAGGTGCAGAGCATTCAATGTAGTGGTAGCAGCTTTCTTCCCAGATATTTCTCAATTCTCTATTGACTCACCTCTCTCCGAAGCTTATCCTCCTTCTAAGCATGGTTGTCCACTGCCTAGTACTTGTTGGGTGGTCAGACTTCAGGCTTCCATTCTGTTTCTCGAGGAGGTTTGGCTCCTCGGACAACATCACCTGCTTGTTGCGACCAACCCTCGTCCTCGGCCCAATAACCTATTTGCCTTTACTAATACTTGTTTGTCCTTGGGCTCTTTGGCGTCCTCAGGCGCGGCCCACGGCTCAGTATCCTTATCCGAGCCTTTCATCCCCACAATATTCTATTTAAATATTATTACTTAATTTATTCTTTCCTACTAGCAATAAATTTTTTTTTTTTCATAATCTACCATTTAAATTTATTCCTTAGATCAAAACCAACAACATTTATATGTTTTTTTGATTGCTCACTTTAACACAACCTGTTTATTAAACAGGTAACACGATACGACTTGCATAACTTGTTTAATAAACAAGTTACGATAAAGTTGACACGACTAGATATTAGAAGAGAAAATAAACTTATATAGCTAGAGTTTTGAAGAGTAAATTAGTAAAATGATTGTTAGTTAAATGGGTCAAAACAGGTTTCGCATGTCTGATTTGAATTGACACGTTTATTAAACGAGTTAATTTGTGTTGAACTTAATTTGACATAAGCCCGCTAAGGCTTAACACGAATCTTCTAATTTCGTGTTGCATTCGCAAGTCATATCGAATATTGCCACCCCTATCACAAAGCCAGCATGAGGCATGTCATGGGTTGTGCAAGATTTGTAAAAACAACAGCAGGTTGTGTTGCATGGTGATTCAAGCCTACACAAGATGGCTTAGAGGCAGTGATTGTGGCTTTGCAAAGAATTATTTCATGGTTAAGGCTTGGCAAGTTGCAAGCACCATGTGATGTGGGTAGCAAGTGCAATGGGGCTGAGACATGGTAGCCTTGTTGCATGGGCTAGACCATGGACAAGTTTTTATGCAGTGGAGTAGACTGCAAGTTGGCAAGGCAGGGCTGGGATGTTTAATTATATGGAGTGATGATTTAGTATGAAAAATACTAAATTGGCCTGTAGATGGCATGGCCAAGTGGAGCTATGTTTGCAGTTGGATGGTGCTGTGTTGATGGGCTGTGTGTGCTATTTGGATGGTGCTGGACAAACTTGGAGGTGGCATTGGCGTGGGCCAAGCCATTTATATGATGGTTCATTGACAAAGGTTTAATGCTGCGCAGGTTGCATGGGCTGCCTAGTGGAAAAGCAAGGCATATGGTGGGCTAGAACACGTGCAGCAGGGTGTGCTCATGTGTCCTTCAAGTGGCAGCGGCGTGGGATGGCAATTACCAAGCAATTGTCGTTGTGGTCCTTGTGGATAACTTTGTGCCAGTGTTGTCAGGAAGGCAAAGACTCCAAAAGAACTAGTCCTATATATTAACTATGTTGACTAGCAAGGGAGTCCTAATTGTACCCACATTCCCTTACAATTGGATAGGTGGATTTGGGTATATAAGTATTTATGAGGAGTCCTAATTGTAACTTGACTTGTTATTTTGGGGTATAAGTGTAAGGGACTGGTTCTAATTCCCTTACAATTAGGACTCCAAAAAGGTAATCTTGCAACACTATTAGTAATATCCGATGTTTATATGCTTCTTTTGAGTCTGTTAATTTTAGTTGGGTCTGGAGATTAGGCAATTCAGTTGCTCACGTAGCAACTAAATTGGCCTTGAATTCCTGTTTAGATTTCTGTTTCAATAAAGGTAATCTCCCCCCCCCCCCTCTCTTGAGGCTGCATGTAAGGGTGATTCCTCTGTTTGTGTGGTTTAGTTTAATGGAAGTTCAGTTTATCAAAAAAAAAAAAAAAAAAAAAGGACTCCAAAAGAACTAGTCCTAGTCAAGTTATACCCACAGTAGTATTAGGATAAAGAAACCAATTCAATCAAGACTAAAGTTATTAAAAAAAAAATGATGGTTTTGCGAGGAAATGTTCAATGAATACCATCATTGACATATTGAAAGAAACTAATAACTCTTTATAAATGGTGCTGGCCTTGGTCAAGTTGAGGAGCTACTTAACCTTGCTGGTGGAGAATATCGAGTTGGGCACTTGGGTGGCTTATGTGTCAAGACCTCTCTCTTTGTCTAAATTTTGGAAGATGTTACAAACTCAACATTTTCTATATTTTGTTGTACTATGAAAGTGTAATTTGATTGGTATGATATATATTTTTTTATTGTTTCTATCTTGTGATGGCAATTATTTTTCCTGATTTGTCAAAAATTTTCCCGTATTTCATATTTGTTTATTTTTCAATATAAGAATGAAATATGAAATTTTTCCCCTAATTTTTTTAAAAAAATTCCCTTCTTAATTTTTTGGTAAATTATATCGCCTTCCCTTAGATTTATCAAAATGACACCCCAAATATTTGTTAGATAACACTCCCTCCTTAAGGTTTGTATAAATGTACCAATTGAGTCTATGCCCTCTCAACTTGTGCTTAAACTAACATAATATTCCATTTTTTAAATAAAAAAATATCTTATACAAACTTTGGACAAAATAACACCCCCTCAATCGGGGTTTATAGATGCATGATACTCCTCCCTAGGTATGTATCAATTAATATGATTATATATATAGAGTTAGGGGGTTGAAGTATAAATAAAAAAATTATTATTATTATGAAATTCCAAATAAGCATTCATTTAGTATTAACAAACTATTAATACACTCTCAAAAAAAAAAAAAAAAAAAAAAAAACTATTAATAAAGACAAAGGCACAAAATCATTATTTTTTAATACATTACAATGCAATCATTTATGTAAAAGAAACTCAACATTTTTTTTAAATCTTCAAAATCATCTATGATTGAATCCGTACTAATTGTCGCAGTGATGTCATTTTCAATGAATAACATCATAGCTTTCGTAAAAAACTCATCATCCATTTTATTGTGAAAGTTAGTTTTGATGACATTCATAGTTAAAATTACTTGTACCGTAATTGCAGTAGAAATTAGAAGATTAAGCATAAGTATGACCACTCTATCAATAAGCAAGTAATATTTTGATTTTCTAGTTCTCAATATTTATTGGCACAATTTAGAAATAATTTTCAAATTCTTGAACCCTAGATGTTAAACTACATCATGCTCATAAAGATTAGGTTCCGTTTTCTGATCTTTTTTTCATCATTTGTGAAATCTTTTTAATAAAACTTATTTACCAATGAACAAATATCACTTATTTGAAAAGATTCAAATGCCTCTCAAGGGTTTAGAGTTGAGTTAAGCATAATGATGTGTAACAAAATATATACAATAAAGTACCCTCATATTTGCATATTTAGCCTCATTTTTATGTTAATTTGTGACTGATTATAATTTATCTTTGTTTTATAGGTTATAAAAGTTTTACATGCTAGTGGGCTTTATTTGAGACAAAATGATAGATTCTAATTCAGGTGGGCTAAACCCAAATCAGACTTGAAGATCTACAAGATGTGAATAAAGCCTAATCAGAAGTGGAACAAAGAAAAGAAAGAAGTTATTGACGTGGCCATGCTAGAACAATTTACAATCAAGTTGAATGCTCAGGCTGGGCCAATTGACTCAAGCCAACTTAAATCCGGCCCTGTGTGAATTAAAAGAAGAATAAAGCAAAGAAAGGTGTGGGGGCATAAAGAAAGAATATAAGAAGCCTACTAAGTTTTTAACATGGATCTGTTGAGATGGCTAGTAATGCAATGGGCCAATGGCTTTGAACGGTAGTATATTTGAAAGTCTTGTAGCACTCTTGTTAGTGGGCCTTCACCAAAACAGTAATAAGTGAGCTGTAGTCTGTAGAAGCTACTTCAGCTTTTCGTTTTTAAGTGCTTTAGGTCGGCGTTCATGTGGGATATAAATAAGTAGGCCTGTACACAGTATGGTGCGGCCGGTTATGGGGGGAATTTTTGCACCACACCTATAAGGTGCGGTTTCCCCTCATGCTTCAACGCACCTCACATGTGGATGGTAGTAACCGGTCTACACCAAGTTCGGTTCACTATAGTGGTGCGGTGCGGTTAGTTCGGTGCAAAAAAAAAAAAAAAAAACCAAATCACATTAGAATCATCAAACAACCCACACAAAAATTTCAAAAAACTCAAATATTAATAAACAAATGAGTTCAAAATATTTCTCTAATACCCACACAAAATTTTCAAACAAATTTACAATCTTTCTAGAAACCATAGCAAGGAGAAGATAACTAGATAAGTAGCCTAGGTCTTAAGCATTATATAACTCTACATACATGTAGAAAGCATAGTAACTAGGTATTGAAAATTGAGCTACAAAACATTCTCTAAAAATTTCTAGATAATAACCATGATAGAGAGTAGAGAGTAGAGAGAAGAGAGGGAAACTTGGAAAACAGCAGAATCAAGTTGCAGTCAACGGCGGTGGCGGGGAACTGCAAACGGTGGTGGCGGGGAACTACAAACGGCAGTGGCGGCGAGGGAGAGAGAGAGAGAGAGAGAGGAGAGGCAAACGGCAGAAAGAGGATCAATTGATCCAAACCAGAAAATTCAGAATTTAACCTAGACTCCAACTGAGACGACGTCGTTTTGAAGTTAAAATTAAAATTAATATTATGTACAAAACGACGTCGTTTTGTATCAATTTAAAAAAAAAATTAATGAAACTACGTCGTTTTATAACTCACTTAACTTAACCCTATATTCTCTTCTTCCTTCACATTTCACGCCTCTCTATTATCACGCCTCCCTTCTCAATCACATTGCACAACAGCACAGGTACTATCTTTCTCTTTTTGAAAACTGAAACTTGATTATAAATCATATATTTATATGTTAAATATTATCCATACATACATACATACATATATATATATGGCGGTCGGTTTGGTTACTCATCGGAATGCAAAATCCACAACCGTTCACCGCACTAGCTATGGTCGATACTTGGAAATTGCCTCCGACCACCGCGCCATACACCTTTGGTGGAGCTCTGTAGGGTGCGGTTCGGATCAGTACAGGCCGGTTTTGTCGGCTGCGGGCGGAATCTGAACAGGCCTATAAATAAGAGCAAATCAGAAAAATAAAGGGAGGACGGCAGGGCTGGAGCGAAAAAGAGGAAATAGGAGCAAGAGGCCGTGCTGCATTTGGCTTCTTGCTTTTCTCTAGCACTGTGACTTATCTCTTTCACTCTAGCTTTATTTTATTTGTCAAGTTTAATGCTTAGTATTTTACTTTTGTGTTTTTTTTGTCAATTACTACAAGTAACTAAATTTTCAATTAAGGTTGAGGATAAAACCTTGTTAAGGATTGGCAGTGTTATTTATGTGATTTGATTTTTCCTACAATAGTTGTTCTTTAATGATTTAAATTGTTCTTACTTCATTACAATTAACTAAGATAGGATTTTTAATATGAGTTCAACATGTTTTTCTCATGATTTTGGATTTATCTTAATTAATTGAATACTTGGTTTTATAATTGTTTGATTTTAAAATTAGATATTTTTTGTGATTTGTTTGGCTTCAGATATAATTGATGATTTGATTTTATATCTAAGAAGCGAAGAAGAGCATACTTTAGATTATTAAATAGAGATTTTAATGAGAATATTTTTCATGAAAGCAAGATTGATTTCTAGATTATCATGCAGTGAGTTGGGAAAATTAATGATCATAAATATATACTGATATGACTTACAAGGCGGATTCCAAAACCTTAATTCATTTCTCTTGTTTGTTTACATCTTTTTACTGCTTTATATTACATCTTTGTTTTGTTTAATTATTTTCTTAGTTTATTTTAATTTCAAAACAACCAATTTTTATTAAACTAGATTAGGATTAATTTGGTTAAAATTTGACTAATTTTCCTACGTTCATACAAGTCTATGCGGGTTCGACCTCGTTCTTGTCAAACTATACTTCGGTACGGTTCATACACTTGCGAGTACTTTAAAATTTCACAACACATAAATAACTCCATGGCATGCTCATTGAACAATGATTCAATTCTTGCAATTAAGAATCTATTCCAACATTAAAAATATCCACTCTATAATGATGCTCATTTCTAAAGTTCTCTTGTTGATGACGAGCTTGACCAAATCTCACACCATAACGGACATTCATATTTGGGATATTTATGTTACGTTTCTCATAAATTGATATCACAGTGATAAGTAAGCCATCCTATTTCTGACCTCCAAATTTTTGGATACATATTTTAGTAAATGAATCCAAATGCATGACATTTAAAATGGATTGAGATTGGCTTTGTAAAACTTGAAAATAATCCCATAGTTTCATTCAAAAAATGAAAGATTCAATGATTCGAATAAATCTGAGGAGTCCAATCCAATATTCGCGTCCACACCGATGATGGGGAAGGCTAGTGGTGCACTCTTTGATCACAAAAGAGCCACGTTTGCAGAAAGAGAAGAAAGAACTTGCAAAGGAAAAACCTTTGCAATATGCTGGGATTTAAACATTTGCCTTAAGAATTTGGAAAAATGGGGAAGAGTGAGTTGTAAGAGAAAAAGAACAAGAACTCATGAGATCATTTTATACTTTGTCTTAAAATAATAATTTCAAGGAGTATGAGGATCAAAAGGTCTCAAGTGTTTCAAGTATATAGGTGGGTGTAAGTGGGAAAAGGTTTCTTTCAAAACTAGAGAAATCCTTCAAACTTTTCATATATTTTTTAATTTGATGTGAATTTTGAAAATCTAATTATTGGATTGTATGTTTTTATTTTATCCTTTATGTTTGTAAAATTTCAAGAAAATCAAAAATTAATTGTTGTGTCATCAATCAAATGTTTAAATTTCAAGTTTTGGTAACTTAAAATTTTGCATAAAAAAAGTTTATTGATCGAATAATAAATAATATCCAATTTGAACGAGATTTAACATACAAGTTATAAACATAATAAACATATAATTCAATAATTAAATTTTCAAAATTCACATTCAATAAAAAAATATGTGAAAAGTTTAAAAGGTTTCTATCCCATTTCCGTGTAAGTATACCGTGGGTTTTAGCTCTAGAGCTGTTTTCAATGTCGCAAATTTGGGTTCCTTTCCCTTTTATAGTGGTGTTAGGAATAAAGTAAGGGAGAGTGGCAAGAACCGTTGGGTATTAGGTTGGGTTGTTATTGAATATTGAGTAGAGTACCTCCTTGAAAGATGTTAAAGCATTCATGATGAGGTTGCTAAAATGACTAAATAGTCATTTTAGCAACCCAAACACTAAAAACATTCTCTACAACAAAGTTGTTATTTTGACTCATTGCTACAGTGAGCTACTAGAGATAGCAACCCACTTTAGCTTAGAGTTATTTGCTACAAATAATATTTTAATCACACACATACACTCAGTCTCTCCCACACGCGTGACTCCTTTCTAGTTTCTACCCTATCTCTCATCTCATTATCTCTCTCTCTTACGCAGAAACAAACACACAGGGACACAGCTCTGCCACCTAATCTCACTATCTCTCTCTCATGCAGCCAAGGCCGATGCCACCATCAATTCAACGTCCCAGCCCAGCCCTCACTCCCCTTCGCATAGCCCTCCTTCTGCCTAGCCCCCTCTCCCTTCCCCTAATTTCTCCCTTTTGCTCAGCTCCCTCTCTTCTCTCCCCTTTGCCCAGACCAAAGCCTCCTTTCGTTGGGTCCATTTTCTAGGCTATTGTTTTTGTTTTTCTTTTTTCGGCTGTTGGTGATGATGCGATTGTGGGTTTGGGATTGAGATTTGGTTGTGATTTGGGTGGTTGGGTCTTGGTGGTTATGGCTGTGTCACGATGATTTGGGTGGTTATGGCTTCGATGACTCAATTTGGGTGGTTGGGTCACAGTGGCGTTGCGGGGCAAAATGGTTATTAATTTGTTTGATTTCTTTTAATAGTTGTGTTGTGCTTGTGGTTGTGGTTGAGAAGTGCAAGAGGAAGGTTGGTGGTAACTGGATTATGGTTTTTTTGTTTTTTTTTTTTTTGGTTTGTGTTTGTGGCTAGTGGGGCAACGGTGGAGGTGGTTGTTGCTATTGCTGTTGTGTAGGTTTCTGTGGAGGTTGTTTATTGTTATTTTAATGAGTTGTTTATATTATTTTAATTGAATTGGTAAAAAAATAGAAACTTTGATATACGGTGTATTATAAAGCGAGTTGTTAAAATAATTAAATTTACTTTTTAAGTTACTAAAAACTATATTTTTTAAAGTTTCTTAGAACATTCACATTGAGAATGTCATATGCCATATGTTGGTTCAATTTAAAATAAAAGCCCAAAACTCCTACACCATTCGAACTTGTAAAATTTGACTATTGCAAAAAAAATTTGCAATTGTGCTACAGTGTGATTCTAAATGTAGAATAGCACGATAACTCAATTGTAAAACAAAATATTAATATTTTATTCATTTTTTACTGTTTGCTTTGATATTTTCTCTTTCAACTCCTCTCTCTCTCTCTCTCACCAGTCACTCTCATCTCCTTTTTTTTTTTTTTTTTCAATCCCTCCCCCTCTCTCGTCCCTCTCTGTGTGGATTGGTGCCCGTGCATTGGTGTATCTCAAAGCATATGGCGTGGGCAGGTGGTGCGACAGCGTTGGGAACCAACTTGGCGGCACGCATCAACAGCGCCTTCTCGACGATCTTCAGGCTCAAATCTTTGTTCGTCGCTTTGTCGTCGTCGTCGCTGCTCAGTACCAAGAAGGAATTCGACGGCTTGGTAGAGCCGCTGGGTTCTGCTTCTTCTTCTTCTTCGAGATCGAGTTTCGCTTTTCGTTTCTCTCTCCTCCCCATGCTCGATGATAATCGGTACCAGCTGTTCGAACGGCAGCAATTGTAGAAAGAATGAATGAATTTAGACTGAGTTTAGGGTTTGAGTTCGCGAAACTTTTTAATTTTTTATTATTATGAATATTTGAGATTAACGGCTCTAATTTGATTTCACTGTGCTGCTTGCTTGGTTCTAAGCTTCACACTCCTTGCTGTGGTTTGTGGATCGGGAAGGTGCTGTGATTGGCCTTCTGTAATGAGTCAGATGCCAAGCTAATCTCAAAAATTTTATATTCTAAATTGTAAGTTTAAACTATGCTTAAATTGGGAGGATATTGTGTTGATGATGGTCGGGTTGAGATTTTGTGCTGGGGGTTTGTTTGGGGTTTGGGATGAGTTTTTGTATTGGGAATTTTGGGTCTGGGTTTTAGGTGGTGATGACTGATGAGTGGTTGAGAAGGAGAGGAAGAGAAAAATTAGATTGAGAGAAAAAAATATTTTATAGTGTAGATATATTACTTTAATATGTTGTATAGGAAAATAAAAGATGAGATGTTGGGTGTGTTGTAAAATAGTATGGTATAATTGATAAAGTAGCTTTTTGAGATAGTAAAATAGAATAGGATGACATTTCCGACTGTGAATTCTCTAAGGCCAATTTCTCACATAGAGACAAACCTAGTGACCAAAATTCATATTGATGTCTAATAAGCCACCACCCCGTCATACCCAAGTTGCCTAAAAAACAATATGTATTTAATTTGAACCATCTTAGTAAATGGATTAGGATCCGGTGCAATACCTTAGAGTTTTTCACATTTCAATTTTTAAACTTTTACTTTTTACTTTTTACTTTTTACTTTTTACTTTTTACTTTTTACTTCTTTTTTTTGGTACTTTTTTTCATAACATTTTTTAATCAATGGTTGAGATTGAAAGTTACATTTTGCAACTATCAATCTCAATCATTGAGAGTAACTGTATTAGATGCAATACCCTAATAAATAAAAGTTTGTCATTTACCACAATTTTTTCATCAGTCCTATGATTGTCGGTGGAAACTAGCTAGGGAGTGCTTTGGAAGAATTCAAGTCAGATGGGATGATTTGACATTTTTGTCTACAAGTTTTCACACACACATACATATATATATATATATTTATATATATAAATATATACAACAACCTGATTATAAAAACTTGTAAAAGGAAATCATAAAATTTTATGTATTTGCATGTTTGTTTTTAAAATTTTTCCTTATGTCAATAACTTTATATATTCAAGTTTTTTTTTTTTTTTTTTTTTTTTTAATTTAAGGTTTTTATAACTACCCTAAAAAAAAAAATCCTAGACTAGTAAGAGCCTTTTACTAGTCTTACTTAAACTTACTATTACCATAATTTTTTTATTCATCACTAACAATCTACCACATAAGTGGTTTTAAAAATTTTTATGTTTATAATCTTTCTCATAAAAATAAGAAAGGGTCACATACAATGATCCATGATTAAAAGAAAAAGCAAACGGAAATAAAAGAAAAAGCTAGAAGGTTATCTTTTTAACAACATAGCAATTGACCATAATTGAGATTCCTTGACCTTTATTACAATTTTTTTTTTTTTTTTTTCTGAATAAATTTACTCATCAGTCAAGGACCATCTGCATGTCCAACACTCCAACTTCGCCCAACATTTATACTTTACTTTTACTTTGCAAAGCTATAATGGTTGGCCTAATAAAGACGATGATATCTGCCAGCAACTTCCGATAACCTTTGGCAAAGTTCACTGGGTTTTGAGAGCATCACCATATGCCCAGCTTCCCTAATTAAAACCACTTCTTTTGGGGGGCTGTCCTCGATTATCAAGCGTTGGAAATCCTCTTTCATCACTTCATCTTCTTCGCAAACTATAAAAACCCGATCAATTGACCCATACTTCTCTTCTGTTAACATACCCTCCTTAGAAAAGTCTTCCATAAACAATCCATTTGGCCTTATCAACACTTTAGCCAATTCCAAATCCTGTATGCAAGTCAACCATATAAATAGTACGAATAATATAGTACAATATTTTGGCTGATTCCAAATACCTCTCTCTCTCTCTGACTTTAATTGTACTTCATTTAAGTTTCATTTTAGTCCTTCTGACTTTATTCATTTTCAATGTAATCTTTTCATCCAATTCACACAATCAAGTTCACCAAAACAACTTCGTTTGGAAAGTAAAAAAATAACACTCTAAAATGAAACTTAAAATAGCTGAATTTTAAACTTCAGAGGATGTAATGTAGCCTATAATTTTTTCATCAAGTATTAAGCACATGAGAAAAGTACGAATTTGCTTGTAAAGCTTACCTCTGATTGACAGTGGGCGTACACCTTGGTTCTCATATAATCCGGGCCAAATAATAACGAATCTAAAGATAATTGGCAATCCATTGTGGATTCTTTTGAGGTCCTTTTGAAATACTGATTTGTGGTACCCAACACCAAAGCAGAAGATAATGAAGTGAGTAAACAAAATAGCAGTTCTATAAAGTCAAATGAAATATTAGGAATTGGGAAAGAAACTTTTTACTTCTTGGATGAGAGTTAGTGGTGGAGATTTGAAGTCTGGCATATAGGCTGTGACAAAAACTCCTAGTGAAACTTTTTCTGGGAAGCTTTCCATGGCTAGAGAGATACAAAGGCCGGCATAGCTATGACCAACCAAAATCACAGACTCACCTTGAGGGAGAGAGGCCATGAACTCCATCAACGGGTGCACGTAGTCCCAAATAGAAGTGATCTCATTTAGCTGTTTGGGGTTGATCCCACAAGCACCAAGGTCCAAAGCAGTGACACGGTGACCAGCTTGTTTGAGCAGAGCGATAAGCCTGTACCAGCACCAAGACCCATGGCAAACGCCATGAACTAAAACAAAGTGCTTCACATCATCTCCCATTGTCGTTTTCCTAGGTTTTTTTTTTAGTTGGGGCTGACTTTTTTTCTGGGTTTATATATATGGATTTGAAGCCATATGGGAAATAAAATATAATAGAAGATAAGGTCTAAAAAACATGTGATGGTATTCATAAATTTAAAAAAAATAAAAAATAAAAAATAAATATTACGCTCATAATATTTTCACAATACTTTCACAACAAATCTTAAGTAGAAGTTGGCATTGGTTGTTATAGATGGGTAAAAAAGTAATTTAAGCTATAGATTTTTTTTTTTGGAGGAAGAAACTATAGATTTAAATTAGAATCAATGACAACCTACCAATTATAATTTGTTGTAAAAGTAATGTGAAAATGTTATAGAGCACATCTAAAAAAATATGCAACGGTAAAACCAAAGGTTGGACTTTTTTTTTGGACAATAATAGTTTGGTCTTTCCTAAAAATTTATTTAAAAAAAAAAAAAAGAGAATTTGGTCGATTCATGTAAGTTTTTGAATTTTTCCTAAATATTTCAAACACCACAGCCAATTTTCAAGAAGGAAAAATTACTAAACATGCCGTCTATTTTGTTACAAATAATTGTTACTACAAATAGTTTACAAACTAAGGTAGCCATGAATGTGAATTTCATTGATGTTACACCAATGATATAATAAAAATTAAAAATCTTAATATTTTTAGTTATGGGTTTAAAAATTAACATCCCTATGCAATTGTATAACCGTGTAAGAGCATTCTTAAACAAGTTTAACCACCAAATATTTTTTTAATTAAATGTAAATTTTAATAAATTCACTGTTTGATGACATTATCTTTGTATATTCTTCATGCTTACAAAATTTAAAGATGATTAAAGATCAATAACCATGTCATCAATCAATTGTTTAAATTCAAGTTTTTATAATTTAAAATAATGCATAAAATATGAGGTAATGGATCAAATGGTAAATTATATCTGATTGGTATGAAAATTGGCATGCATGTTAAGAACATATAGTACGTGTAATTCAATGATTGGATTTTCAAAATATGAATTCAATAACAAGTTATTGAGTAATGTAATATTACTTAGGTTACGTTTAGTACATTGAATATTACGACGGGAATTATAATCTTTATTATTAGAAATAAAATGTATTGTAATGTAAAAACTAAACATATTCATAAGTTTGGTTGTGAGTTATAACATTAGAATAAAGCTTAAGAATTATTTTAGGAAATATCTTCTCATACAATTATATCTCCTTAAAAATTGTTATTTTTTAAATTTAAGAGCGATATGTGTTATTTTTTATGATTTTTTATTTTATAATTGTTAAATGTATATGTAAAGTTTGTTTGTTGCACTTACTAAGGAATAGCTAATACAACCTTTTTAAAGAGGAATATTTATTCCTCATTTTGAAGAATAGCTATTCATAAGGAATTACTATTCCTTGTAATAAAAATATAACCAAACTAAAGAATAATAAAACCATAAGAATAACTATTATATTACAATATCTATTACAGTTTACCAAACATACCCTTAGAGTTACATCAGATGTAACTTGAACCTAACCATTTATATATATATATATATAAATATATATATATATATCTATATATGTTTAAGTTACACCTTGTAACTTCACAAGAGTTGATTCTCAAAAAAAAAAACCTTCACAAGAGTGACATCTTTTTTAGACTATTGATTACTATTAGATCTATGAGTCAAAAACACTCATGGTAATGGTATTATTGCTTTCTAGAAATTAGCCAATTAAGCATTAACTCTTCTAAATAACGAAAAAAAAAAAAAAAAAAAAAAAAAAAAAAAACACACACACACACACACGGCATTAACATTCACTCTTCTCCTCCTTCTCCTCCTCCTCATCTTTTTCCTCTCTCGCATCTTTCTTTTTGCAGTATGTACATTTTTGGCCTCCACCATTGGTTTCTTTACAGTATTGTCTTAAGGTATTGGAAAATTTTAGAAATATATGGCCAAAGTCACTATTGTTTTAGAGAATGATTGTTAAGACTAAGTACAGTTAGAGTACAACATGAATATAAATAAGTCTTTTTTTTTTTTCCGGTAAACATGAATATAAATAAGTCTCATAAACAATAAGTAGACTCACAAAAAAAATTCATAAATATTTCAAAACTAGTAATAATAGATTAAAAAAAAGATAATGTTAATGCCTTAATGGTGGACTCATAAACGAACTACTAAAAATTCTAATTCAAGTGTGCATACGTAGGGCTGTAAATGAACCAAGCCGTTCATAAACAGCTCAGGCTTGGCTCGATAAAAAGCTCGTTTATATTTGTTTGTTTATAAACAAGTCAAGCTTAAGCTTTAGTTTTAGGCTTGTTCAATAAACGAGCCGAGCCCGAGTAAAAAATATTGTTCATGAACAAGCTCGTGAACACTAAGGCTCGATACAAAAGTAACAAAATAAGTTGAGCTTAGGCTTATTTATGAGTTTGGTAATAAAATTTATATGAGCTTGACAAGTAAACTTATATCATTCTAAGACTTTAATTAATTATAAGTTGAGACCACTCATCCAAACCAAATAGGCTAGATAATAAACTTGATATAGACTTGATAATATACTTGTTATGGATCTTAAGCTCAAAAGCATGATATTGAGCTTGAGTTTGGGCTTGATATTGATCTCGAACTTGGCTTGACTAATGAATCAAGCCAAGCTAAGCTGAACTCAAGCTTTTATACTTTATAACGAGCTTAAGCTTTAATATTATTTTTAGGCTCATATCAAGTTCAAGCCAAGCTTGAACATTCTACTTTTGCTGTCGAGTCGAGCTTGAACATTCACTACTCGATAAAGCTCGGCTCGTTTACCGTCCTAGCATACATATATAAAAGTAACTATAAAACAGGCCCCTTAGCTATTAGCTAATAGAAAATGAGCTTGATCTTTTGGCTATTTGTGTGTATACGATACTTAAGTTCATCCATTTTTGACAATTTTGATCTCCATAATAAATTTATGTGTACACTTAAGACATCAACTTGGAGGATTTTTTTAAAATAAAATAATTAGTGAATTTCCTTTTTCTTTTTCTTTTTCTTTTTCGGTAATCTTTGGGTTGATAAAAAGGTTATGAGACTAACACAATCAGATAAATGAAATAAACAAAACTCTGAACCTCCAAAGGAGGTATCGAGTACAAAATAAATTGTTCATCATCCTAATCTATATATAAATAAGTAAAGTTAAGAGAAAATCCAATTAGATTTCAAATTGTAATTCAATTAAAGTCTAATTTTACGCCATATGTCTCATCTAATCTAAATTTTTAAATCTTTGTGCCAAGAGAGTTAATTTAGTGTAAAAATTGAATTTCAATTAGAGTTTAATTTTGCGCCATGTGTCCCATTTAATCTATTTTTTTTTTTTAAAAAAATTTGTGCTAAGTGAGTTAATTCAATGTAGAAAACAAGGAGTCTAATATAAATAAACCTAAGTAATATAAATATATATATATATTTTATTTATATTTATATATAAAACCAAATCTTAGATAAAATTTGATTAGAATCAAAATTAGATTTTGCCTTTGTTAGCTTTTCCTACAAATTAGATTATTCAAATTTTTTTTGTTATTTTTTTTTTTTTGGAACTAATGAGTATATTTTTTTATACTATTTCTATTTAGATATTTTGTATGTGAAGATCTTGAATGTAACAAATTGTAATTGAGCTAAACGATCCTATGCACTTATACAATCAATTTAGGAGATACTATTAAACCAATTTATTCTTTTATTTTGTGTTGTATTTAGTAGAATTTCACAGATAGTGATAGTAAATTGATATTGTATATGTAGTGTCCAATAGTAATTTTCAAAATTATGACTCAACCAATGTCATTAAAATTGTAAGGAAAAATCATTTTAGTACATCCAAATATTCTAGTCGAACTAATGTCCTATATGTATAATAACCCAAACTAAAATCACTACAATTCATCATTCCTGTGCATAAGTACAAGTTACATACTAGTAGTCAATAATGCATCTACACTCTTGTTTTCTTTTATGAAGGCATGCTTTGTCGGCTTACAAGCACATTCAATTCAATTTCCAAATTAAAAAAACGCTATGGAATTTGCAAGTTGTAGTCCATGATTCATCCTCTAAATAAAGTCAAATTTTCACACAAATACAACCTTCTTACAATAAATTCTTTGGAGGAGAAATTCACAATCATCAACATGGGATTCTAAAATGGGGTCAATGTTGTCTGTTTTGATTAAAAACTATTACTTTTTTTTTTTTTTTGGTAAGACTTAAAAACTATTACTACTACAGGCAGATTCATCCTCTAAAGCCAATTTCTCACATAATGAGACAAACCCAGTGACCAAATTGATGCCTGAGGCCCTGGGACCACCACCCCAGTCATATCCAAGTTGCCTAATTTGAACTATCCATTATCCAAAAATAAGAGGTTGCCATTTACCGCAATTTTTTTCAACAGAGCTACGATTGTCGGTGGAAACTAGGAAGTGCTTTGGAAGAAGAGTTGTGCTAATGTCACATAAAATAGCACAATTTGTGCCACAACTTGTCTATGTGACAAGTTGTGAGTGGTAGAGAGGTGATAACCTCTCTACCACTCACAACTCGCCACGTGGGCGAATTGTGGCACAAATTATGCCACTTTACGTGGCACAAGCATTATTCTTGGAAGAGTTCAAGTTAAGATTGGATGATTTGACATTTTTGTTCAACCAAGTATTCCACAATGCCCATCAAGTAAAGATTTATCTATTTATTTATTTTAATTCAATAGTAGTGGGGTTGAACATGAACCATATTCAATGAAAATACCATAAGTTGTCTACTGAATTATAAAGCTCTTGATGGGAAAAGAATTTTTTAAGGTAAGTACATTCTATGAAGCAAAGCTAAACATACCAATTTATTTCCAGCCATGTTCCTTATGATGAAAGACATTCTATTGCATTCCATGAAAATCTGAGTACAAATACATCATAGCCCGAAGACATTAATCAAAATCGCATTTTACTTGCCATGTCCAGTCATTCTTATAAAGGAAGGCCAAATTAAGCTAATTCATTCAACAAGATGCCCAACCGTGTATAATAGGAAAAAAGTGTAAAATTTACACAATTTTACCTTAAAATAACTCATATCAATCCGTGTATAATTATGTAAATATACATTGACAATACCCATTTTACATTTAGTTATTTATTCTTTCTTTATGTTTCTCGAAAATGAGGAAGAAAGTAGATAGTGATTGTTATGTGTGAAAAAAAATAAACAATTTTATAAAAAAATCAAGAAAATTTGATATTTTAATAAAATGTAGTGTAGAATAAATAATGTGATGTGTGATATTTTAAAAAGTAAATATGTAAAATAGAAAAAAAAAGAAAAAAGGAAAAAAAGAAAAAGGAGACCTTATGCTCTTACAAATAGATTTTGATTCATTGCAAATTTTGCAATATCGTAAAAAACAACCAATAGATTCAGGATGCCGACCACACTTGCAGATACATCAATATATATTTAAATTGCAATCACACGATATTGATAGTTTGAACTTTGAAGTATTACATCACACTAATATTTATTGAGAAATAATATGTCCACAACATTTTTACAACAAATTCTAAGTGGCAGATTATTACTGATTGTTATTGTTGAAACAAAAAAATAATCTTAGTGTTAGGTTCAAATTTGAACCAACAACTAACCACCTATAATTTATTGTAAAAATGTTGTGGACATAACACCTCTCATATTTATTAGCAGATACATTGCATGACAAAAATGTCAACTACTTGTACATCCTTCCTGGGTTGAGTTTATTGTATATATTTCACATTTAGCATGTGTCAATATAATATACCTGTAATTAAGAGTTTGGGTCCCACTATGGAATATAAAGAGAATGCCCTCTGCATCAGTTGAATATCAATGAAATTATCAACCTGATC
Source organism: Notholithocarpus densiflorus (assembly GCA_030021035.2). Lineage (NCBI taxonomy): Eukaryota > Viridiplantae > Streptophyta > Magnoliopsida > Fagales > Fagaceae > Notholithocarpus > Notholithocarpus densiflorus. The sequence continues at coordinate 924,975 of JARYZH020000089.1, read as the reverse complement.
GTTTTCATATATACCAGAACAAAGAATTTGACTAAGGAACCTTTAAAAGATGCCAGTCCCACTGGTAGACCATAGACCATTGCATATACAACTTCATCATTTTTAATCAGCAAGCAAACATGTAACATGCCCATAATATGAAATGAACTATATGGTCCTGGTTGATCAAACTGGTCTCAATTCATTATATACATAGACAATATGTGCATCAGCAGGGATAGACAAAGGGGAAATGGAGAAGGGGATAAAGGGAAGGTTATAAAGGAAGAATATTTTTACAAAGATAAAGCAACTTAAAATGCACCTAGGATTTACTTTCTAACTGTTGCTGGGTTCAGCAGCTCTCTGCACCCACCTGATATATACACGCCGAGATATTAACATAAGAATCCATTTTACTTCTGGAACACACTGGGAATAAGTAGTATAGCTTGTCAACTTTGATAATCAGCTGAGCATGGTTGGATGCCCAGTTTGGAGCATCCTCTTGATCATGTCCATTCCAAATGCAGAATCTGATGAACTGGCCAATGGCAGCACAACATAAACTCAGCACTCTAATCATGAGCTTGAGAGAAACTTCCTAATAGAAATTATTAGAATTTAGAAGAAACAACACCCTCTTAACAAAAGCAAGAATAATGCATGAAGGGCAGTCAGTCAATGTTATCTGACCCCATGCTCATGATTCTAAATACATTTGTTGCACAAAGATGCAGCTTATTTGTTCAGAAGAACCGTTCTTGTTATATGTAATAGAATTTTATTAACAAAAGAAAGCTCTAAACGAAGAGCTTCCTAAAAATTACAACCAAGTCTGTTCACAAGAACAGTAACAAAATATCAGCAACATAGACCTAAGCTTGACCTTGTTATCAACTAAAGAATAGCTTGCCAAGAGCCAACCTGATGTTACTGAAGCATGTATGGTTTCCGTAGGTAGAATAGGCAGAAGATGGCAACCTTCACTAAATACAGTCCACACATTGTTTTGGCCTTTGTTTAAGATGGCAACCTTTATATTTCTAACGTAGATTTTTTACTTTTTGGTTAGATATATCCTAAAATTAACCATCCTATAATTTTGTCAACTAAAATTGTAGACATGACCAACAGGGGCAATTATTAGCCAACAAAAACCAGAAATAGCCATCAATATATGCTTTTGCATAGAAAAAAAATGCCCCAAAGGTACTATGCATGAAAGGAAATCACAGTGGCCTTCCTCTAGTATGTATATGTCACGCAACTACAACTGTAACCAGAACCTATCGGGCTCCATGACCAATTCTTCAAGCTGACCTACCTGGCTCCATGACTATTTACTAATGTTACAAAGTAGTTATATGATGTACAGTACTGACAACTATTAATCATGTGAACACAATTGATGTAGAACAGATGTAGAACAAATTGGGGGTATACATGTGCTTGTGGCAGGTTAAGGTTTAGGAGGATTTGTGTATCTAGGATTTAGAGCCTTAGAAGAAAGGGTTGGGCGTAAAATTGGCTAGAAAGTTTGATGATCCTATTTTTTTAAGGGCTATTTGATAAAGTATGTGAGGTTTTAGGGTTTTGATATGTAAAAGGGCTTGACTTGGAGTTGTAAAGAGAGAGGAAAGGAGAGAAATTTATGGTGTTCAGGGTCCATATGACAAGTACCCATGAACGATAGCACAAGAATGAAAGAAGAGAGGAAGAAAATAACACATGAAAGCCTACATGCCTTGATGCTCAAAATACTCCAATTTTTATTGACTTCATATATTCTTTGAGTTTATTGAGCACAATTTTATATATATATATAAGGACTCTTTCTTGTACTAATAGTATTAGCACTCTTAGTTTGACTAGTAAACTAAAAACCTACGTAGCAGAGACACAAACATGACATAGGACATGACATGACATGGGACTTAGCAACAATGCATTTCTTGAAAAACTAGGAAATGACACAGCGGGGATACAGCAAGCAATTAATTAAATGGGTGATATAATACCCTTTTAAAAAGAATTCCCTATTTTTAAACTAAAATTGAGTATTGTCACCTGGGATGCACGGACACGGCTCTAGAGCCATCGCACCCGCGTCCGACGCGGTGGGAAGCTGCGACGCGGGAGGGACACCGCTGACCGCGCATCGGTGCCGCGTCGGGCCCCGTCCTGCCACGTGGATTCCCCGACTCGCGCCGACTCGGCTTTGATTTGTGCTGGACCGGGCCGATTCGGCCAGAATCGGGTCGTTTCTGCCATATCGGATCATATCGGCTGGAGGCCGAAATTAACCGAAACGGCTGAAATCGTTTGGTTGTGAATAAAAGATAAAAGCGGCGCACATCATTTGGTTGAGAATAAGAAGAAGAAATTACTAAGGTGAAGATAAAGGAGAAGGAGATGAAGAAAAGTTTAAAGGGTTGAAATTTTCAGAATCACCGCTGTCGGACTCTGCAAAAATCAGATTCATGTGAAGGCAAAGGAAACAACAGTGTGATTGTTCATGGGCTTTGTTGGCTTTGTTGATTGTTCATGGGCTTTGGCTTTGTTAATTGTTGGGCTTTGGCCGTACATATTTTGCTTTTAACGTGCCACAGTAAAAATATTTTAATAATAAAAATACTACTAACAAGCCATAGTAATTTTTAAGAATAATTTAATAGTAAAAATATATAAATAATATAAATAAAAATATTTTTAATAATTTTTTAATCGCCGCACCCGCACCCTACTTTTTCAAAAATTGCCGAGTCCCACACCCGCACCCGCACCTGAATCCGGAAACGCACCCGTGCTTCATAGATTGTCACCTGAAGCCAGACTTCTACCACCGCTAGATAATGAAGATTTGCAAAGCTGGGAATTGTGCATTACTGGTATTCTTCTTGTATATATTTTGTGCTATTAAAAAGAAGATTTAAAAGAAATATCCCATCCATTTTGGTAAAAGGAAGAAGAAAAAAAAACCATCCATTATCTCGTGGTGGTAGAACAACCAAGAAAATGTAAAAGAAATCTCATCTAAAGCCTAAAGAAAACTTCAACAAATCATCAACAAAGCTATGAAAAATAATGAGAGAGAGAGAGAGAGAGAGAGAGAGAATCTAATGGAGAAGAGAATAGCAGTAGTAGCTTTGGGCATTTTGGTAACTTTATTTTAATAGTTAATTATGTAGGTTAAGGAATAGCAATTACAACCATATTGAGAAGGAATAGCTATTCTTCATTTTAAAGAATAGCGATTACTAAGGAATAGCTACTACTCGTAATAAAAACCTAACCAAACAAGTGAATGGTTATTCCTATTTAATAGTTGTTCCATTACAGTGTCTATTACATTGCATCAAACGTACCCTTAATCAGAACAGATTGCGGAATTACAGTTTTTCCCCTAAATTTAAAAATAATCATTACTTGTTAAAAAAAAAATTAAATTAAATTTTAAGCCTAGAACACACATAACTAGAAATTTAAAATCACACCGCTTTAACTTCAATAGATGAATTTGTGAGTTAGCAACAAATTAATCCTTCATGACTACATCAATTTCCTTGGCATTTATATCACCCATTTAGAATACCCAAATCTCATTAAAAAAATTATTTAAAAAAGAAAAGAAAAGCATCTCTGCCACTTCAAAAAGTAAATGAAATTACTTCTTTCCCATAGCCACCCTCCTTCCATGATACCTTTACCCACAAATCACCAATTCATCCCCTCAAACTATCTTAGCCCTATCCTCCTTATTGTAGAAATAAAACTATCTTAAATAAATTACAAGTTTAGACAACCAATAACATGAATTAAACAAAGACAAAAAGGTCATACAGCATAAAAAGAGGTGCCACCTGCATGTACAGACTAAAAAACTCTTTTATATACAAAAGGCACAATTGTAAGTTATTTAAAGCATGAATTTCTTGCATTTCAATATTCTTTCAGTTTCTGAATAAAATTTATTAGCTCACATTTGATCAACTTTAACATGTGTAATTTTCCTAGCCCCAGGCCTATGAGCTGTAACTCATAATTGTACCTCCTCCCTTTCTAAGAGCAAGGAGGAGGGTGAGATCATGGATTCAAGACCTTCTATGTTTTTCCTATTTTCATTTTCTTCCATATAGTTTCATTATTTTTCTTCATTCCCGCCCTTTAACTTACAACTGTTTCCAATGTAATTCTTTCATACACCTCCATAAAATGGGTTGCCACTAAGTCTCCCAAAATGATGTAGTTTTGAAAAAATTTCCCTATAAAATATATAATAAAAAACCCCCCCAAAAAAAAATTTCAACTAATTCCTACATATATGTTTTTTTTTTTTTTTTAAATAAAATTATCTTCCTCCTCAACCACAGCCTTTCCCAATTTACATCCTCTATTTCTTTCTCATTCTCTCTCTGCGCCATTTCTTGGTGATTGGGTGGTGAAGAGCTCAAGCTAGTAGCTTGGGATTGACAATATGGTTTGCGATTGCCCTTGGGTGGCTTCAAACAGCACGATATTTGGAGATGATGGTGTTCGAAGGATGGTGTGGAAGGCTATGGCAGATGGGTTGGGTTGATTGGGTGGTGTTTGTGACAAACTGAGGGGCCGAGTTTTGGGTGTGTGGTGCTTTGGCATGATGAGATTTTTGGCCGATGTGTAGCAGTTGGGTGATTGGGTTTGGCAGCAAGTTGGCCGTGGCTTAGCATGTAGGGATAGGAGCAAGAACAATGAAGGTGATTGATGAGAGGTATCACCAGGTTTGTGTTGTTGCTGAACTTGCTTAATCAGGCAAGGTTGGTGTTTAGTTCCCAGGTTGGGTTGTGCAGCCCCTAGCATGAAGTTTTTTTTTAGTTGTGCCAGTGAGGAAAGTGTTCACAGTGGTGGCTTGTGGCGTCAATGTGGCTATAGGCTTGGTGCTTTATCAACAAGCACAAGAAACAATTTTGTAACAATTTCTTATATGTTTTTTGAACAATAATATTAAAGAAGTGATTTTTCTACTTATTTAAGATTTAGAAACTGAAAAATTCAAAACTAAATCATTTTTAGGGCTTAACAGTAGCCAATTTGTCGCAAGTAGATGGAAGGACCACATTGGACATAGACGTAAGTTAAAGAACTGAAATGAAAAAAAAAATTGAGAGAATAGGTACGAAAATGAAAACATGTCAAACAAAATGGGTGTAATTTGTAAGAAATATGAGAATGATATTTGAAAAAATCAATTCATTATGTAAAATTTATGAACATGTCTAAAACACAATGTTGCCCTCATAATTACATATGACTTGTCCAATAAAAAGCCACTCTACCACATAGAATGTAAAATATCATATAAGCAACAAACTTGACAATTTTCCAAAACAGAAGTTAAAAAAAAAAGGCTTTTAAACACTCAACTAAATATAACTAAATTAATATAGACACCAGAAAGATGAGGTGAGATAAAAGGACAACTCACCTAGGGATAGTGATTTCATGGGGAAAATAGACAACACCATCACCATTTGGTATGGGAGGAACATGATCCTTCTTCTCATTCACAAATTTTATTATTTGAAACAATACCTCACGAAGAGATGCTTCAACTGCTGCCCTTCGAGCAATTCTTTCCTCCTCTGCACGCATAAGGAAAGAATATATCAGTTTACCCTGGGAGGAATGAAGCACTAGAAAATCTTCAATTCAATGCACAATAGGAATTGTACCTCCTGGATCAACTACCACTTTGGAATTATGAGACTTGCTAGAATGTGCCTTCGGGTGTTGGGCCACATTCAGGTTGATATACCATTGTTCCCAATATAGGCGTTCAATTTTATTAGTGAACCAATATGGCTGTTTGTTTTTCACTTCATAGAAAGATAAGCATATCTGCTTTGATAATACAGCAGTATATTAGTGAGATTGGACAAAAAAAAAAAGAAAGTGCAAACTACAATTACATCAGAAAGAATGATGCAATTAAATCCTGAATAAACCACTATATCTTTTTTTTCTCTCTAGAATCTATGTGCATGCCACAAAGATCCTAACTGTAATACGCTACCACAAACTCCACAAGACAAGAATTAAAATATAATGAAGAAGGAACATAAAGTGATAATGGCATTTTCTGAAACAAAAACTCAAATCCTTCAATCATGGAAAGTGAATACATTTTGGATTCCCTCTAAAATGAACAACAGATATGCATTACACATCCATGACTGTCTGTAATACACAATATTCAAAACTGATAATAGTATAAAATAAGAACATATTTGCTATATACTGAATGCAACTTTAAAGATTGACAGACTCACCTTTAAGGGAAGGAAAAAAAAGGTCTTTAGGATATTTACAAACCACCCACAAATCATATCATATGGTTACTAAAAGCCCATGGGCAAACTACAGACCTGACTTTTCTTGTTTGGGTGTTTTTCTACCCAGCTAATGAAGTGCTCAATCTTCTCATCTATTTTCTTTTCAAGTTCCACATCTCCACATTGCACCTATACAACAGGAAAGGTTGCATTAACAAGAAATGAAATTGAAGGCTTAAGCTTCAACCAATCCAATGAAAAGAACCATATAGAATAAGTTGGAAGATACATCTAAAAAATATATATGCAATAAGATAACCTTGTGAAGGTCCTTCAACATAAAAGGTAGCCCCCTTTGCTATCTTAGGCCAACATAAATAACAATGAACAAATTTTATTGTTACTTGTTTAGGTGTCAAACAGGTGGGCATATTTCTACTAGTGTTAGATTACAACATGATTTGCAATTGGCACTAACCCGAGTCTTCAAGCAAGCAAGTAAATGTGAATGCATATTTCAGTGGGAACTTTCTGCAAAACATTATTCCGAGAGTTTGTTTAGCAAGCCCAGAAAAAGCCAGCCTTTTCTGCTTATTTTGGCAGGCTCCACACCAAAAAAAAAAAAAAAATCCACCTCTTTTTCTACAATGTTTTCAGCTAATATGCAATCAACAGAGCGCATTCAAACGCACTTCTGGTTTGGCTTATTTGCTGATTCGCTGAAAGTGGATAAATCTATGAGGCTATAAAACACTATACATAAGCAAATAAGCTCCAAAAAAAAAAAAAAAAGCTAAACCGAAGGCATCCAACACAACAACTAATCCTTGTAAACCATTATCAAACACCTAATGACCAATGAAATGTTATACTTTGGACATTTATTCACTGAACCTTAACTACTTCAAATAATCATAATACGCAACTACAAAGACTTGATCCAATGAAAGAAAGAGAACAAATTTCAGAATGACTTACATAGGTAACATCAAAAAGTTCCAAATCAACGTCTTTAGGTCGCACTAAACCTAATGCCCGATGAAACACAATTGTGTGTAGTATGCCTGCACACAAAATTTCCCCTCAAAACTCTATTCAAATCAATAACCAAAAAAAAAAAAAAAACCTTATTATAGTTAAAAACCCAAAACAAAAAATTTGAGAAAAAAAAAAAAAAAGTATCTTACAGCGTAGAACTTCTCGTATCTCGAAGTGCTCCACTTCCTACAAAGCAATTATATATATATAAATATATATATATATATATTAAAATCAAGCTAAATATATATATATATATATATATATATATATATATATTTTGTGTGTGAACGTGGAAAAAGCTTACCAAATCTTTGAGTTGGCAAACTTCGCAGTTCATGGTTGTGGAATACTCTCTGATCAGACTAAAATTGAAAGACTGTAAATTTTCGAAAAACCCTAATAAATATATGTGTGTGAAGTTTTGACGAAAAGAGAGAGTTCTGATCGGACTGTTTTTTCAAACTTTAAGTGTAAGCTAATCCAATCCGTTTGGATTGGAGAGATATATATATATATTTGCTGTTTGGAGATTTTTATTAAAAATAAATTGCATTGGGCCCATATGAAAAAATAGGGTAATAGCCATTTTGCATTGGGCCTGAGGGGCTTTAAATTTTGGAACTGTTCAACGCATAAGCCCATTTCAAAAGCCTGCTTAGATTAATACATCATACTTCATTTTTTTTTTTATGTGTGATCTTTTTAGTTTTTACCATTTTATTTTACTTTATACTTTTAATTTTAATTGGTAATTAAGGTTATGGTAAAAGTAACTTATTTCAGTGTAACTTTAATGATAAATATTTTTTTTTGATGAAGCTAGTTTGATGTTGTGTATTATTTTTATGAGATCAGTTGATTTTTGGGTATCAGAAATGCAAGTTTAGAGGTTTGGATGAAGGTTGAAGATGAGTCCAAGTATCTTTGTCAATTAACACAGGATTTTCGAAAGTGACATCAAAATCAAAATTAGAATATGAAAAAGCAACACAAACACAATATATTAATATTGGAGGATAAAAGAAGTGAAAGTGACCTCAACTTAAAAATCATTTTCTTTAACACTATGCTGAGCAAGAAAAACAAAATATGACAATTATGTTTACATCAATAGACAAAAGCCATCATTACATTGAGAATGGAGACATATACGTTTAGATCAATTTCAATTCTTACAATAACTATCTTACTTTTTCACGATAATATCTCAGTTTGACTATTTCCTATTGTTAGAATAGTTGTTAAATGGTGAAATTCATTGGTTATTCGTATCAAGAGATTCAAGACAAGCTTTTTCTTAAAAAAAAGGAAAGAAAAAGAGATTCAAGACATGCTAGTACCTGATGGGTTGCCCTTTTGAATTGAAATGGGCCAATACCTATCTCTAATTAGACGCCTTTGATTATTTAGGCTTTGGATTGGGATGGTCATAGGCCCAATTTGAATTGTGTCTCTTTGTTTTGCAGTAACTGTCTATTTGGATACTACTTATTACTGAAAATACTGTAGCAAAATAAATTTAAATGTGTGAATAGTGCCGTGAGACCCAATTTTAAAAAAAAATTTACTAAATTTCGTACTTGCGGGTCCCATGAACAGTGCACGGGACCGAACTAAAAAAAACGCAAACATGCAAAACACCACTCCTGCCGCTCTCCAAACTCACACTAAATAAAAGTATTTGTGCAATAATTTATCATATATGACTTCTTGCATCGATAGGGGATTCTCAACAAATTCTTGATAATTTTGATGCTCTCGGTATTAATTACTATCTGACTTCTTAGTTCTTTATATTACACACATAAAATGAGCCATAGTGTGTCGATGTTCTTTGTTAGGCCCCCCCCCCACAAAAAAAAAAAGAAAGGTAAGAGGAGCAAAACATGTTTCATGCCTAGGGAAAAAAAAAAAAACGAGAGGAACCAACCAAGTCAATGCTCTAAAAAAAAAAAAAAAAAAAAAAAAAAAAAAAAACGAGAGGAACCAACCAAGTCCATGCTCTAGAAAGAAAGAAAGAAAAAAAAAGTGTGAAAAAGCAGCCATCGTCTACGCCTGGGAAAGCAAAAAATAAAAGAGAGGGTAGTTTAGTCATTGACTGCAACTATTCCCCTCCTCTCTATTTTCTCCCCAAATTGGAGAGATAAAATTTTGGTGGGTTAGGGGAGAAAACACCTAGCCCCACCAATTTTTCATCCTCCCCTTCTCTTCAACCAAACACTCATAAAATTAGTGAAATGATTAAACTTGACCCCATAATTTAAGGGGAGAAAGGAAAAGAAAGTACTTTTATTTAAAAAGTACAAAAAAGGACGGACGTCATAGATTGAAATTCTAACAAAAAAAAAAAAAAAAAAAAAAGTATAAAAGGGGCACAATTCTAACATACATACAATACAAGAAGTATTACAAAGCAAAAGTCAAAAGTCAAAATAATAAGTTGATAAATCATAAATGATGAAGAAGTCAACGTCCACGCACATAGGGATCTCTAAAACAAAAATGGTGAACTTACTTTTTTTTTTTTTTTGGGTGATAAAGAGACTAGAAATTTCATTAATTAAAAAATGACATTACGTCAAGATGAAGAGCTTGTTCTAGGAAACAATGATTCTCTTCCAACCAAACAAAAAAATCAACAATGCCAATAGCATGTTTAGCTAACAAGTGTGCACTTACTAATTTGATCCTTCAACTAGAAGTAATAGTAGGTAAAGTTTAATTTAGTCCTTCATCTACTAATTGTGTCAATTTTTAGTCTCTCCACTATTAATTGTACTAATTATTCTAGTTTGGTACTTCAAATTTTAAATTTAAGTCAATTTTATCAATGCATTTCCTCTCTATTTATATTTTAATGGAACCAATTGACGACTGAGGTTTTAAATAAAACACATGTCAAAAAGTTATTATTATTATTATCTTTCATGGAAAAAAAAAAATATGAGTAGAGGGGCGACTTGAGTTGGCGACAAAAGGTTATTATAGAATCAAGTTTTTTTTTTTTTTAATTATGCAAAAATTTAAATAAAGAAAAAAAAATTCCAGACTTAATTTTAAAAATTGAGAGATTAAATTAAAATAATTAATACTTGAGGGGCTAATTTAACTTAGCCCAATAGCTAAATTAGTAGTTTAACCAACAAAAAATCAAGTGCTGCATTCCCTCAAAAGTGTATTTATTTCTTTTTGTCCAAATGTTCCACGTTAAGCATATCGGAAGTGACTTCCAAATCTCACTAGCACAAAAATTTTATGATTACAAAAGCTCCTTTTCCAAAATGACAAGACTCAAGTGGGCAGCTTCTAAACACGAAATCAGTATTACAAAAATTCATCTTCCCGCCTAAAACTCATGCAAGTTAAGGACCATAAATGATCCTAGACGAGTATCAAAAGTTTAAATTTGTTCATTTAATTTTATTTTTGAACATGAGCCCAGTTCAAGCTTGTGGTCAAGCAAGAGTATGGGTCCGTTTGGATATAATTTATTTTTGCTGAAAACGAAAACTGAAAACACTGTAGTAAAATAATTTTTAAATGTGTGAATAGTACCGTGAGACCCATTTTTAATATTTTTAAATGCGTGAATAGTATATGAACAATGCATGAACAGTAATGAACCGTGTATAAACAATAAAAGTTGTCTCTAAAAGCTGAACACATGAAAAAAAAAGAAAAAAAAAAAAAAGAAGGCAAAACGCAAATGCTAGACGTGGATCCAAACAGCACTTATATATTCAAGCTTATTTTATTTTCTTGTTGAACATGCTTGGGTTTATTCATGAGCTACTTAATTAACTTTTTTTTTCTCATTTATAACAAAATCATGACAAATTTTTTTTACCCCTTTTGAATCAATGATTTTTTTACTATAAATGGACATAATATATTATCATTAAACTCTAAATAATAATTTGATATCATATGAACCTATACTTACACACTCTAATCTAAAGTCAATATAATTATATTTTAAGACAAGATACACAAAATTATATATAGTTAAATTAAGCCGCATTTTTACGTGCTTGTTCACAAACACATTATTATGTATTTATGTTTGAGCTCGACTTGTTTAATAGTCAAGCCAAACTTTGGCTTGAGCTTGATTTGTTTGATAAATAAAAGAATATAATCAAGTATTTTCCCAAGCCGAGCTCAAGTTGTTTACAACTTGGTTCATTTACAGCCTATGCAAGAATCCTTCACCTCAAAGAAGTGATGGGATCTACACATCTACTCTCCTTGTCTTGTCTTGCCCAGTCCCAAATCCATATAAATATTTTTTTTTTTAAAATACATATATATAATTTAATAAATATTTTATTTATTTATATAGACAATTGAATCTTTTTTATACATATCTTCTTTTATAATTTTTTTTTTTAACAAAAAATTTGCTTCTATCTCTTTAGCGCGCACACAAGTCACAATTGCCTCCCCAAACCTTTTTTTTTTTTTTAATTTATCTCTTTTACATCATTGTTGAAGCCAAATTCCTCCGCCCTGCACAGATTTTTCCCACCTCTAAGAGGAGACAAGACAAGGATGGGAAGATATCATGCTCTAATCTGAACTTGCTCCTCAAAGATATGTAAAACCAATGTCCATAACTGTCAAGTGACTTGACAGTGTAGAAATAAATGGTATACAAATTCGCCATTGAATTCACACATACATCAATCCATAACTATTTTTTGTATACGATAGAAGTATATAGATGATGCTTCTCTTATTTACAATTGACTTGGCCCTCATTTATCTCTCTCTCACGTAAAGACATTATACATATATATTTTTCTACAAGTAAGCTACTTATTCATAATGGAGACATACAACAAGAAGTACAAGATGATTTCCATCAAAATCATCCCTATAACATTCTAATACAAATGCGTAGCATCTAAGCGACACCCACAAGTCTGTAAAAAAAAAAAAGAAGGAAAACACTACAATCATGTCTTTACCACTAGTACATATTCTCATTTTCGGTGTGATTTCACAGTCTCCTCTCCTTTCTTTTTATATGCAATCCCTATAATAATAAAATATGTATGTACTGCCTCCACAGTCTGCTTCAGGCTCCAAGACTATAATTTAAAGATTTAGGCATATATAATGGGGTAACACTCTTTCAATTCTCCATTTCATTGCTTCCACACTGCCCTCATTCACAGGTGTGAGACCTATGAGGATGATGTGCAAAATCAGTACAAATCCAAATCATGAGAAGATATCTCCTGTGTCCGCTCCATGAAGTGGGCTTATGAGATATTTATTGCCAAATCACAGGTGTGTGGGACCTACACCTGCGAGTAAGGATGGTGTGGAAGCAACAAATAGGGAGTTGAAATAATGTTTTCCTATAACTTGATGTCGAGGCAAACCATTTTTGAGGCTGTTGAGTTTTGAGCCACACATCATTGCATGGGATTTTGATCTAAGAACTTTCTTCTGGAGAGAGTATGAGGATGATTGAAGAATAGCTGAGCATGGGGTACAGGTTGGCGTCCAGGAAGTGAGCATACTGATCATATGCAATATCTCTTCCTGGAAGGTCAATCGAGAGGAAGTCATATGGTGTGGGCTTGCTGGTGTCCACCAAGGGCTCCCATCTGAATCCAGGCCGCTCTGGCAGTGTAATCATAACAGGTAAATGACTGGTATTGAAAGCAACGTAGATTTCTCCCTTCACTGAGTCAATCTGGGTTCAATTTCATACCTCATGAGAATGCATCTCAGTTGAATATAATTTCATCATAGAGTCTCAAAGCAAGACAGTGACATAGCAAATTGGGACTAAATCTCAGAGGATTTGTATGAGAGGTGTCAAGAGCAAAGTATTAACTTCGATGGAAACAACAGATGCCATAAAGTCTTTTTCTTTGTCCTACCCAATTATGGTAAATGTTGGCAATTAATTTGAGTGAGAAGTTCCTCTATGAAGGACTATATGCCTCATAATCTCCAGCCAAAGAAAAAAAAAAAACAGACGAAAAAGTGTAATATATGAGCACTTAGTCCATACTAGGTATTTCATGTATGGAAGTGTGAAGATAAAATATTACTGAAAAGTGAAATAAATGACTTAAAGCATATAAAAAATTGCGAATAGGATATAGTCGAGAACCCAAATCTACAGAAATCTGGAACCAAAAAGAGAATTGGTTGACAAACTATCATGTAAAATGTACTCATGATAATGCTAGGGAACCCCCATAAAGCAACATGTTATATCCCAGAGCACTTCAAACTACAAACTTGACCCTTCCATAGAGCCCACTTAAAATAAAGTTATCTTCTGATTTTGACCCAGTTTGGTAAACTAAGCTCAGTTAATTGAAAATGAGAATCTGTTTTGCATTCAATGGAGCTAGTTATACTTGATACTGGGATCTCAAACAATGATCCTGTTAGCAGAGCTAATATTCCAGATGAGAAAGTATTGCTGTTATGGTAACAATATGACATGGAAGTTGACAAGAAAGCATACCAGTGTAAAGGCCACAAAACGGCTGGTTTCAGACCAGTCTGGCATCCCAGGAGTATGACCATGCCACTGTAGCTTCTCTGCTGTTGGAAAGTCATTCAAGCCAAGTGACTCACATTCACTGCAAGATCATTACTTACATTGATTGAGTGAGATAAAAAAAAAGCTCAATCAGAAAGCTAACTACTTAAAGCGAAGTCAATGATATAAGGCAGTACTTACTGGCGGAATTTAGTCATAAGGCAGCAAAATCTGAAAAAGTCTGACGAAGACTCCTCTTTCTTATCCCACTGAAAGTAATTAATCTGCAACATTTATAGCTGAAATCATTAAACATTCCGCAAATGGACTTGATTGAATGCAGAGATCATCAAGTTGTAGAGGATTACGTAGTTATCGTGGCAATATGTGTTGTTGTTTCCTCCTTTAGTGTGACCGTATTCATCACCCATATATATCATTGGAACACCCTGGTTAAATAAAAATCAAAGTAAGAAAAGATTGGGGATTAGTGCATTTTGAGCACCATTTGTGCGGAAATTGCTTTAGGTCAGCCCCACAAGTTGTAGCTAATGTGCAAGGTATATTTACGTCTAATATAGAAGAAACAGTAATTGGGCAATATATTTAGATCATTTTATGCATAGTTTGAACATATCAAATTTTGAACTCTTTACAACGTTTGAATCACTGTTGCATTCCCAATTTATTATATTCTAATTCCAAGCAAATTTTAATCACCTCATTTCAGGCTTTTCATTTTTTTAATGCTTTTCTTTTTAGTTATTGCTCAACATTCTTTTCCTACCCAATATAACAATTTTGATGCTATACATGCAAATATCAGGATTTCTGCCCACAAGGTACATAATGCCAACTGAAATATTCAAATTTGGGTTCTCAAATCATGTCTACACAGACTTGTTTGTGTATGTCTTAGGGTCCTAAGGGACATTCACATACCAGAAAAACTCATTTAAAATGTTATAAGAAATTCTGGTCAATAGAAATATGTTATGAGAAACAAATGAATCATTTCAAAAGATATGTAAAACAAAATATTACCAAATATGCATGGGACATCTAAACAACCTGCAATCTCTAATGTCATGTTTGTAAGTCTAAGAAACTTGGTGAACCACACGCAGATTAGTGATCCAACAACCATGATCATAACTTGTTGATCCAACCTTTCCTGAAGGTGAGAACTCCACTAAATGATAATCAACACCAGAGCATGATGACTTGATTTTTTTTGGTTAAATATATTGACTTGAATAATACCCTTAAGTTGAAAGTTAGCAAGTTTGTTTGTTTATTTTTATTTTTTAATAAGTTGAGGGGACCTTGCCCCAGGGTTTCAAATCTGAGCTTTCCCCATGGTGCCACTCTGCCAAGAAGCTCTTGGCAAGTTTTACAAAGAATGATGTTTGGAGTACCTATCTTTAAGAAACTGCAGAAGGTGGCACAAAGTAGGTTTCTTAGGGCAAATAATCAAGAAAATACAATTTAGTAACATATGCTACTCATTTATCAGTTAGGTAAATACATACTTATGAATACAGAATGAGCTATACAAATTAAACCTTACTTGAGAAACCATGAGGCAGAGAAAGAAATTCCGCATTTGTCTTTTCCTCAATTTCTTCACAGAAGTGCTAGCTAACTCTCCCTCCTGAATAATTGTTTTCAGAAACAGAAAGAAAACTTGCATCTACAAGTAATAGTATATCCAACAGAACTTACAATTCAATGAATAGAATGTTGTAGTATCAAGTACATTAATGTGACAGTTACAGAAACCTTTCAGAAGATATTTGCATAAGCAGATGCCTGCACAACTAAAATACTCTTAGATTCTTTGATGTGAAGTACTAAATTGATGTTTTATTCTATAGCATAAATGCTTATTAACTTTCCTCTTTAAAATAAAGGCCCTTTGGAAATCTCAAAATACAAGTCCAAACTACATTATAAACAATATTCTCTTGAGCACAAATGCTTATTAGCTTCTTTGATTAAAGTAAACGCCCTTTGGAAATCTCAACATACACGTCCAAACTAGATTATAAACAATATTCTCTTAAGCACAAATGTTTATTGAGTTCTCTCATTAAAGTGAAAGCACTTCCTCCCCCTACAAGAACGGGTGGAGGGTGAGGTCATGGGGTCAAGATTCACAACATGCATGTGAACATTACTAATAATAAGTAATTAAATATTATGGTCCCACAACATACATTGTTAGAAGCCTGATCATGGTATCACTAACGTCAGTGGAAACTACATTCATATTATCTTTACTCTTGCCAAGGACATCTGATATCCTGTCCAATAAAATTCTTGCAGTGATCTCCTTTCAGAGTCCAGAAACAGCAAAAATCATGAATTGTGGGATATCTTGCTAGAGGGACTAATGGCATTGTAACACCAACGAGAAACTTAATCATATTTCTCAGGAACAACAAGTGATAGTGTGTGTGTGTGTGTGTATTATATATATATATATATATATATATATATATCAAATACTCAGTGATTTAAAAATAGCCAACAGATTCCTAACAACACAGAATACACTCGCAATTTGCAAAATCAGTTTGAAACTTGCAAAATAGCCCTTGCATGAACATATGGTAAGTAGTAAGTGGTAAAAAAGTGTAATATTATTCTCTTTTCTCTTCTCATTTAGAAATTATAACCCCCATTACCATTAATATTATTCATTTGGCCGGTAATTTATTACTATCATATCACTGAATTTTTCTTTACACAACAGATATCACTCCAAGGATTCCAAGGCCATGCTGCATCAATGCAACTGAACATTTATGTTAAGATGTCAAGATCCGAACAATCATGAAAACAAATATATGCACAGCCAAAAAAAAAGAGAGGAGATTCATCCAAAGGAAAAACTTAAATCTTATTGAACATATATAAAATCTTTGAGGAATTATAGTGAGTGTAGCATAAATGGTAGAGTAACCAGGGAATAACCATGTTACTATCCTTATTCCTATTGAAGACAAATTGATCCACATGCTTGTTGATTATGTGTCAGCACAAAGCTGTGTCAAAAAAATTTTATATTATTTTTTTATTATCAAACTTTGGGCCTTAAGAGGTCACCATTATGGAAACCTTGAATGCCATATACCAACATTAATGTAAGTGATCTTTTCACACAGAGTAACGCCAAGCATTAAGCCATTAAGCAAAGTCCAAATGCAGAAATCAGAGCACATGTGCAAATAAATATTTTACCTGTCCACAGTTCCAGCTATTATTATGATTCTCTCCATCATTGTTATCCTCCCCATTTGCTGAGTTATGTTTGTTGTTATAGGTCACTAAATCAGCCAAAGTAAAACCATCATGTGCACATACAAAGTTGATACTGTTCCACGGTTTCCTTCCTCCTTCCTGGATCATGGAAATAGTAAGGGAAGCTGCTCAAGAAAATCATTTAGCATAGATGGTTTTACATATTACATCATAGAATTTTATTGCACTTCAGTTTTTATATATATATATTTGGGTTTCACTCCAAAATGGTTTATTAACACAGAAATCAAACATTACAATTGAAAAGGAACATTGTAAATTTTCAATTTAATGAAATAAAAAGGATTTTCATAGATATAGAATGAAAGAAATACAACAACAACAACAGCAATACCCGGTATAGATTAGGGCTCCCACAAAGGCATTTAGCGAAAGCCCCAGAAAAGCCACCTGTACCCTTAATAAACTGCCGCACTGTGTCACGATACTGAGAATGACAAGAAAATACATATCAAATCTCACCCACACATTATGCAAAATGATGGTAAATGTATGTAAAAACTTAAGTATGGTTGCCAAGAAGGTTATATGAAAAATAGCAATCAGAACTGCACCATGTACAGATGTCAATGCCTGGGTGGAAAGGGACAATAGAAGGTCAAACAACTGGAGGTAGAAATAGGATTGAGATTATATCTCAAAACTCAGAGAGGCTTAAACACTGAACACCAAAATTGTCCATTTTTAACCTATCAATGACTGTTATGAGATCTATTGATTTTGAAAAGTTAGCTTAGTCTATATATATATACACGCACATAGTGCGATTTGAGTTAATAGAGCTCATTGGTGCTTAGTCTTAAAAAATTTTGAAAAGCCTAATGGTGCAACCATTGCATGGCTAGAGAAAAAAAAAAAAAAAAAATACATTTTAGAAGCCTAGGATTAAGGCAAAGCCGAAGAATAATTGTCTATAGTAGTCAAGTAGGTTATGAGCATTTTCTGATAGGAAGGTTATTAGCATTTTATTTTATGTTTTGTTTGATTTTTCTAGGGTCAGGGGTATTTTCATAATTTTATAATTGTCAGTTGGGCCTTGGGTTTTATTTATTAATAGGTAAGTCTTATTTAGTTTATGCATTTTTATGTGTGGGGGCTTTGGGCCAATTCAATTAGTATTTGGTTTACTAGTCAAAGTAAGAGTTCTATTCTCCTATTAGGAAGAGTTAAGATCTAGATATAAGAGTGTCATTGTCCTTTGTACTATGTTTCAGTGGGCTCGTATTTGGGGTTTTGCGCATTGTATTTCTATTTCTGATTTCCTACAATCTGCTAGCTTTAGTTCTTGAACTATGTGTATTTTTTTCATGTTCAGAGTGTTCATCATCATGAACACGATGTTCATTTCTTTCAATAAAAGTCTTATTACCTATCAAAAAAATAAGAGTGTCATTGTACTCCAATATGATAGATTTGATTAATAAAAATATTGTGTTAACTTAACCAAAACAAAATTGTGTTATGAGTATTGAGGCACACAGGTCTTATTGTATTCTTTTACTTTTTGTCTCTTCTCTCTTTCTCTTCTTTTTGATATTCTCATTGTTTCACCAATACTATTCACACTACTATACGATAGACATGAACTGTTCACAAAATGTCCCAGATACCACGATTGAATAGAAAGTTGGATCTACATTGGAGCTCACCTCAATTGCCCCATCTATCCTCCTGAGGAAAAGTTTGGTTTCAAACCCCGGTTTGAATAGAAGTATGCCATGCTAATGTGCCTTGGATGATTCACTTCCCTACTAAAACCCTAGTCATTCTTGAATACTAATGCTTCTCTTTAAAAGCTCTAACCCCTAAGTCCATAATTCCTCCTAATTCTAAGCCTACAAATTTCCCAATTTATCCTACATCAAAGCCAATACCAAAAAAATTGAAAATCTGGGCATGGATTATAAAGCCTTTGAGAAGACAAATTGCTTGGAAGTTGCTGAGGAAAACTATCATCAAATCTACAGTATTATGATCAGGGCACCATATTTGACCACCTAACCTGCGTGTATATTACAAGCCCTATACTTGAAGATGCAAGAACAAAATTGTAAGCAACAATAATTTTGTGAAGCCCTTCCAGAAATTCAAATAGATGTAGGATGAATTCCAGGTTCTAGTTCACATACGCAATCCAAGCAAAGGTTCTTTATAATGGAGCAGTTGACAAAAGTGGATTGTTGTGTAGTTGATTAACAAGCAGATTAGTCACTAGTCAGCATACATCTTTGTAAATTACATGTGGAACAAATAGAACGAGGAAAAGGCAAAAGAAAAAGAAAACTAGTAAATGCAAGTTACAACCAAGGTTTACTTGTATGACCTTTCTACCTTAGTGTTCACAAGTTTAGGATTGTGCACCAAGTGGTTTTTAAAATAAGGGGGAGGGGGGGGGGGGTAGAGAGAGAGAGCAGATAGAGTATAATGGGACGCTTACATTTTGCATGTTGTACAGTATATTAGTAAAAAAAAATTAACTGGGATGAAGAATACAATAGTTGAATATCAGCTCTGACCTTCCCATTCCATTCTGACCAAATACCCCAGTGAGGAAATGTGCCAACTTGGTATAGGCCACCCGTATCCCATGCTTCAGCAATAAGCTATTTGAAATAGGCATAGAATAAATTTAGTTTTAATCCTTTTGACAATTTGGCAGATACACAGCTAAGAATAACCACTAGTCAATAGTTGAAACCAGAGAAAGATCTTGAGCAATAAAATAAAGAAATGTTAGATACACTGCATTACAGCAAAAATCCAGAGGCTAGACATACAACAAATGTTAGATAAAGAAAACTAGATTTTAAACATTATAAGAATTAAAATGAAACAAAAAATGGATACATTTAAATTCTGCCCAGAAGAAAATAAATCCAAAGAAATTAATACATCTAAAAGCAGCAATGTTTAAGGCCTTTGGAGTGGTGTGTGAACATTTTTCCCCAGGGCATTTTGCTAGGTAATAATTCATCTTTCTAGCATAAAAGCTAATTAGCAGCAACCTGTATTACACAGTCAGTCATAAACTGAAGAATACAAAGGCCGTCCTATGTCAACTAGTCAATAACTTGTAATTGGATTTAGATTTTGACAGTCTCACCGTCAGCTATAATATTATCTTCAAAGTTTCCACACATGCCCATTTTTTTTATTATCATTATTTGGATAAAATTTTCAACCTAATCAATAAAATCAATATTTTTTATATTTTTGAAAACTAAAAACTAAAATTTTAGACATTTTATAGATGAGATTGTTCTTAATCTTTTGATAATCTTGATATTTGTTGTGCATGAAAGGCATAGGAGACCATGTAATCTAACAGTGAGATTATCAAATTTCTCATATAATGAGTTATTAAGTAGAGTAATATTGACAATAGTTACCTTAGATGCAATTTGAATCTAATCCTGTACATACCAAAGGTCTGTGGATCATCTCCTTATTCACTGTCATGTGGCGAATTCTTTATGGGTTTTTATGCTTTAGGCTTTCGGTATTCAGTGGGTCTTGCCTAGCTCTGTGGCGGAATTATTATTTTGTTGGAATCATTGGCTTGGGAAACATGATTCAGATATTTGGAATTTAATCCCAGGATGTTTGATGTGGACTGTATGGATGGAGAGTAATCGTCGGTCCTTTGAAGATTCTGAGAAGTCTTTGGTTGAGTTAATAGGCTTGTGCTAGAGAAGTCTTTTTGATTGGTCTCGGTGCTGGGGTTTTTAGAGAATGTTCTTCTATTGTTCAGTTTTTTTCTTCTCTTAGTTTAGTCTCTTGATTGTTTTCTGTGGGATTCTGTTTTGTGCTTTGCTGTGTTCATTCTCATGAACACATTGCATGTTTCTTTTTCCATTTTCATCAATAATAATTCTTATATTACCTATCAAAAAAATATATTAAGATTAAACCAAACACTCTCCCTCCCCCCCAATGTGCATGCCCACTAACAATCCTGAACAAAGAATGGGCCTAAAGAGAATGCAGGCCTTGCACATTCCATCAGAAGAGAAGAAACAAGAGTAGCAAAGCTTGAACCAAATAGCTTCTCAGTCAGTCAAGGCTAACCAATTATCCCAAAAACCTAAACCATTAGGAAAGGGGCCAAATTAACAAGCTTACACATTGAATTGTCTCATAATAGAATCTATGCCAAATGATATAGGCAGATTATTTGGAGCTTCTCCATGCCATCAAAATTCAAAGGAGATGTGCAAATTCATTTCTCTTCATAGGCATATGGAAATTGAATCAGTATTTGTCTAATATTTTGGTATTGTGTTAATATAATGTTATTAAACAGGTCAGATCATTTTCACACTGCTCTTTGATGTACTTAGACTTTTGAGAGATGAAAGCCTTGAGAAAAAGAGATTAAGATTTACAGGGGAGAATAAGGAAGGAATCTACAGTAAAAACCTGGACTCCATGAAGTATTGGATCGTTACTTATCATGTCAATCAATGGAGGGCTGCTGAGAGGGGAGCCAGTCGTCATCCAGTCACCTTCAATTGAATTCCCATAAACATTAACTGCATCCCAGAGACTGTGGAGAAAGAAGGAATGAAATTATTTAAAAAAAAAACTGGAAAAACATCAACCCCTAGTTTGAATTGAGCTAGGTAAGATAATTTTAGCACATAACCTGCTGCCCCTGGTCATGATAGAGGCAAGATCAAAGCGAAATCCATCAACATGCATCTCTATTACCCAATATCTGTTACAGAATAGAAATGAAGACCTTCAATTCCATATAACAGTAATATAACAGATTGCAACTCAAAATTGAAACAAAGTCAAAACTATAGAATATGGGCAAACTAATAATGGAAACTAAAAAGTGAAGTGTGTGTAACATACACCTTCATTACCTGAGACAGAGATAGAAGAGAGGGAATAAAACCAATAAATATACATGAAATTGCAAAAGATTCAAGCATATAGCAAATAGCACAATGTTATCACTAATCTACCAAACAATCAAAAGCATTGACAAACTAAAGTCACTTCCTTAGATTCTTCTACTTTATTTTCTAGTGGTGGAGACTGAAATAGTTCTCATGGTGTTTTTGATGGTGGTCATGGAGGCCCTTTTTTTGTGGAGTTTGTTGTATTGGCGGGTGAGGTGATAGGAAGTGTGATCATTGTGGTCGTACCAATCATATTGAGCCTTATTATTGGGTTAAATATAGCAAGATCGATTATATGCATCAGGTCATTGACAAAACTATCTACTTTTACTCTTGGGTGCAACTCCTAGTTCTGGTTCTTGTGATGCACTAACAACTCAGCCAAGCAATCTCATTCAGCAATTGTGCACTGCACTTTGTTCTTCTTCCACTGCTAGCAGACATTAAGTTATTCAGGTAGTGCTGCATGTGTGGTTGTGATGCAGCCAGGAAAGATTGATTTACTATTACTTTGCTATTTACCTATTCAAGAATTAAGGATATTGTGGTAGTTTAATCGAGTCTATAATTTTCTATGAGATCCTAAGTGTCTTAGGTTTTATTTTCTTTGAGTCCAATTTAGTCTTTTATTGGTCTTTTAGTTTAGTAGTCAAACTAGGAATCCTAATACTACTTATAAAAGAAAGCGTCTTTATATATATTTATGCTCAATGCATTCAAAAGAGTTAGGGTTGATTGGTAAACTTATTGAGAATTTTAAGCATTGAGGCATGTTGGCCTTTGAATGTTCTTTTCTCCCTTTCTCTTCTCTCTTTTCTTCTTCTTCTTCTCTTTCTTGTGGTACTGTTTACGGGTATTGTTCATACAACCTCTGAAAGTCATAAAACTTCTCTTTTTCTTCTTCCTTACAACCTCAAATCAAGCCCTTTCTTTTACCTATCAAAACCCAAATTCCCACATTATTCCTTCTACCAAATAGCCACCAAATAACTCATCAAACTAACTTTTATTCCTATCAAAACCTCATCTCTCTTTCTTCAACAATTCTAAACCTTATCTTCACAAATTCTCCTAACAGTAAACCCATACAACCACACGTAAAAAATATTCTCCTAATTCGTCCTTTGCCAGGTTGATTCTCCACCTTCTTGGGTCATTGACTCTAGTGCTAACTGCTAACAAACATATATCTGGTATATTATCTTTCTTTCCTAATTTGACTCATGTTCAACACCAACACCAAATTGTTTTAGCTGACAATTACTCTCGGCCGGTGCTTGGGAAATGTTCTCTTCAAACTTCCAATTCATTATCTTTACCATCTAGGCTATATGTCCTTAGTTTTCCTCTTAAACTGCTTTTTGGTAGTCAATTGACTAAAGCCTTGAAATGGGAAGTTTTTTTTTCTCCTACTTCTTTATCTTTCAGGACCTCCAAACCAAGGAGATGATCGATTCAGGGTATGAGAAGGACGACCTATGTTACCTTTCTCTCTCCATACTTCTCTCCCTTTTTCTTCTCACCGAACGCTGAACTTCCAAACTATATGATTCAACTTATGCAAATGATAGATATAAAATCATATCATAAAGGCACATTCTAGTTTCCAAGGAGTTGTCCATTCATGGCTCTAATTAACATTTAATTTCTGTAATACAACCGTATTCAATAATATCACCTCAGCCATATGAATTATGGTTAGTTTTGCTGCCATGTCTTCCAAGTGTAACTAGAAAATCTCAACATGCATTCAACCTGTGACTTTAAAACCCAAAAGAAGTTTTTTATTATACAAAAATCAAACTGAAGAGACAAGATATTTTAGTAAAAGAATGCTTGTTGTTATGCATCTTTATTATTATAATTTCTGTAGTTTCTCTTATATGTCTTTATGAATAAATATTTTGAGTCTGTCAAATATTGATATGTATCTCCCTATAGAAGTCAATATACATAATAAACTACCATTTAAAATATTCAAACAAGAATTTATCAAAACTTTTTCTAGGTAAAGCGGGAAATGTCAGGAAATAACATAGGATAAAATATCTTTTATAAACAATTCTGACAAATCTACCTTAAGCAGTCCACTATAAATTGACGTACAACAGGATTGTTGCAATTGAATGTGTTACCACATCCAGAATAATTATAGAACTCTCCCTGTAAAACCATTAAAGAATCACAATAAATAATCTCAAGGGATATCAAATGAGGAAGACTGGATTAGAAAAATGAAATAAAGAATTTGCAATGTTGTAAACTAAAGCTAGCTTAAAACATATTGGGCCATGGAACCCTCACTCGAACACTTGTAAACCAATACTGCACACAATCATAAGATGTTCAAGCACCAACATAGTCAAACTTGTGTCTGTAGGTGGCTAATTTATTTATTTGGATTGAAATGTAACACAAGTGAATTAATCTGGTGGTTTGTTTCAAATTGATAGCAGCTATGAGATTAATGTATAATTTCATACACATGGAAATAAAAGATAAAAAAAAAATGCAAAAAAGAAAAGAAAGAAAGAAAGTTTAAAAAATTCTTAAGCAGAAAAATAAAAAAGGGAAGGAGAAGAAAGTAAGAGCAAGGATATTGATCAAAACCTGAATGGGCCAGAATGGACAGAATCAAATGGAAATGGACCATATTTGATGAAACTAGTAAAACCACCAAGCAGATTAACTAAAAAAACCTAGCAGGCATAAAATGGGAGCCTTCATGTTCTGCTTCCCCAACAAAACAGAGAAGATTTGATGACACTAGTAAAAAGAATTCCAAATTAACAAATCAGTCCAATTTAAGAGAAGCAATTGCATGTATGTCATTTCCTTAGAAACATATCATCATTTTCTTTCCATTCACTTTGTGCTACATATATCATAGATATACACACCTATATAAGATACATCTTACTTTACTATTTCAATTTCTTAAAAAACCACTCTATTTATTAACATAGGAAGGAGTCCACAAGCTAGACAACTTCTTTGCATACAATATATATGTCTAGTTATTCTCCAGTCAACCTCATAAAAGGAAAGATATTAGATTGGTTTACAGGTTTCCGTTCTTAAAAATTGAATAACCTTTTTCATTAGTTATACATTATATGACCATACTTACAGGTTTTAATAGACTTTGTCTTCTTCTTCTTCTTTTTTTGATAGATAATAAAAGATTTCATCAACCAAGAAGTAAAGATACACAAGGAAACAATGGATTATGCTGGATGCATGCACAAAAGTTCCTTAAAACAAATTGCAGGTACAATATATCCATGAAATCAGAAAACATTGGAGGTCTACTAGACTTTGTCATCTAATAAATTCAATGACCATAATATTTGAACAAACTGCAAAAGTGAGAAACTTTCCAATATTAGTATGTGTGCTTCTCTCCCAAAAAAGAAGAAGAGAAAAGTCTATGGAGGAGCAGTGAGTATTATTAACATTCTCCAAAAGTTTTCATTATTTATACAGAACAGCGCATACAAATTGTAAATTTCAAGAAAAATACCTTAGGTGCAAGCATGTAATAGACACTATTATCAACACCTCTAAAAGACAAAAGAGGGCCATTTTCGTTCCCTTCAGCTGTGTGATTGAAAACAACGTCCATGATCACCTGCTTAAGTAGATTTGGAATTTAAACCTCACCAAAAAAAGGAAAGAAAGAAACTAAATGCTTAACCATATTGCAATTAATTGCCACCTCGATTCCTTGTTTATGTGCTTCTCTAATAAGAAGCTTGAATTCATTTATTGCATCACGGCCACAGTTACGCACACCAGAAGAAGAATATTTTGTCATGGGTGAAAAGTAATTTACAGTTGAATATCCCCAAAAGTTAACCCTGGACAAGAAACGATATTGCGTTATAAATTATATGACTAAAATGTGCCAACATGCTGTTTGTCAAATTATATCATAATTTCGGAAATAACAAATTTTGTTCTTTTTACCTCATTTTGAGGGGAGTCAAATTAAAGATGCTGTGAAATAGAAATTCTTTTCATTGTTATATAGATGCAAATTTTATTCTCTTTACTTTTTCTGGGAGGGGGAGTAGTAATGTGTCACTATTTCTTAAATTCTTCAACACAGTTCAAAGGTTGAATGACAAAGGACAGAATTAAGATGATCAGTGGTTGCAAAGAAGGAAGACAAGAGAGGTTAATTGGCTGTGAACAGTAAACCCCTTCCTTCCAAGCAATCCTAAAGTGATGGTCCTGTGTCACAATCAACCACCAGTCCCCACCATGTAGAGCATCCTAGGACTCACGGAACATTTCTCATCCAATCCAAAGGTATCTAAATTTTTAAGGGGACAACCCAAAGCATGAGGTTAGAGTCATGGACCATAAAAGGGGACCCAGGTCCCTAGTCCCCAATCAATTGAGATGTGACATGTCAGTGACTATGTGGCACTCATATTAGGCATGTGATACAAACTGCAGATTGTGGCATGTCATTCAGTAGTTTTTTTTGATAGGTAATCAGAAAACTTATATTAAAGGGAGAAAAAAATAAAAGAGAAATACAAGATGTTCATGATGATGAACAACAACACAACACAACACAACACAACAGAACAGCAAGAGAGAAGTCAGGAAACTAAGCTAAGGGAAGACATAAACTCAGAGAGAGAAGAACACTCAGTAAAACCCCAACAATGAGACCACTCCATTAGACTGCGTTGGCATAAAATCTTTAACTCCTCCAACGTTTTCTCTTTATTTTCAAAAGATCGACGATTTCGCTCCAACCACACAATCCACATTAAGCACCCTGGAACCAAATTCCAAATCTCCGAATTATGCTTCCCAAGCCACTGATGCCAACTAGATAACAAACCCGCCAACGAACCCGGCATAACCCAATGAATACCAAAAGCCTGAAGCATGAAAGCCCATAGGGAATGAGTAACAGGACAATGAAGAAGAAGGTGGTCTACCGACTCCCCATCAATGCAACACATACAACACCAATTAGCCAAAGGGCGACCCTTAAGCATTAGATTATCCAAAGTGAGGATCCGACCATGAGCAGCAATCCACAGAAAGAACGCCACACGCTTAGGAATCTTGGGTTTCCAAACACCCTTCCAAGGAAATGAAGAATTCGAGGCGCCCCGAATCTCATGGTAGTAAGACCGGGTGTCGAACTTTCCATCCCCTTTTAGCCGCCTGCAAAGAGTATCTCTCCTATCACCCCAAGGAATTCGAGGTTGGATAAGCTGAAATAGAGAATAAGAAGTAGCCAACTCCCAATCTTCAAACGCTCTATAAAACCTTATATTCCACACTCTAACAGTACCCCCTTCTGGAGCCCACAAAACCTCAGAGATGCAAGCATCCTTGACCGCTGAACATGCATAAAGCTCAGGATAGCGATCTTTTAAAGAATTCTCACCAATCCACCAATCATGCCAAAAGCGGATACGAGTTCCATCTCCCACTGCAAAGGACAAATGCTTAGAAAAGTTCTCCCACCCTTCATTAATGCTTCTCCAAAGACCACACCCATGAGCCCTCCTGCAAACTTTAGTACACCACCCCCCTTGACCCTCACCATATTTTGTGGAGATAACTCTCCTCCAGAGATGGGTAGCTTCATGACCAAATCTCCACAGTCACTTCCCTAAAAGCGCTTGATTAAATGACACCACACTTCTTATCCCCAAACCACCCCTCTCAATGGGAGAACACACCTTATCCCAAGCCACCAACGGATACTTGAAACTCCCCTCAAAAGACCCCCATAGAAAATTCCTCTGAATACTTTCCAATCTAGCCGCCACAACTTTAGGAATAGTAAAGAGAGGTAAAAAGTACGTAGGGAGACTTGAGAGAGTACTCTTTATTAGCATGAGCCTACCACCTTTAGATAAATAAAGACGCTTCCACCCATAAAGCTTCTTCTCCATTTTCTCCAAAATAGGATTCCATATCGCAGCTGACTTAAAAGAAGTTCCCAACGGCATCCCCAAATATTTCATAGGCAACCTGCCCACTCTACATTGAAGAATATTAGCCAGAGCAACTATATTGTTCACCTCCCCAACGGGAACGATCTCACTTTTCCCGATATTGACCTTCAACCCTGTGAAAGCCTGAAAACAAGACAACACCAACCTTATGGACAGCAATTGTTCCCTAGAGGCATCACAAAATAAGATAATGTCATCAGCAAATAACAGATGGAAAATACGCACACCAACAGCGTTCACATCTCCCACATGGAATCCCCGAATAAGATTACACTCCTCTGTCTTCTTCAAGAGTCTACTTAGAACCTCCATTATCAAGAGAAACAATAGCAGGGATAGTGGATCCCCTTGTCTCAATCCACGCAAGCAACCAAAAAAACCTTCAGGGGATCCATTTACAAGGACAGAAAAACGGACAGACGTAACACAAGCCTTAATCCACCCCCTCCATTTCATCCCAAAACCCATCCAGTCCAACAAATAGAACAAGGCCTCCCAGTTCACATGGTCATAAGCTTTTTCAATATCAAGCTTGCAAACCACCCCCGGACTTCTGCTCTTCAACCTGCTAACCAAGCATTCATTTGCAATAAGCACTGAATCTAGAATCTGCCTTCCACCAACAAACGCATTTTGAGTCTCAGATATGAGCTTGTCCAAAACCACCCTCAACCTATTAGCCAACACCTTAGATAGCAGCTTGTACACGCTGCTCACCAAACTGATGGGACGAAAATCCTTGATGTTAACGGCATTACACTTCTTAGGAATTAAAGTAATAAACGAAGCATTCATAGACCTTTCAAACCCAGAGTGTCGGTGAAAATGAGCAAAAAAATCCATAACATCCTTTTCCACCACACTCCAACAAATGTGGAAAAAAGCTATGGTGAAACCATCAGGACCAGGGGCTTTATCCCCCTCCATCTCCCTTAAAACCTGGGTGACTTCCTCCTTCGTGAACTCCTTCTCTAATGATAACCGCTCACCCTCTTCGATACAAGCAAAGTCTAATCCATCCATAGTGGGACGCCCCACTTCAGTTTCCTTAAACAGACCTTGATAGAAAAGAATTAACTGAGAGCAAACATCAGGCTCATCCTCATAGAGAATACCATCCACCTCAATCCTTTTAATTTGATTAGTATTTCTATGAGAGTTTGCTAATCTGTGAAAGAACCGAGTATTATTATCGCCCTCCTTCACATACAAGGCCCGAGACTTTTGCCTCCAGGAAATCTCCTCCAGAGAAGCCAACTAGTCTATGTCACCTTTGATTTGTAGGTGACGGATTTGATCCTCGTCTGAAAGACCCACCAACTCCTCTCTCACATCTAAACCCATCAGCTCAGTCAGCAAGTTCTTCTTTCTGAAAGCCAAATCACCAAACTCCTCCCTGTTCCATTTTTTTAAATCTGCTTTCAGGGCCTTCAATTTTTGAGCCAAAATGAAGCTTGGAGAGCCCGCGAAAAGTAGACCGCTAACCATAAAGTAGACCTGGGATAACTCCTCCCATAAAGTAGACCGCTAACCATTGTCATTAGGACCATACACACCTGTACAAGCCCAAACAAAGTCATCCACCACTCCTCTCAATAAAACACTGACAGAAAACTGACCAACCATAACATCCAACTTCTCAAAGACCCTCTTATCCCAAATCAGCAAGACCCCTCCTAAAGTCTGCACAGCATCCAAAACAGCCCAATCAATAAAAGGACTACTCCATAAACTCCGCACAAAAGCAACATCACAAGAAGATACTTTTGTTTCTTGAAAACATACAATATCACACTTCCACTCCTTTAGCAGATTCTTACAAACCACTCTCTTCCGAGGATTGTTAAGCCCCCTTACATTCCTAGAAAGTAGTCGTAGAGTCATTTAAGACAATCAGCACCCCTCTTCCTATTCCTAGCAGAGACTCCATCGTAATTAACATAAGAAATAAGCCCCTTAAGCTCCCTGAGACCTCTCGTCCCTGAGTTTGCAGGTCGCTTAGACACCCCAGCATCATTCACCTTAAGACATTCTTGTTCCAAGATGCGAAATAGAGCCAAACATTGAGCTTCATGTTTCACTATAGGGAATCCCACCATTTTACAAAATTTTTTCATCAACTGTGACACCCAATTCGAAGGTGGTCCAAACTGCGTCACCTGTGTTCCCTCGATAGAGTCCCGAGCCAAAGGTTCCCATTGAGACAAAGGTTCACAATCCAACACCCAATTATCCTTCACAATCCAACACTAATTAATAAAATGTTGCATAGCCCAAAAGAAAAAGGTACTAAATGAAATTTAGAACATCATTGCAATATTTAATAAAAAAAATTTAGGTTGAGGCATTGTACTTGTAGTCACCCAAGACAGAGTTGTAGCTGAAATATTCCAATTCATTGAACTCTTGACATGGCATTAACTCTATACAATTTACTCCAAGTTCCTGAAAGATAAACAATACCTCTTGAGGACATTTAGCAGTGTATGATCATACATTTTTTTATGATAACTTCAACAAATCATTGCAGCCGTTATCAGATGATTACATATATCATGTTGTTGCAAGATATTACTCAAGCATCATTCTAATTGTAATGAACTACATATTACAACTACAAAATCTTCCTCATTAAAAGCTGATGTCAGACAATTAAGTTTAATATATATAATTTTAGTACTTTTTTTTTATAGGTATAATTTTAATACTTATGTATCTATTAATTTTTTTATCCCCATCATATTTATAACCAACACTTAAAAAAAAATTATGTGTCAGAGATTTAATGCAATTTGTTGTTTCAGGAAGTGTGTTTTGGGCCTAAAAATTAATTCCCTAACACAGGTTAAAATTATTCATATGTAGGCAATTGCAATGATAAAAATATTTTGTCTCTAACTTGATACAAACTCATAACACTCCCCCTCAAACTGCATGTTACGTAACAAATCCAAATGAATCTTGCACAAAGCTTTGGTAAACATATGAGGCACTTGAGCTCCCGTAGAGACATGAAGTAGCAATTACACTAATTTCCACTCTTTCTCAAACAAGATGAGAATCCACCTCTATATGCTTAGTCCGCTCATGAAACATAGGATTAAAGGCAATATGAATCACTAGTTGATTGTCACATAGTCATAGGAAATTTCACATCAAACCTTATTTCCTCAAGTAGAAGCTTAATCCACATAAGTTCACCTGACGTATGTGCCATTGCCCTGTACTCCACCCCTACACTAGATCCAGAGACAACATTCTACTTCTTACTTTTCCAAGTAATTTAGTTTCTGTTTAGAAAAATGCAATATCCAATAATAGACCTGTCTAAGGATAATCCAGCCCAATTTGAATTTGTAAATGGTTCTACTCATAAGTGACCATTAGTTCTATGCCAAAGACCACAACTTGGATGTGCGTTAAGATACCTTAGCATCTGAAGAATGACCTCTCAACGTGGAAGACAATGAGCTGCCACATACTGACTCACAACACTAAATGCAAAAGATATATCAATTATCTAGGTGAGTAATGGTAGGATAGTTAAATTTGCCAACCAGGCGACAATATCTCTTAAAAAGATTAGATAATAACTTCTCCTGATCCACATTTAGTTTGACATTAAGATTGGATCTTCATAAAAGACTTATGAGAATGAGACCAAGATCAATGTGGAGATTTCATTTAATGATAACTAATCACTGATGAATATAATATCCCTTTTTCTTCAGTCTTTCAAACGGCAATTATAGAAATAACATACTAATCCATTCTTAAAAGGGTGAGTAAATTTTACACTAGCCATCAAACTACAAAATAAGACTGTTAGCACGAATAATATTTTTGAACTTTAAGTGCATATACTATTCAATTAATTTAATAGAGTTATCTAAAAAGCCCCAGAGATTTGTTTTGGTTCTCTAAATTATACCTTTAAGTGATGAAGCTTCTCCACAACACCAAGGTATGTACCAGGGAACTCAGTCCTACTAGATTCATGCCTTGTAAATCCTCGCACATGCATTTCATATATAATAAGATCTCTCTGTGGATACTTCAAAGGCAAATCTCCTTCCCAATCAAACTGATAACAAGCACAGGAAGAAACAATCATTAATTTCAGAACAAAGCTTAACAATGATATAAATAGAAAAAGAAACTTTAGATTGGTTGAATGATACAGGACGATAATCTCTAAGAGAGGGACTTGTATTTGGGAAACAAAACAAGAATAAAACAGAGGGATATAACCTAGGAATCAGCACCTAGAGTTTGCTTGAAATTTAATATTTTATATAATTCTCTTGTGCTTTACAAAATATACACTATCATGATTTTTGATGGCCGCGATCAAAATGAAGACATGAAGTGCATGGTTGAAGACATTGTAGTGTGGGCTTTTGAGTTGTGGAGCTTTGTACTTAGGATGTTTGGGATTCAATGGGTATTACTAGAGAAGGTTCATGATTTATTATGTGGGTGGCGAAATTGGGGACCAAATCTTCTTTTAGATAAATGGAATCTTGTTCCTTTATGTTTGCTGTGGACTATATGGAAGGAAAGAAATCAACATTCTTTTGAAGATGTAGAGTTCACATCAACTCAATTGCTAGCATCCTTTATTAGTTCTCTTTTATGACTGATCTTTTGTGTCGAGTCTCACAGACGGTAACTATGTTCAATCTTTCATAGTCAATTCATATGTAGATATTTTTTCCATTTGTAATTCTTTAGGAAACTTCGTGGCTTTTTCATGAAGTAGTCTCGTTTTAATAAAATTAGGCAAAGGCCAAATGCACTAGAATGTTCAGTTTTGATTTCTATGCCAAACAAAAGCAATGCAATCCTAAAAAATATATAATCATCACCCTCACTAAGCATAGGACCATTATCATTGTCATCACAAGTCGTATTGGTCATGAAAAGCAATAAGCATGTTTTTCAGGGGGTAAACCCCAGTATCTTCATATTGAACAAGAACAATGAAAAACATTGTTACAAAAATCATTAAAAAAAAAATTCTTAAAAATATAAACAGGGATTTTGTGACAACAGAGTGACACAAGTTTGACTGTATCATAAGACAAACCTATTTACATCTAACCTTTAGCTCCTTAATAGTAAGATAATTATATAAAGCATTAATAAAATTAGAAAGTAATAATAATAAATAAAAAATCCCACAGTTATTGAAGTAAATGCAGTATGTACTACCTCATCATCAAAAGAAGGTACCATGCAGGCCATTTGGGGCCAGCAATTACCATCAGCTCCTAAAGCACCAAACTCCCCTCTGCTTATAACTGCCTATACAAATGAAAAGGAAATCAGAGTCCATTGCATTTTAGAAGCAAAACCTGGATTTCCAAAAAAAAAAGCCATGCATAAATTATACCATCTAGCCATAGGAAGCAAATGATCTACCAAACTTAGAAGTCAAAGGAGTGAAATATTTTGTTCATAGAAAAAATAATTAATAAGTACATATTAAATGTATTTAGGGGTAAAAAAGAAACATAAAGGGTACAACAATGTAAATAACTCATGCAGGCCACTAACTTTTGCATAAGGATCCAACAGAATCCGAGAAGAATCATAGTAAAGCCCTTCGTCTGGGGAAAATTTTCCATCAAATTTGTAGCCATAAAGCATGTCTTTGAAGTCTCCTTTCAGGAATACATGCCAGACATCGCCTGTCTTATTAGTCAATGGATCAAGTGAGATTTGCTCAGCCACTTTATTCTGCAGAGGTAAATGGCTAAAACTAGTTATACATGCTCCACAAACTATGAGACTTAAAGACTCATAAGTTTGATCAATGACTCTTAAAAACAGTATCATTGTTTCAAAAAGCTGATCTTGTAAGCCTCAAAACTCATGAAATATCTCTGGTAATTACAACATGCAACAACTCCTTGGTATAAGAATAAGAAGGCCATAAAAACCATCGGTTTCCAAGATATACAACAATTCACATATTTCATCAAGTAGCACATACATCCATAATGGTCCAATGAAATTCATAGATATGGGAAGAAATCTTGTCAAATAGATATTTTTTCTTTTGACCATCTCTTGAGCTTTTAGTTCTTATAGTAATATGTGTACTGGAAATTTTTTTTTTTGATGACATAGGAGAACTTCAATCAGATTAGTTGCATGTCGCAAAGCATACTGTACAACAATCCTCACTGTTAATCAAACTCCTACGGGCAACTAACCCCACCCGCCAAAACCAGTTACCGGATAATCCAGGGGCTTTTCACCCCTGACGGGCTAAGCAGTTTATCCTCATGCCCAGGAGGCATGTGTATTGGAAATTATTGTAATTAGGATCAAGAAATGTACAGATAAGGCCTACTTTTACCTCAAAAGGATCAATGAGTCCTAATCTATTTTTTGAGGAATAATATGTCCTATTTTCAAACTTTCTTTCCAAATAAGTTCAACCACCTATAATTAAAAGTAGAGCCAATAAGGGTTGTAAGACTTGATGGTTGAGAAGAGCAACAACTTTCAATATCTTTGAGCAATAATTCATAAGAGTTGAGAAATTAAAGAGAATATGAATCATAGGATAAGAGGTGAGTGGATGAAGTGGAGAGGCAAATCAGGAGTATAATGTGATCATAGAGTATCTATGTAGTTAAAGGGAAAATTTTATAAGATTAATATACTAAATGTTGGGCTGTTAAGAAGCAACATGTTCATAAAATGAGTGTAGTTAAAATGAGAATGTTAAGATGGAAAGTGAAAATTCAAAGAAATATAGGATCAAAATGACGAAATTCCCTCAAAGATAGGGGTGGCCCTACTAAAGATAAGTTGAGGGAGACTCGCTTAAGGTGGTTTGATCGTGTCTAGAGGAGAGCGATTAATGCACTAATGAGGAATAGTGAGTTGATTCAAGTTGAATGAACAAAAAAAAAGGTAGAGAAAGATCTAAAATAACATTAGCAGAGGTAGTAATAAATGACATGTCAATTAAGGAAATAACATATAGTTGACTTATGATTGAACAGAACAACACGAAAAAGAATGCAAGAGACTTCTCTGATTAGTTTATTACGAATCCGTGAAGTGCACTAGAGCTTATATAAGCTTAAGCACCCATCACCATTTGAACTAAAAATACCCTTCAGCATTAGTTACTTAGAAACAGCATTAGTATTACAAAATAAGATACTCCCCTAAAACCCCATTTGCGATGTAGAATATATTGACCACCAAAATTAATTTTTCACAACAGTTAAGTTGGTAAAGTTTTCAATTGGTCCCATCACTGACCTTACTTTTATCATTTACCATTCATTTTTTTACAAAAATAAATAAATAAATAAATAAATAAATAAATAAAAAATTACACTGCTGAATGCTAAAGCTAGATGCAAATGGTAGACAATAAGAACTTTGACAAAGTTGTGAAATTTGTTGTGAAAAAACATTGTATATGTAGGCATTGCTCCTAGAGTTACTGAATGAACAGAAATTGTATCACAAAATAACATACTCAAATTCAAAGTCCTAAACAACATTTACAAAGTAAAAATACATTGATCACCAAAAAGAGAAAAAGAAAAGAAAAGAAAGCGAACTCACTCACTTCGTGTAAATCGGAGAGAGAGATGAAGCAGAGAGTGGCGGAGACGGCGTTGGCAGAGAAGATAGCGAAATTGACACCGCCGTCGCGAGCGGTGGCACCAAACGGCGTCGGAGAACCCCTATACACCTCGAACCGCTCCGATTTCGGCTTCTCCTTCACCGCCACGGCAGTGTCGACCTCGGCTCCACCACCACTTTCTCTCCTCGCATTCACGATCTTCAATCGAGGAGGACCAGGACCGCTTCTCTTTTGGTTTCGGAGAGTAGTAGTACTACTTAACGCCAATCGTCGAGAAGTTTCGAGAGGATTGTTGAGAAGTTTAGGGGTACATGATAGTAAGCGTGAAGCGCATTGAGCCGTTAGCTCCATTTTGGTTTGAAGCTGAGTGAATGAGAGTGAGAAGGGGATAGAAGCATAGGCATCTCACATCTGATCTAGAGCTATTGATATTTTATTATTATATATTTACCTCTTTCTCTTTGGCGCTTTCTACCAAATTTTATTGGACCGCTAGTAGTTGTAGTTCTTGACTAGTGCCATAATAGGGTGCCTAATTGTTCTGAACTCGTCATGATTATAATAGACTCACCTGTTTAAAATATCTCAACTTGTTTAAAATATCCAATTATATTAGACTCACCTGAATGATGACACGTGTATCCGAAATGTCCCGTTGTGTAGACCTAGGAGGGTTACATGCAATGTTTTAAATTCTGTTCCGTTCTAGTGTTTAATCTGGTGCATTTACTCATTTGTTGTGTTTCAGTCTAAATTTTGGGTTATTTCGGACGAATTCTAGTTATTTCAGTCTCTAAATTTCGGCCTATTTCGAGATATTTTGGATTGTGTTTATATTTTTAAATATTGAAGCCCAAAATTTATCATTTGACTCGTTTTATTCTCATATCATATTTTAAATTTTGTTTTGGTTAATTAGATATAATAATATATGAAGTTATAAATATAGAAATTATGTACATGTGTGTGTGTATATATCTAGTGTGTAATCTTGAAATGGTGCACTGAAATACACTAGTACCGAAATATTCTATTGCAATTGTCGATCTAGTACGGTATCTGGACCGGAATTCAAAACCTTGGTTACATGTGTCTAAAGTGTGTAGTTGCACTGTACACTAAACTCAACCCTTACCGAGTATGAACATTCCCTAGTTTCCATTTAAGGCTTAGGATTTTTCTAAAACAAATCTAAAGTATAACATATGACAACTCATTCAAAAGCCTCTAATTCTAGTTGAACTAACCAGCTCTTTAATTAAATGATTTACTGATGTTGCTAGGGTGTTGGGTTCAAACTTCTATTCATTTTGTGATTAGGGTTAGGGTTTCGTTGGTACTTTCTAATTCAAATGTTGATTTATGCGTTTCTTCCAATTTCAGTTGTATCAAACACTGATTTGACATGCTCTAAATTTTTGGGTTTATTATTCTTTTTCATTGATGGAATAATAACCACGTTTTGATTGCATCTTCAGATGTCTCGAGATGGTAATATATAAAATTTTCAAAACTTTCCGATGTAATATTACATATTTCCTTTGTTTGAGTTTAATGTTGCCAATGATGTTTGGTCCGTTTGGAAGATTGATTTTCAGAAATGCAATCGGGAATCCGTAGTTGAACAATATTAATTTCCATGTAGTCTAGAATGACTCAATGAAGTTATCTTATGGGACCACTGACAGGACCACCTTAAACTATCAATCTCAAACAATGGGCTAACCAGTGGATTCGTGCTCACCAATGTAGGGGCAACTTAAAGGCACTCTTTCATAGAATTACAAATCACTAACAAAAAAAAAGAATATAAATTTTCAAGAGAACTTGGCTCTGATATTAATTGGGGGAACCCAAGGGGAATACGAAGATTGGTTGAAGAGAGAAACATGAATGAATATGTATGAATAATTATGTTGCAAGAACAAAATGAACAGTACACTATAAAACTTTGGAAATAAATATATTTTTGAAAACTTAAAAACTTACTTAATTCTTGAAAACTTTGAATAGTACTTCAAACACTATACTTATTCAAATACTTGAAAATATTATAATGATAATTTTTACTTATACAAGGATTGACATTGGATGGATTGATAGCTTACAAGGGAAGGCTTTTATATTGAGAGGATTTTTTTTTTTTTTTTTTTTTTGGCTTGAAGTAGGTCGTGTTTAAGGCTTGCCTAATATGACTGATTCATATGCCTTATTAAGGCTTACAAATACTATGGGAGCATTTGGTTTTCCGTGATGTTACATTATATCGTAATATTACGTTATTATAATTTTACATTAATGTAATCTCAATACAATAATACAACATTAAATTGTTTAGGAAGGTGATGAGATTAAAATGATGTGATATATTTTGTAATTTTAAATTATAGTAATGTTAGAAAAAAATAAAATAAACCAAAAATATTAATGTCACATCATCGTAATATGCATCACATCAAGGGCACATCACAGCGAACCAAACGCCCCTACATGAATAGTGACATGAACAGTAAAAAGTGAAGAGTACAATGAACAATATTGCACAGTAAAAAAAATGAACAGTGCCACATAATAACTGTCAAATATAATTTCATGATACTTCCAAAATAATTTTAGCAATAATTCTTAAGACAGTGACTTGTCTTCAATAATGCTTGATACTGCCAAGATTGATTATGTGGATGAAATGATGAAAGTCTTAATAATAATTCATGTATTATAAGTTCAATATATATAGACACACGCACGATATAATTTCAACTTTTGATATGGGTTCCATGATTATTACTTTTAATCATTAGGTGAAGACATTGACTGATTGGTGTAAACAGGGTTTGAATCTCAGATCTCTTATTTAACGACAAAAAATTTTATCAATTGAGTTAACTAAAACCCACCATATATCACAAGCTTAATACATAATTAAACTGGAAAAAATAAAATTAAACTAGTATAGGAGTAACCATATATTACATTAGTTATACATATATTACATTACAAGCTTAATACATAATTAACCTAGTCTAGGAGTAACTAATCCTTAGACTTCCCATATATCCACATAAATTAAAATTCGAAGAGAAAGTCCATATATTACAAGCTTAATACATAAGTAAACTTGTTTAGGAATAACTAATCCTGAGGCTTCCCATAAATACACTTATACACAAAATATTAGATGAAGGGCAAGTTCAAAAGACACATAAACTATCAACACATTTATTAGCTTCATGATATACGTGTTGAATTGAGACCTACAAAGCTCTGGTGAGGACGTTCCTACAATCAAGAAAATAATACATTAATCCCATAAAAAATAATACATTAATATCCAAACTTGTTTTTGTAGTCCTTTTTCAAAGTTTTACTATTTTTTTTTACACAAATTTATTCTTTAAACAAAATAACCAAATGAAATAGACTCATTCAAACACACCACTAACAATCATAGAAAAAAAAAAAAGATTTAAAAATTTGTTTTTCATTTGCCGTTCAATTATTTGTGCTGGCCTTGAAAACATTGCTCAGAACTCAAATTATGTAGCTCTAAACTGCCAATAAGCAACATCTTCCATATGTAAAGTAAACCAGGAACTTACTTTTTTTTTTATCAAAGCTAAGCTAAAATTCCTTATAAGAGATTCATATGATAAAATATAGTACCATAAACCATTACACAACTTAAGATTTCTTACCACCTTGGCGTGTAACTGTTAGTCAACAACTTTCCACGTTACATCATTCTGGAAAATCTAGTGGCAAACCTCAATACGACCCGGAGCCGACCCTAGAGCCAAGAAAGCTTCATGAGTCGGGTTCCAACCCGATGTGTTCAAGTGACAGATGGCGACACCATTATTGATCTTAGCCTTAGAATTCGGATCATCAAGTATATCCACTTGGTGTTGGGTTTTGTGGAGCCTAGTTCTGTTTAATCCGGTTGACGACCCGACCCGACCCGAAATAATGTTGCGTGGTTTTTAATGGGAGATTTTCTGAGGCTTAGTCTATGGAGCGGAGGCTTGGGCCCTCCGGAAAATTTTTTGGCCCGTTTTGTAGCCCATTGTGAATCCTGTGCGCAGGATGTAGAAAACGTAGTTTTGGTGATTAGGGTTTTGTTGTTGTAGTTTTTTAGAGAGAAAAAAAATTGTACGGCTGTACTTTGTATTTTTCCCTAATAATAGTGAAATCCCTGCAGCTCCGTGAACGTAGGCAAATTACTGAACCACGTAAATATTGTCTTGTGCGTGTGATTGTTTTTATTTAGCGTGTGTTTTCTCTCATTTTTGTTTCTCATAGGTTGGGAATTTTGTGTTAATTCCCTACAACTGGTATTAGAGCCTAGGGTTAGGTTTGAGTGGGAGCAATGGCAGAGGAAGCAGGAAAAGCGTCTGGAATAGAAAAGTTCAATGACATAAACTTTGGATTCTAGAGGATGCAAATCGAGGATTATCTTTATGGGAAGAAGTTGCATCTGCCGCTTCTAGGGGAAAAACCCGAGACTATGAAGGTTGAGGAATGGGCTCTTCTTGATAGACAGGTACTAGGAGTTATCAGGTTAACTCTGTCTAGGTCTGTTGCATACAATGTTATAAAGGAGAAGACCATAGCAGATCTGATGAAGGCTTTGTCTGGTATGTATGATAAGCCGTCAACAAACAACAAGGTGCATTTGATGAAGAAACTGTTTAATCTAAAGATAGCAGAGAACACATCAGTAGCACAACATCTGAATGAATTTAACACTATCACAAATCAATTTTTGTTTGTAGAAATTGATTTTGATGATGAGATTCATGCACTGATCGTCTTGGCTTCTTTGCCCAACAGTTGGGAGGCAATGAGGATGGTAGTAAGCAATTCTACAGGAAAAGAAAAGCTGAAGTATAATGACATACGAGATTTAATTTTGGCTGAGGAGATTCGTAGAAGAGATGCAGGCGAAACCTTAGGATCTGGCTCTGCCCTAAACCTTAAGACAAGAGGTAGAGGTAATAACAGAAATTCAAATTGGAGCAGATCGAAATCCAGAAATTCTAATCGGAACAGAAGTAAATCTAGATTAGGCCAACAAGTACAATGCTGGAATTGTGGGAAAACGGGTCACTTTAGGAGGCAATGCAAAAGTCCTAAGAAGAAGAATGAAAATGATTCTGCTAATGCTGTAACAGAAGAGGTACAGGATGCATTACTTCTTACAGTAGACAGTCCACTTGATGATTGGGTTTTGAACTCAGGAGCTTCGTTTCATACCACTCCACACCGAGAAATCATACAAAATTATGTTGTAGGTGATTTTGGTAAGGTGTATTTGGCTGATGGTGCAACCTTGGATGTTATGGGAAAGGGAGACGTCCGGATATTGTTGCCTAATAGGTCTGTTTGGTTACTGGAGAAGGTTCAACATATTCCTGACTTAAAGAGAAATTTTATTTCTGTTGGACAACTTGATGATGAAGGGCACGCAATACTATTTGTTGGTAGTACTTGGAAGGTTACAAAGGAAGCCAGAGTATTGGCTCGTGGAAAGAAGACTGGTACTCTATATATGACCTCAAGCCCAAGAGACACAATTGCAGTTGCTGAAGCAAATACTGATACAGGCCTATGGCATCGCAGACTTGGTCACATGAGTGAGAAATGGATGAAGATGCTGCTATCAAAAGGGAAACTATCAGAATTGAAGTCCATTGATTTTGACATGTGTGAAAGTTGCATCTTAGGAAAGCAGAAAAAGGTGAGCTTCTTGAAAACTGGCAGGACACCGAAAGCTGAAAAATTGAAGTTAGTACACACTGATTTGTGGGGGCCTTTTCCGATTGCATCCCTTGGAAGTTCAAGGTATTACATCACTTTCATTGATGACTCAAGCAGAAAGGTATGGGTTTATTTTCTGAAAAATAAATCTGATGTATTTGAAACTTTTAAGAAGTGGAAGGCCATGGTTAAGACAGAAACAAGTTTGAAAGTAGAATATTTGAGGTCAAATAATGGAGGAGAGTACATAGATGGAGGGTTCAGTGAGTATTGTGTTGCACAGGGAATCAGGATAGAGAAGACCATTCCTAGGACACCACAGCAGAATGGTGTGGCTGAGCGCATGAATATAACTCTCAATGAGCGTGCTAGGAGTATGAGGTTGCATGCTGGACTACCAAAAACTTTCTAGGCTAATACTGTTAGCACTGCAGCTTACTTGATAAACCGAAAACCATCAGTTCCCATGGAGTTCAGACTTCCTGAGGAGGTTTGGAGCGGTAAAGAGGTAAAGTTTTCACATTTAAAAGTTTTTTGTTGTGTTT
Organism: Notholithocarpus densiflorus; assembly: GCA_030021035.2. Lineage (NCBI taxonomy): Eukaryota > Viridiplantae > Streptophyta > Magnoliopsida > Fagales > Fagaceae > Notholithocarpus > Notholithocarpus densiflorus. The sequence goes on along the minus strand of JARYZH020000089.1, from coordinate 882,974 downwards.
CTTATGTTCATATTGATTCTGATACTCGTAGTAAACTTGATGCAAAGTCTAAAATATGTTTCTTCATTGACTATGATGATGAGAAATTTGGCTATAGGTTTTGGGATGAACAAAACAGGAAAATCATCAGAAATAGAAATGTGATATTTAATGAACAGGTTATGTACAAGGACAGGTCAACTGTAGTGTCAAATGTTACAGAGATAGATTAAAAGAAATCTGCGTTTGTCAACTTAGATGAATTGACTGAAAGTACTGTCCAGAAAAGGGGTGAAGAAGATAAGGAAAATGTAGATTCACAGGTAAATCAGAGTACACTTGTAGCTGAAGTCCGTAGATCTTCCAGGACCATTAGACTTCCACAGCATTATTCACGCACTCTAAATTATCTCCTGTTGACTGATGGTGGTGAGCCAGAGTGTTATGAAGAAGTCTTGCAGGATGAAAATTCAAGCAAGCGGGAGTTAGCCATGAAGGATGAGATGGAATCCTTGTTAGGGAATCAGACATGAGAATTGACTGAATTACTAGTAGGAAAGAAGGCTTTGCACAACAAGTGGGTATACAGAATAAAGAATGAGCATGATGGCAGCAAGCGTTACAAGGCCAGATTAGTTGTCAAAGGGTTCCAACAGAAGAAGGGCATTGACTACTCAGAAATATTTTCTCAAGTTGTGAAGATGTCAACAATCAGACTGGTATTGGGAATGGTGGTTGCAGAAAATTTACATCTTGAGTTGTTAGATGTGAAGACGGCATTCCTTCATGGTGACTTGGAGGAAAACATTTGCATGATTCAGCCAGAAGGGTTCATTGTTCAGGGACAAGAGAATCTAGTCTACAAACTGAGAAAGAGCTTGTATGGCATAAAACAAGCTCCAAGACAGTGGTACAAGAAATTTGACAGTTTTATGCATAGAATTGGGTTCAAGAGATGTGAAGTTGATCACTGTTGCTATGTTAAGTTCTTTGACAATTCTTATATCATTTTACTGTTGTATGTGGATGATATGCTCATTGCAGGGTCTAGCATTAAGGAGATTAATAATCTAAAGAAGCAATTGTCAAAACAGTTTGCAATGAAGGATTTAGGAGCTGCAAAGCAAATCCTTGGTATGAGAATCATTAGAGACAAGGCTAATGGTACATTGAAGCTTTCACAGTCAGAGTATGTGAAGAAAGTTCTCAGCAGGTTCAACATGAATGAAGCTAAACTAGTGAGCACACCCTTGGGTAGTCATTTCAAACTAAGCAAAGAACAATCACCAAAGATAGAAGAAGAAATGGACCATATGAGCAAGGTGCCTTATGCCTCAGTTATTGGCAGCTTGATGTATGTTATGGTGTGTACAAGGCCAAACATTGAACACGCAGTGGGAGTTGTGAGCAGATTCATGAGTAGGTTTGGAAAGCTGCATTGAAAGGCAGTCAAGTGGATTCTAAGATATCTAAGGGGTTCATCAGATATATGTCTTTGCTTCACAGGTGAAAGTTTGAAACTGCAGGGTTATGTAGATGCTGATTTTACTGGTGATATTGATAGTAGAAAGAGTACTACTGGGTTTGTTTTTACTTTAGGTGGTACCCTAGGCTTCAAATCTACAAAAGATTGTTATTTTGTCTACTACAGAAGCTGAGTATGTTGTAGCAACTGAAGCTAGAAAGGAGATGATTTGGCTACATGGCTTCTTAGATGAATTGGGTAAGAAGCAGGAGATGGGCATTCTACATAGTGACAGTCAGAATGCAATTTTTCTTGCCAAAAATTCGGTTTTTTCATTCAAAGTCAAAGCATATACAGACAAAATACCACTTTATCTGTTACCTTGTTGAAGATAAGCTAGTAATACTTGAGAAGATTTATGGATCTAAGAACCCGATAAACATGTTGACTAAGGGTGTCACTATTGAGAAGCTGAAACTGTGTGCAGCTTCAGTTGGTCTTCTAGCTTGAGGACAGGAGGATGAGTTACAAGGATGAGAGATTGTTTTTTGGAGAATTGCGGTTGATGTTGGTAATTGAACTAGTCTCCAAGTGGGAGATTTGTTTGGCTTCGTGGAGCCTAGTTGTGTTTGATCCGGTTGATGACCAGACCCGACCCGAAATAATGTTGCATGATTTTTAATGGGAGATTTTCTGAGGCTTAGTTCATGGAGCGGAGGCTTGGGCCATTGGGGAATTTTTTTGGCCTGTTTTGTAGCCCATTGTGAATCCTATGCATAGGATATAGAAAACGCAGTTTTGGTGATTAGAGTTTTGTTGTTGTAATTTTTGAGAGAGAAAAAACTGTACGGTTGCACTTTGTATTTTTCCCTGATAATAGTAAAATCTCTGCAACTCCGTGGACGTAGGCAAATTGCCGAACCACGTAAATATTGTCTTGTGCATGCGATTGCTTTTCTTTGACGTGTGTTTTCTCTAATTTTTGTTTCTCACAGGTTGAGAATTTCGTGTTAATTCCTTACACTTGGTAGACCCGAACCTTTGGAACCGAATGACAGTAATAAAGGTGGGGAAACAAGAGATGATGACAAGTGACTGAGTTTGTGACTTTCCCACCGTTGATCCCTTCGATTGATCCAATCATTATACTCTGCTTTGACCCATTTACATTCTTCATCGTTAGAATGTCAATGTTTCGACCCAACACTGAAACTGCAAAGTCGATCATGTCCTCAGCCGAGGACACGCACCGCTTGGTCTCGCCAGGGTTTGGAGCCCTCTTGCACTCACTCAAGGACTTAACTATCATAATCTCCATAGTCGAATTATCACCTGCATGAAAAATGTGCTTCAGCTCAGAGACCCAACGTGGAAAATGGTTGTTTTGACGAAATCGACCGAGGCAGAAATGACCTTTCAGGAAATTTATCGCTAATGTCCGGCATTGGTATCACCTTCCCTTTCTTTAACATAGACTCCCGAAAGAATCTGCCGGAGCCACCCTTGGTACTGGCAGAGTCGCCATAGTTTTTTTGGAGGACTACATCGATAGATTTTTTTGGCCAATGACTACATCGGTAGAGACTTTTTGGCTAAACGTTGATGGTAATGAATCGGGGAAGCAGATGAGGTTCGCGGAGGCACAGAAGGCCGAGAACCGAGAGGAGAGAGCGTTCTGGGCGGCGAGTTTGGAGAAACTGGCTGACTCAGTTGCGCTCAATGGAGATGCCTTGGATAGGAGAAAGATTGGATTGGCTTGGTTGTTTTGGATCTCTTTGTTCCAATACTGGATTAGATAGGTTTTCGGGGTGAATGGGTTTTCACCAGTGGACTCAACCTGTATTAACACAAAAGGAAAAGTGTATGAATGTATAACATGGAAACTGGAAACAAAGTGAGGGTGATATGTATAATCGGTTTAGTTAAGCGTTTTGAGAACCCAAAACTCTGTTACAATATTTGGAGAGAAAAAATAAATAAAATTTTGGCTGCTATGACTTAACAATTGAAAACTAAGGAACCAAAAACTCCCAAACAATTTAAAATACCTGGTAAGACACAATAAGTTCTAATTATGGGACTCATTTTCACATAATATTGTCCTAAACACTAGGACACAAGTATAGCAAGTTAACTATTGGACTCCTACTACCAAGAATAATACAAACACTACTCTTACTGCCAAGGACTCTAGTAAACATAGACTTTAAAATAACAAACATCTATAACACATTGACTCAACACAATTAACGGGAAACATTAATTATACTACTTCCACATGATCTATTAGCTCAAATTCATGTACGTATCAGAGAGTGAGACTACTTAGACTGTTAGAGTGCTTACAGTGAGAGATGAGAGAGATAAAAAGGAGGAGAGAAGTCATGGGGGCTGAGTTTTGTGTGCATCATATTTTTTTTCTTAGAACGTTGGTGGGTTTGTAGGGTTATTGTAGGCGGAAATTTATAGAAGAGAGAGAGAGAGAGAGAGAGAGAGAGAGAAACCATACAACTCATGCACTGCACAACATGAATGATAATATGATAAAGGCGGAGCTATATGTTAGGGTTGGGGGGCCAAAATTTTTGAAAATATTTTTATACTATATAGAAATATTTAATATTTTAAAAATTAGCCCCCAAAAATAGGACTTCCCACCTCCCAATTATTTGAGTTAGTTCAATAATTTTCTTAAGAAAAATTGTCCAATTGGTCAGAGTAGTTATAGAGAATGTATTGTTTCTCAAATCCATTTTTTGTTGTAAAATGTGTTCTTGTATCTCTTAAAGTTTTTGGTCATTCATGTCTGAATACTTCATTAGTTCAATTGAAATTTTTTTTACTCGCAATGGTAGACAATTTGGTAACTTATATTGAAAATGAAAATTTTAAGGATTTCATTATAAAAAATGATGAAAGATGAATTTAACTCTATAAAACACTTAATTTTAAGGATTTCGCTATGAAAGATACTAAATTCTATAGATGTATGTGTTTGTGTAGGTGTATGGAAGTTTGTATAGACAACAAATTAGTAACACAAATCGACCCCCCCAAACAAAAATTTCTAGTTCCGCTCCTGATGATAATGACCCGGGATTTCTCACCCCGGCACACCAAATTTGATCCGTTAAATGACTAATGATATGTGCAGAAAGATTGTCCACATGTTTTTTTGTTTTTTTTTTACAAAATTCTTAATATTAGAAATTTTACTGTAAAAGATTTATAAATGAAAAATATAGCTCCTAAAAGCCCCTAATGATGAACTTACAACTCATGCAGAACATCGCAAAGTAACAAATGGCTAGACTAAGATATATGTCGGTCATGTTGCCGCTTGGTCCTTCATTGCAAATCACTCACTTATTTCTGGGTCCCCTCAAAAAATTGGCTAGACTAAGATTAATTTTAATTTGATGTTGCAATCAGACCCCACTCTTCCTACATAGCAGCAGTATGCCGTATTGAGTTTGGAGACGTGGTATCTGTCCATTCTAACCGCTTCTGTCCTGGTGATCTGACACTAGCTAGGAGAAGCCCAATCTGCTTTCCAAGCCATTAAACAAGTAGTACTGTCCTATAATTTTCTTAAACTAATCAGCTCTTGAATGAAATGATTTAATGATGTTGCTGAGGCTATTTCGGTTTGATCAACAGAACAGAATGATATATTTCGGTACCAAATAATACTAGTGTACTGGTTTGAATTTATCGCTAATTTAATATATATATACCATGGTTGTCAAAATCGCGATCCAGATCGTAAAATCGCACGATTTTACGATCCCACCTCACCAAAAAGTTTAAAATTGTAGCAGGATCGCAAAAATGATAAGATCGTATGTAGGATCGCGTAGGATCGTATGGGATCCTACCATTTGGCTTGAATTTTTTTTTTTTTTTTTTTTTTTTTAAGTGGGATTCATTTGGGTAAGATAATCCACCTAAACCCACAAACCCAACGGGTTATCAGAAGCCCAATAATGAATTGAAGTCCTAAATTTTCCCCTATGTCAATATAAAATCTCAAAAAAACCTATAGTACTTAAGTTTAACATTTTCAAGAACAAAATCTAAAATATTTAGATGATGAAATGGGATATGACAATGACATTGATTAGAGTAGAATAACCTTAGAATGTGAATTCTCTTTGGATTTCATATTTGTAATTAGTTAATTTACCTTAGATTGAGAATTCTCTTTTGGATTACATATTGTAAATTTGTAGTTAGTTTTTATATGCTAACTAGCCTAACTTATTTTGGATTTGGAACTTAGAATTTGGAAAACATTTTCCATATGTGTAGATAATATTTTGGTACTTAGTTGCTAATTAAACATGTACTGAACTTTTTAGATACATTATGTCAAAAGTTAAATATATTTTGTTTCGTTAAAATGACATAAGAACGATGTAGTGCATGCAAATTACATTTTATGATGCAATTTTTTTTTTAATGGATGGATTCATATTTTAAGTGATTATATAACATACAAAGTCACTATCAATAGGTTTTTTGCTTAAAATCTGAAAATAAGTAGGATCTTACGATCCACGATCCGATCCTACGATCCACGATCCTACCTACCTCCCACGATCCTACGTAGGATCCTGATTTTGACAACCTTGATATATATATATATATATATATATTTTTTTTTTGAGAATCAGGTAAGAACTTTTATTTAAGGAAAATCAAACTGAAAAACATCCTCCAAGTCACGTGGTAGATCTTCTAACCACACATCCAAATCTACAGATAGAACTGCTCTACGGGCAAGGGCATGAGCAAGCTTATTGCCCTACCTCTTAACATGAAAAAAACTACAATTAAAACTAGCTACTAAATAATGAATATTAGCAATGCCATTTCCAAACGAAGTCCTTGAAGGCTTGGCAGCAACAAGGGCTTGGATAACTTTCAAAGAATCACCCTCCACCTCCACGGCTTGAAGACACAACTTCTGGGCAAATACAATAGCTCTTCGGGTAGCCAAAGCTTCCACCATGTCCACAGATCCCGGATATCTAATTTTCTGGCTCAATGCACCAATAACTAACCTAGCTGAATCCCTGACGACCACCCCAAGACCTGCACATGCCTGCTCCTCAAAGAATGCACCATCGAAATTGACTTTGAACAAACTAGAAGCAGGTGGTTTCCACTGAATGTCCCCACTACGAACAACCAACCTAGGAATCTTCCTATGCATATCGTGGAATTCCTTCAGCATCTCAGAAGCCCGAGTGCACACCTCATTGACACCCCACACCCTCTGTCTCTCCCTAATTCAATTTCTCCGCTCCCAAATACTCCAAGCAACCATGGCACAAGACTCCACCAGCTTTGAAGAAGCTTCCCTATACAGGAAACAAAACAAATCTTCAAACTTAGAGAACTTGTTAGAACGCAGAAAGGAAAAACGCTGATCTAACATCCATATGGGCTTTACTGAATCGCAAAACCACAGTGCATGAATACTATCTTCAGCTGAATTGCGACACTGCTCGCACATTCCATCAACCACCACCTGCCGTTTACACAAGTTAATCTTTATGGGCAGCGTCTTTCGATCTGCTCTCCACAAGAAGTGCTTAATTTTTTGAGGCACCCCAAGCATCCAAATGCCCTTCTATAGTCCTTTACCTAGCTCTAAAGACGAAGGACTAGGCAGGTGCTATCTGTGAAGCTCCACCAATAATCTATACGCACTCCACACCAAATAAACACTATCAGAGGAGGAAGGCCAAACAAGTGTATCCAAATTCACAAATTGACTCACCGGAATACCTTTAATAACTTCGGCCTCCCAATGATAGAAGTTTAAGTCAATTAACTCCTCATTCCATCTCCTAGATCCAGGCAAAAACAGATCGCTAACCATCTGAAGAGAAGGATCCCGCTGTGGAGTCAGAACACGACCACCCCCTGCTGTAGGCAGCCAACAATGCTGCCAAATTGAAATGTCCTTCCCATCACCCACCCTCCATCTAGCTCCCTTCAAAACTCCCTCTCTAGCTTGCAAAAAGCTACACCAAGCAAAAGAACATGTCGTGGATTCTTTAGCATCAAATATGTTACCGGACTGAAAATATTTAGCCCGAAACACCTTATATACTAAGGAATTTCTATCGTGAAACAAACGCCAAACTTGCTTCCCCAACATAGCATTATTAAACATCCGAAGATCCCTAAACCCCATACCCCCAACTGATTTGGAAGAACAAAGAGTCTCCCACCGAACCCAATGAATTTTCCTAGAGTTCTCAAAACAACCCCACCAAAATTTTCAGATCATAGCTTCAATATCCTTAAGCAAACCAATAGGAAGACGAAAAACGCTCATAGAATAAGTAGGGATAGATTGAACTACCGCCTTGATCATGATTTCCTTACCGACCTGAGAAAGTAATTTCTCCTTCCACCCTTGCATACGAGTCCAAATCCGTTCCTTAATATGATTAAAGCAAGCTTTTTTCTGACGCCCAACAAAAGAAGGAAGCCCCAGATATTTCTCATAACTCTTAATGTTAGGCACCCCCAACATACCTTTCAGCTCTTCCTGAACCTCCTCGGAGGTATTCCTGCTGAAGAAGGCCGTAGTTTTATCAGAATTAACTTGTTGACCAGAGGCCGCTTCATACCAAGCCAAGATGTTCTGAATTTTAGCACAATCAGAGGGAGTAGCTCTACAAAACAACAAGCAATCATCTGCAAAGAAAAATGGGAAATTCTTGGCCCAGCTCTACAAATAGAATACCCTCGAATATCACCATCACAAGCAGCTTTAGAAAGAAGAGCATTCAGTCCTTTTGCACAAAAGAGGAATAAAAAAGGAGAAAGAGGATCCCCTTGCCGTAAACCCCTTGTTGGATGAATAAAACCCTGAGACTCACCATTCACCAAAATTGAATAAGAAACTGTAGTCACACATTGCATAATTAGGGACACATGACTCTTGAAAACCCATCTTCAAAAGGATCTTTTGTAGAAAAATCCATTCAACTCTATCATAAGCCTTACTCATATCAAGTTTTAAGGCCATAAAACCTGTCTTGCTAGAACATTGTGTTTTCATATGATGCAAAGTCTCAAAGGCTATCAAAATATTATTAGTAATAACTCTATCAGCAATAAAAGCACTCTGGGCTTCAGAAATAATAGAGTTCAAAATAGGTTTCAATCTATTTGCAAGTACTTTACTCAATATTTTATAGATAACATTAGGATCAGATCAAGAAGAAAAAAGATCTCCTATGAAAGGCTGAGGAGGTTTCGGCCAAGGGTGGTTCTCATGATATGGTGGTCCAATCGAAACGGGAGCTTAATACTTTGCTTGATAAAGAGAATCGCATGTGGTTTCAAAGGTTGAGAGCTTTATGGTTGGCAAAGGGGGAAAGAAATACAAAATTCTTTCATGGGGTGGCTACACAACGTAAGAGGAGTAATTTTATTAAAGGGATTCGGGATAGGGATGGAGTTTGGGTTTCGGATGGGAAGGTAGTGGCTGATATCTTTGTTGATTTTTATGCTCGACTCTTTACTTCTTCTAATCCTATAGAGTTGGAGAGAGTCCTCACAGGGGTTCAACCTGTTGTTCATGATGCTATGAATGCAGCCCTCACTAAGCCCTATGTGCGTGAGGAAGTGGATATTGCTATTAAACATATAGCCCCCCTGAAGGCCCCAGGTTCGGATGGGATGCCTCCCATTTTTTATCAGAAGTTTTGGCCGGACATTGGCATGGAGATCTCTGATGCGGTACTTTCTTGCCTAAACTCTGGTACTTTCCTTAAATCCATTAATCACACTTTTATTACTTTGATCCCTAAGGTAACCAATCCTGAAACTGTTGCTCAATTTCGACCTTGATATATATATATATATATATATATATATTTGTTTATTTATTTATATAGTCATTTGCCAAAATTTATATAATTTATTAAAAATTTAAAATTTCAACTAGGTAATCTATATATATATATAATAACTAGCTTGTAACACCATGCATATGCATGGATACATTTAAAAATATACAATAAAATGCATAATATAATTCCTATATATATAATTGAAATATTATTGATAGTCATTTTTATATTTTGTTAACTCTTTAAAAAATTTTGTAAGGATATTATTAAGTATAAAATGTAAATTGTCCATATATATATATATTTTAAATTATTGTGAATCACTTTTTTTTTTTTTTTTTTTTTTTTTTAAATTCTAGATCCTTTGGTTTTTGTACTTAATAAATTACTTTAATGAATATTTATGATGTGGTCCCACATTTGATTCTAAAATTAAGAAATAAAACTCTTTGAGAATAAATAATTTAGGACACATGGCACAAAATTGGAACTCTAATTTGGAATTCTAATTTGAGTTTCTCTCAGCTTCACCTATTATTATTATTATATATATATATATATAGGTAAAGCAGAGAGAAAATTCAATTAAATTTCAAATTGAAATTTAATTCGAGTCTAATTTTGAGTCACGTGTCTCATCTAATCTAAATTTTTGAATTTTGTGTCAAGTTAGTTAATTTAGTGTAAAAATTGAATTTCAATTAGAGCTTAATTTTGCGCCACGTGTCTCATCTAATATAAATTTTTAAATTTTTGTACCAAATTAGTTAATTTAATGTAAAAAACAAGGAGTTCAATATAATAAACCATAAAAAACATAATCATATAACTAAAAAAAAAAATTCAAATTTATAAGTCATCTATATATATATATATATTATTAGGTAAAACTTAGAGAAAGTTGAATTAGAATTTGAAATTATAATCCAATTCTGCACATGTCTAAATTTATGTGGGGACTACACTATAATTATCCACTTAAGCATGTGCCATATGTCTACTTAAGTTTTTTAATCTTTGTGTCAAGTGAGTTAATGAGTACAAAATACTAAGTGAGTGTTTGGATAGGAATTATTCCTGCGTTTGCGTTTTGTGTTTTTTTTTTTTTTCACGCGTTTTGCTTTAGGGGACAATTATCACTGTTCATGCACTGTAGCAGCACTGTTCATGGGACCCACAACCATTTTATTCAGAAAAAATATTAAAAATGGGTCCCACGGCACTATTCACACATTTAAAATTTATTTTGCTACAGTGTTTTCAGTTTCAGCAAAAATAAGTTGTATCCAAACGGACCCTAAGAATCTAATATTAATGAACTATAAAATTAAAAAAAAAAAAAAAACAATTACATATACTCAATAAAAATCACCACATGTTTCTCAAAAAATAAATAAAATAAAAATCACTACACGTTCTATCTTATTAAACGGAAAAAGGTACGGGAAGAACCTAAAGAAGCCCCTAAACACGCAAAGAAAAATGAAATGGAAGGACAAAGTTGCCTAACCTTAGAGCTCTCAACCATGGAACTCTAAAAGGAAAAATGGATAAAATTCCTATCCCAAAACGAAAAAGGAAAGACAAGAAATTTTCGCTACAAAGAAGTAAAGCAAAGGAAAAGAAACCGTACCTCAAAAGAATAGTCACAGAAAGGAAAAATGTGACAAAAATCAGAAAGCTCGAAGAAGGAAAACACAGAGCAACAATGGCGCAAAGGGAAGAGAAAAGTAAGGGAGAAAGAGAAAAGCAAAACAGTTTAAAAAGCTGGGCATGAAAAACTGAAAAGCGACGGGAAACCCAAAGGACCCTTGAGTGAAGCATTGATATCCACCAGTCAGAATGTACCATGTGGCCACGACACGTACGGCGCCGCCACTACGCATTAAATGTGACTGAAACGGAATCCCAAGGGTCACATCTTAACAAAAAACCTTCCATATTCTTGTGGTCGTCATTACACGTAAGGACGACCACAAAATAGGGGGGGGCTGATAGGCCCAATAAATGCCATTGTCCAGACAAACCCATCAGACACCATCGTCCACATAGACCCAGCATGGACGATGAAAGAGGAGCCATAAAGAGGGCATTCAATATCCCGGACGGTTACAAATCAGCAAGAAGACTGTTGGGATACCCATCAAAGTCCACATTGAATTAGCCCAAAAGCGTTACAAAAGAGGCACTTATGCCACCATAAATGGAATACAACGGCTAGAAGAAAAGATATATATATATTTATTTATTTATATATATATATATACGCATTTCAGAACTAAACAAGGTACACACAGAAAAATACTAATCCTTTCACTACTCATTTTAGCTCTCACAACCAAGCCCTCTTTGCAAATTCCATTCATTGACTTTATCATCGGAGATTCTTTGGCCGGCATCACACCGGTAACCACTCAGAGAGGACTCTATTCTTAACCTTGCAGGTACGAAGACGAGCCAGTGCTAACCTATCTGGACAAACCTGAGTAACTGACGATCTCGACATCATCATTATTCATATGTGAATGGTCAATAAAACATATATATATATATATATATTTATATCAATCATTTTTGGTTATTAGCTCAACATTTTTCCATGATACTAGCATATAAAATCAATATTTTGATGCATTGTCATTAGTTTGACAGATGCCTACCAATGCATAGGTCTAGAGTACACCTATGATTAGGGGTGTGCATGGGTCGGGTTAAGTGGATTTTTTGACCCAACCCACCATGGTGAGTTAAAAAAAATTCAACCTAACTCAACCCATCACGTAAGTCCAACCTAACCCAACCCAACCCATATGAGTCGAGTTGAACCCATGGGTTGGATAATTTTTTTAAATTACTATTATTATTAAATTGAGAAAAAAAAAATCATATCTGCCACTTGAGTTGATAAACAAAATATACATTAATATGTGAACTAATATTATAACTCAGTTATAAATTAATATATGAACTAATATACATTAATATTGGCTTTTATATAGGATAGGAGGAAGAGCTGGTTATTTAAAAAAATTTATTAATTATATAATATATATTAAATATATGGGTAGGTTGGGTCGGGTCGGGTTTGACGGGTTTGAAATTTTATGACCCGAACCCAACTCGACCCGCTATCAAAAAAAAATTTGTAACCCAAACCAACCTACTAAGCCCTAAAAATCAAGTCGGTTTTGGTGGGTTGGCTGCACCTATGATTGTTGTCGTAAGGGAGATACCATATATTCGCAAATGGACCACCTTCACAAATCAACAAATGTTTTACATTATTTTTTGAATTATTGTAGACCATAGCTTAGTCCATCAGAACACTTGAATTTGCTTCGGCATGTGACGCGTTGTTTTCTTGGATCATGCCGAGTCTACACAATAAAAATTTATAATAATTTTAGTTTATTTAAAGGAAAATTTTTAGTTTATATTTTATTATCAATATAAGATTTACATTATCATCAAATAAATATGTACAATATTATTCACTTTTATGTAAATATGTATAATATTGTACATTTTTTGCAATATGTATAATGTTGTACACTTTTATTTAGTCTATAATGTAAATTTTAAATTGATAGTACAATTTAAACATATAATTTTATATTTTTTCAATGCTAATTTGAAAATGTTGTGAATTTTTGTTGAATTTTTAGCATGACTCATTTATGGATAAAGAAGAGAATTCTAGAGATAACTCAAGAGTTGATCCAATGAACCCTTCATCTTGAAATATAATGAACATACATTAAAGATAATAACCCAGAGGAATGAAGAGTTTATCTTCTAGACTTATAATTATTTTCCTACAACCTTATCATCAAATGGTTGCTATTGCAATATTGCATGGGTCCATGCTTAAAACGGCACAGGATCAATAAGCATCGAAGTTACGAAACCTTTGAGCACAATTCCAGCATGTGTGTAGCCATCTTCATCCTTGTATACGACATCAATCACACGTGCAAGATTGATGATTCGCATTAGAATTGGCATGGGGACAGTAGTTGGGTAGAGGCACTCTTTGTTGATGTCCTTCCATGCTTCTGTAACTTGTTTGCAAAACTCATTGATTGCTTCTTCTTCTGTACCACCATGTTCTGCCATGTAACATTCAACAGCTGACGCAACGTGCCCTCTCTTTTGCTCAAACTACAAAAGTATTGAATCACTACGTTAGAATGAAAAATATTTAAATAATCAAATTAGGCTTTCAATTATAGCTATTATTATACACAAATAACATATTACACCTTATGTGAGACTATGTCATCCATGAGTCTGCAAACCACTGCAGAAGCTTTGACCATTTTAGGATCGCTGAACAACCACTCGAATGAATCTTTTGTAACAATGTCTCCCATTCCAACCAACGATGTTGTTGCTATCATTGAATACGCAGAGGTAACAAGTGCAATGCGCATATATTCATCCATTGTTGGTATATGTTTTTGGTGGAACCGTTTGGCTTCATGAAAGTAAGCTCTAACTTGATTCTTCATCTAAGACATCGAGCAGTTTGCAATTAGGTTAACTAAATTTTCTACATAGTCATCAACATTTTTTTTTTTGTTTCTATTTCCTTAGTGGTGTTTTTTTTTTCTTTCCTTGTTGTGAGGGTTTCGTCTAATGTATCATAATATTCTAAATTTATATATATGTGCTTACTGCTTCAATTGCGTATTTGACGCGGTATGATTTTGCTTCACCTATTTTTTCTTCCATTTCATAATAAACGTCTAGGAGTGCCTGGTAAAAATTAATTCACACTCTGGAAGTTGAAAATCGTTTTTTTTTTCCCTTTTTGCCCTCAGTTATTTTTGTTTTGATAAACTTTTTGCCTTCAGTTAGCACAATTGTCGAAGTAGCAAGAAAAGCAGGGTCCTGTAGTGGCAAACTGAGAGACACACAGAGAGACTTTCTTTTCTTCTCCTAATAATTCTATCCTCTTTCCTTTCCATTTTCGCTGGCTCAAAAGACAGTCAGTCACAAGTTTTTATCTATTTTTTGTTTGTTTTCATTTTCTTGTTCAGTGCCGGTACGGTGTGTTTCGCCAGTTTCGGCCGATATGGCGCTAGTCGGGCTGAGTCTACGCCACATCGGTGTGAGTCGTGAAACGAAGAAAAAAAAAAAAAAAAGCTAAACGCGGCACCAACGCGGAGGCAGCAGCGTCCCTTGTGCATCACCGCGTTGGGCCGCGTCAAACGCGGGTGCGGCGGGCGTTTTGCCGCGTCCGTGCATCCTAGGTAATACCTTGCAAATTTCTTGCTTTTCAATTATTTTATTTATTCAAAGTACTCTTATTTATTAATCTAATGTGTAATCTGATGCATATGCACATGTACAATTAAAAACAATCATACTTACACGATTCAAATTATACATTTTTTTTAGAAGATGTTCAAATCATACATGGTATTAGTTTACACCTTTTTTAAAAACTATATATTTCTATAATATGAAATAGTTTCATATATATATATATATGATTTGGCATTTAATTGGTTTTAGATTTTTCGGTTTTTGCACCCAATAATTCACTTATTACAAAAATTAAAAAATTAGATGAACACGTGGCAGAAAATTGCACAAAATTGAACTCCAATTGAAATTCAATTTAAAATCTAATTGTATTTGGACTCTTCTATTTTTACACTCAATAATTCACTTGATACAAAAATTAAAAATTAGATAGGACATGTGGCGCAAAATTGAGAATTTAATTAAAATCTAATTGAATTTTCTCTGAGATTTGGCTTTTAATATATATTAGCTTGTAACCCCATGCATATGCATGGATATACTTAAAAGATACACATTAAAATACATAGTATAATTCTTACATATATAATTTAAATATTATTGATAATCATTCTTATATTTTTTTTTAACTCTTTAAAAAGTCTTGTAATAATGTTATTAGGTAGAAAATGTAAATTGTCCATTTTTTAAAATATTTTTATGTTCATTAATAAGATAGAACGTGTAGCGATTTTTATTTTATTTATTTTTTGAGAAACATGTGGTGATTTTTATTGAGTATGTGTAATTTTTTTTTAAAAATTTTATAGTTCATTAATATTAGTATTTTGTACTCATTAACTCACTTGACACAAAGATTAAAAAAACTTAAGTAGACACATAGCACATGCTTAAGTGAATAATTATGGTGTAGTCCCCAAATAAATTTAGACATGTGCAAAATTAGATTATAATTTCAAATTCTAATTCAACTTTCTCTAAGTTTTACCTATTAATATATATATATATAGATGACTTATAAATTTGAATTTTTTTTAGTTATATGATTATGTTTTTTATGGTTTATTATATTGGACTCCTTGTTTTCTACATTAAATTAACTAATTTGTCATAAAAATTTAAAATTTTAGATTAAATGAGATACGTGACGCAAAATTAAGCTCTAATTGAAATTCAATTTTTACACAAAATTAACTCACTTGGCACAAAATTCTAAATTTTAGGTTAGATGAGACACGTGGCGCAAAATTAGACTCTAATTGAATTTCAATTTGAAATTTAATTGGATTTTCTCTCTGCTTTACCTATTATTATATATATAGATTAGAAAAAAAAATGATCATAAGTAGTATTAAATTTAGGTAAGAATTTTAATATGTGACTAATTATATTTACTTTAAAAAAATAATATGACTAATTATCTATATTTTATGATAAAAATTTGTGTTTAATTTTATATGTATCTATACGTATGTATGAATGCATGTGTTACATGTTTAAAAAAAATAATTATAATTTGACTAATTATTTATATTTTTATAATAAAAATTTTATTTAATTTTAAATGCATCTATCATTTGCATGGAATTACATCCTAGTAATAATAACAAAAAATTGATGTTCCTTCTTCCTACTTCTTAGATAGTAATAACAATAATAATAATAATAATAATAATAATAATAATAATAATATCACAGCAATTTTGACAGACATTCATTCACGTGGGGTGTCAGGCAGGGCACACTGCCACAAGTTACAATAAAAAGCTAATGTCCTTTACCTTCACTTTTTTACTATTAAAAGTCACAACTTTAAAAGTCACATCTTCAGACTCGGGGTGTGCATGGGTCGGGTTGGGTCAAGTTGAGGAGATTTTTTGTCCCAATCCATTATGGTGGGTCAAAAAAAATTCAACCCAACCCAACCCACATGAGTTGGGTTGGGTCGGGTTGAACCCATGGGTTGGACAAATTTTTTTTATTACTATTATTTTTAAATTGAGCAAAAAAAATATATATATCACACTTGCCACCTGAGTTAATAAACAAAATATACATTAATATATAAACTAATATTCCAACTTAGTTATAAAAAAAATATGTTTAAGTATCCAACTGAGTTAATAAACAAAATATAAATGAACTAGTATTCTAATTCACTTATAAAAAAAATATACATGAGTTTCTAACTAATAAGATTTTATATTATATATGATAGTAGGAATCAAGAAAGTGCTCTACAGCTGGTTTTTTTTTTTTTTTTTTTTTTAATTTATTAAATATATAATATATTTTAAACATATATTAAAATATAGGTGGATTGGGTCGGGTTTGGCGGGTTGGCGAGTTTTCTACACACCCCTACTTCAGAGTCGGAGTGCTTACGGTGAGAGATGTGAGAAAGACAAAAAGAAGGAGAGAAGTCATGGGGCAGAGTTTTGTGTGCATTGTACAACTCATGCATGACATGAATGAATATGATAATGACATCGCATATCTCACCGGCACACCAAATTTGGGATCAGCTTAATACTGTAAATAAGCACACCAAATTTGACATCGCAGAGTTTTGGCGAGTTTTTTTTTTTTTTTTAAAATACTGTAAATAAAGATAAAAATAAACTGAAATAGCATAAAGAAGTTAATGAATAGTATCAAAAAGTACAATGAGACTCATAAATAGTAGCAAAAATAAACTAATAGTAAAATAAGTTAACTTTTTAATTTGGAGTCAAATGCACACATGATTTGTTAAATGACTAATAACATGTGTAGAAAGATGTTTTTTTTTTAACAAAAATTATTAATTTTATAAAGTTTATTGTAAAAAATCAACTTTTTTTTTTTTGTTGGTAAATCTTATATTAAATTGTGGAAATATATCACGCATAAATTACCTGTCGCACAAAGTGCTTGGGAGTTTAAAAACTTCAAGGAGAGGAGACTAGAGAGCCCAACAGTATATGTAGTAATTAGTATTTCTAATCGTCTAAAAAATGACATATGAAATAAATTAAGGAAGAAAGATGAGATAAAATGGAGTGGAGTATCGCCGGAGTGGATGGTGTCACTAGAGTTGTTCATAGGAGAGAGAGTATAAGAAATAGTAAATTTATGTAGTTAAAATTTTGTATTTTTCTATTTTGTTAAACAAGTAAGTAAATATTTTAGTATAAAAAATTAGGAACAAAACTAAGACCATGCAGTTTTAAAGGGATACTTGCAACTTTTAACATGATGACGGTTTAGCGTTGCTGGGTTGGTAGCAATTATGAACTTAAGAGTTTATGCGGTATATTCAAGAATTAGGCTCTTTTGGTTATACACTACTGTCAGTTTTTTAAAGATTTTCTCTTCTCTTTCTGTGTGTGTGTTAAAATACTAAGGTTATATTTGGTAACAGTTTTTGTTTTCTATTTTAAAAAACTTGTTTATGAGAATATAAAGAAAAAATAATTTTCTTGTATTTTTGAAATCAAAAACATGTTTGGTTAGTTGAAATTAAAAAATATATATTTGAAGAAAAAATAGAAAATACTGAAATATGTTGTTACTAAGATTTGAACTTTAATGCTAACTCATTAAATAAGGCAGATTCATTAAATTAAATGTGTATTTTCATTGACTTTTGAAAATTAGAAACTAAAAACAATATTTTGTATATTTTCAGTTTCCTTCACAAATTGAGTTTTGATAACAATTTTTGTTTTCTGTCAATTTTGGGTTGCCAAACAAGTTTTTTAGTTTTAAAAATAGAAAATTGTTTTTGAAAACAGAAAATAAGGGGAAAAAACAGTTACCAAACATACTCTTAGTATTCTAAAAAAAAAAAAAACCAAAAAATGAAACTTGATGGAGGAAAATGACAACTCATTAAACTTATAGGTGTAATTTATATCTTCATGTGATATTGCTTTATGTAAAAATGCATTTCTAATTATAGGATGTGTTATAGTACATAAAACAATACCACATAAAAATTAAGTATTACATTTTTCTTTATTTATATATAATTCATGTGTTACAACAAGTTGAGAGAGGGGTTTGAAAATTGAAACCTTAGTTCCAAAATTTCAGAGAATTCAAACCATTTTGGTTTTTTTCAGTGGCGGCTCTAGGATTATTTTCTAGAGGGGTCAATAGTATTGGAACTAGAAATTTGTTGTGGGGAATAAAAAATAAATTGATTTTTTTTTTCTGTATATACAACTTTCATATTATATACAATAATCTAAAATAGTATTCTAAATATTATATACAATATAGTCTAAAAAAATTATTAAAGGTTTAAAGATTGGTAAGACAACTACCATTGAATGCATAAATAAATATAATTAACTAACTAATCATATATTTTTGTCAAATGAATAATAATTTATTATATTTAATATCAATTATATAAAAATATATGATAAAAAGGAATAGTAAAACACCTGGAAGTAGAATTGGGAGTAAATATGAAACTAAGAAAAAATAATAATTGATATAAGTTTTTGCTTTTGAAGTGTATTTATTTATTGTCTAGAGAGAATGTTTCTTTATTTATTTATTTTTAATGAATGAGCAATTTTAAGAGTAGTGCTACTAACATGACACTTAACACTTTAAAAGCAAAATCTAGGTGGTAAGTTGTTAAAGGTATGTAAAAAAGTAATGTAAGTTGTGGGTTTAAATAAAAACCAGTTACAACTTACCACTTAACTTTTATTGTGAAAAATATTGTGAAAGTAGCACCAGAATGATCATATTCAAGCTCATTTTAGCAGAATTTAAACAAAATTTAAAGACAGGGTGTTCAAATTTTTATTTTTGGAGGTAAAACAAAAAAAAAAATTAATTTTATATATATTAAAAAAAAAATGACCAAAATGAACCCCTCGATTGGCTATAGTGCCGCCCTCGGTTTTTTTTATATACTTTTCTTCATTTTTTAAAAATGTTTTTGATATAAAATTATGATATTTTATTCACTTTCTAAATAATTTGTGTATCTCAATACCATAAAGTATATCGTATATAAAAAGTAAATAAAATTAATTTTTTTTTAGATAAAAGATAGAAAATAAAAATAATTGATACTATTCACAATTTAGTAGGTAATTAAAGAGAACTGGATTACCAAGGTTGAACCGATTCCACTTTATTAAAATAAAATTATCTATACTACTATTTAAGGAGCTTCCTATACAGTTTAATTCCCTATTTTCCAGTTTAATTATGTGTTAAACTTGTAATATATGGTGGGTTTCAGTTAACTTAGGGTACGTTTGGTAGACTGTAATAGACACTGTAATGTAATAGATATTCCTATAGCATAACTATTCGATTGTTTGGTTATATTTTTATTACAATGAATAGTTATTCCTTATGAATAGCTATTCTTCAAAATGAGAAATAACTATTCCTTATCAAAAGTACTGAATATCTATTCCTTCACCTTATGTAATAATTTTTTTTTTTTAATTTCCTAAAAAGTCATTAGTTGCCACATCTTCAAAATGAAAAAAAATAAATATTTCTTATCAAAAGTACTGAATATCTATTCCTTCACCTTATGTAATAACTTTTTTTTTTTTTTAATTTCCTAAAAAGCCATTAGTTGCCACATCTTCAAAATGAAAAAAAATAAATTTTCATTGTTGTTAATTATTAGCTCTATTTTGAACACTCTAAAATAAGTGTATTTTAGGAAATTTGACTTAAAAATGATTTAATTACACATTCTTTTTATACTCTACTAAATTATGGATGTATATTTAGGATTCTATTCCTAAATGGTCACTAAACTAATGAATAGTAATACTTATTACATTCCAACTTAATGTATTTATTGTAATACTTATTTCTATTCCCATGTAATAATCATTATAGTGTACCAAACGTGCCCTTAATTCGTAAAATTTTTTGTCATTGAATAGGAAATCTGAGATTCAAACCCTGTTTACACCAGTTAATTAATGTCTTCGCCTAATGATTAAAAGCAACAATCACAAAACTCATATCATAAGTTGAAATTATATTGTGCATGTGTCTATATATATAAAACTTATAATACATGGATTATTATTAAAGACTTTCATCATTTCATCCACATAATCAATCTTGGCAGTATCAAACATTATTGAAGACAAGTCACTGTCTTAAGAATTATTGCTAAATTTTTTTTGGAAGTATTATGAAATTATTTCTGACAGTTATTACGTGACACTATTCTTTTTTTTTTTCATTGCAATATTGGTCATTATACTCTATACTTTTTACTGTTCATGTC
Organism: Notholithocarpus densiflorus; assembly: GCA_030021035.2. Classification (NCBI taxonomy): domain Eukaryota; kingdom Viridiplantae; phylum Streptophyta; class Magnoliopsida; order Fagales; family Fagaceae; genus Notholithocarpus; species Notholithocarpus densiflorus. The sequence goes on along the minus strand of JARYZH020000089.1, from coordinate 862,108 downwards.
ACTATTTATGTATAGTGTTTGTAAGCCTTTATAAGGCATATGAATCAGTCGTATTGGGCAAGCCTTAGACACGAACTACTTCAAGCCCCCCAAAAAAAAAAATCCTCTCAATATAAGCAATCCATCCAATATCAATTCTTGTATAAGTAAAAATTATCATTATAATATTTTCAAGTATTTGAATAGGTATTAGTGTTTGAAGTACTATTCAAAGTTTTCAAGAATCAAGTTTTTTAGTTTTCAAAAATATATTTATTTTCAAAGTTTTATATTGTACACATTTATTAGTTTCATGATATACGTGTTGAATTGAGACCTACAAAGCTCTGGTGAGGATGTTCCTACAATCAAGAAAATAATACATTAATCCCATAAAAAAAACATTAATATGCCAACTTGTTTTTGTAGTCCTTCAAAATGTTACTTTTTTTACACAAATTTATTCTTAAAGCAAAATAACTGAATGAAATAGACTGATCATTCAAACACACCATTAATAATCATAGAAAAAAAAGAGATAAAAAAGCTTTTTTTCATTTGCCGTTCAATCATTTGTGCTGGCCTTGAAACCATTGATCAAAACTCAAATTATGTAGTACTAAAATGCCAATAAGCAACATCTTTGTTCCAATACCGTATCAGATAGGTTTTCGGGGTGAATGGGTTTTCACCGGTGGACCCAACCTGCATTAACACAAAAGGAAAAGTGTATGAATGTATAATAAATAAAGACAACATGGAAACTGGAAACAAAGCGAGGGTGTAGGATCGGTTTAGTTAAGCATTTTGAGAGTTTAAAAAAATGTTTTTAAAACTTAAAACTCTGTTACAATATCTAGAGAGTAAAAAAGAAAGAAGAAATAAATAAAATTTTGGTTTGCTACGACTTAACAATTGAAAAAATAAGCACTACAAAACATTTACATTCGAAAAATAAGGAACCAACAATAACTCATTTCATTCCCTAAAAAAAAAAAAAAAAAAAAAAAAAAACTCATTTCACATAATCTTATCCTAAAACACTATTGGACTATTGGACACAAGTAAAGCGGAAAGATGTTTTTTTTTTTTTTTAACAAAAATTATTAATATTATAAAGTTTACTGTAAAAGATTTATTATAAATAAAAAATATAGCTCCTAGAAGCCCCTAATGATGAACTTTCTTACGTGCTAGATCAAGAAGTTGGATATGGTTTAGGGCTTATTCATAACCAAAAAAAAAAAAGTAGGATCTTATCTATACTATATTTCACAAAATGAGGGTGAGAACTGAGAACAATGAAAAGAAAACGTGAAAAAGGAGAAGGAATGGAAGATAGAAAAATTTTCATCTCTAGTGTTGTTTGGTTAGTAGGGAAAAATGCTAGAAAATAATTTATGTTATGGATCAATTTTTAATTAAAAATAAAATATTTTGTTTCACACTCTCTCAATTTTCATCCAAAATGGAAGGAAAGGGAATGCTAGATTTGAGGGAAAGAAAATCCTTCCATTTTGTTTCCTTCCTTTTTCCTTCCACTCATATTGCTAGTCTAATTTAGCAAATCCAACTTTTTAATCGGACAATCATTGAATGTGTTGTCTTTCAAATAAAAAGTATAAATTTTGAAAACTACACTAATTTACTTACACTTTAGTGAAAGAATATTGATATTGATCTTTTAAATAAATTAAATGATATAAAAGTTTGAATTTTGGTTGATTTGATAACATTATGTCACATAAGTTTTTGAAACCTCACAATTTTATACATTATTATTTTAATATATATATATATTTCTCCCCCCCCCCCCCCAAAAAAAACTTTGCATGAAGTTCACTTTTTATTAACTTTAATGGGTTAGGTTTTTGTTACCAAAACTTTATGTGTTTCTAATATTTAAGAATTGCAATTGATACATATGATATCCCATGAACTACAGCCAAAGTGACTCTCGAGCATGGTTGTCAAAATCGCGATCTGAATCATAAGATCGCACGATTTTACGATCCCACCTCACCAAAACGTTTAGAATCGCACTAAGATCGTAAAAATGGTAGGATTGCATATAGGATCGTGTAAAATCGTATGAGATCCTACCGATCCTACCAAAAACATAAAATTTTGTTTTGTTTTTTTATTTTTTTTTATGGGATAAATTTTTTGTTTTGATGAAGTTTTAAGGGTTTTCATTTTTTCATGTTGTGATGGTATGACTTTTTATTTTTATTTTTTATAAAATTATGTTAACCTAAGCAAATGTTTTCTAGTTTCTAGTTCACTTGTAATCAAAATGAAGGAATGCTTTATCATTTCTAAATGAAGAATTTGATGTTGGCTTTGGTGCCTTTTAAACTATAATGTTGTTAAATTTGTTTGATCAATATACTAATTTGTGTTATAATATTACTAAAATATTTTTTTTATATATATAATTTTATCAGTTATGCTTGTATTTGTATATTGATTGATTGATTTTTTTGAGCATGCTCTTTAATTGTTGCTGAGTGGTATAACTTGAATAGTTGAGTGTGAAATTGTATCTTGTTTTCTTTTGCAGCTCTAGTATACAAATATATAATGTCTACATAGATGATGAAATGAATGATGAAATAGATGATGATGATTAGGAATTTAGGATGGTGGTTATAAGAACCTTAGAATGAGAATAATTAAATGTTCACTTTACCTTAATATTCATGTTGCTTTTAGATTTCATATTGTAGTTAGCTAGTTTCCATTTGCTAATTTATTTTGGATTTCAAACTTGGAACTTAGAACTTAGAACTTGGAAAATATTTTCCATATGTTTTGATAAATATTTTGGTATTGGTTGCTAATTAAACATTTATTGAACTTTTTAGATACATTGGGTCAAAACTTAAATATATTTGTTTCATTAGTATAGACGTAGCGAGGTATGACATGCAAATTACATCATAGGATGCAAATGTAAGTTTTTTTTATGGATGAATTTATAATTTATGTAATTATTCAACATACAAAGCCATTATCAATGTGTTTTTTGCTTTAAATCTGAAAATATGTAGGATCTTACGATTCACGATCCGATCTTACGATCTACGATCCCACCTACCTTTAACGATCCTATGTAGGATTTCGATTTTGACAACCTTGCTCTCGAGATAGTTGGTGTCACTCTAACACTGGCACATCCATCATGTTAGTAAATTACAAGGGCCGGGCTATCCTAAATTCATCTTCGGGAATCCCTACAAGTGGCAAAACTACGGGCTATCCTAGCAAAGGGCCAAACTACGGGCTAGGGAAGTGGCACAAGTGGCAAAAGGAATCCTAGCAAGTGACCCCAGGTAGGGATGACAATTTTTGCCCGACCCGCGGGAACCTGGCCCAACCCGACCTTAATGGGCCGAGTTTTACCTAGTCCGATTAGGAATAGGGTCGAGTATGGGTTTAAAAAAAAAAAAAAACCCGAAGCGGGTCCGGGTTTATCAAAAAAATACGAGACCCGACCTGAGACCTGACCCGTTTAAAAACCCGGTACCCTAAATTACAAAAATATCCTATCTATATATATACCTATAATCTAACCCTAATCCCTCATTTCTTCAGCCTCCTTCACCTCCCTCCCTCAGTTCGACACTCCCTCTCCCTCAGCTCAGTCCCTCATTTCAGCTCACTCCGACACTCCCTCACTCCCTCACTACGACACTCCGACACTCCCTCATTTCAGCTCAGTCACCCCTCGCCTTCTCACTCTTACGGCCTCGCTCTTCCTCAAGACCTCAGGTACACCTCGCTTTTTTATATGATCTCACTCATTCCGATTATTTTAGGTATCTGCTATTGCTCCATTCCGATTATTTTTATATGATCTTTCTCTGCTATTGCGCCACATTTTGTGTATATATTACTCGTGCTGATAAGGAAGGTGTAGCAATTGTAAGTACTCTTAATTTTATCACTTTGATTTTGTGTTTAGCTTGCCACAAAAAGGATTTGGCAAGCTCACTCTGTTGTCTGATTTGATGATAAAGAGGCAAAATGTATGATCTATCATTGCAATTTTTGGATTTGATAAAGAGGCAAAATGTTCAGTTTTTGTTTAAAAATTTTGGATTTTTTTTTCAGTGTTTCATTAAAATTTGTTTGGAGGTTTTGATTGTGTGGTGGTTCATTGAATTTGTTGTGATGATAATATTGTTTATTTGGGTTTTGGGTGGGTGAGGGTTTGGTTTATGGGTTAAGGTGTTTGTGGTGTTATTGGGTTTGTTTTGGTAGTTAGGATTGGATTTGATGATAAGTAATACATTGGGGATGTTGAAATCAGTGAAACTAAGTGTGAAATATGGTAGTGAATTTTTGTACACATATCTTTTACCTGATTCAAGTCTCAAAGCATTCTGTTCCCCTGTTCTTTCCTCATATCTGCATAGTTTGTTTAATGGAAGAAATTGTTTGTTTTTTGTGTTTGTTGGGAATGCAGAGCCTAAAATGGAGATGGAAGACACAAACAAATCTGGTTCTTCCTTGCCAAGTGGCTCTCCCTTGAGAACCGGACGTTGTCCCTTGCCAACTATGCGGTCTCCTTCGCCATTTTCACGATCACCCTCGCCATTGTCGCCTGAAAGCTCACTCTCAGGATCACCATTAAACAACGAGTAAGTGTTTGAATTTGTAGTTAATAATGTTTAATTACGATTGCGTTGATAGAATTTGTGAATCTGTTTAATTATGAATTTGTGCCTATTAATCAATGAGTATGTGTAATAATAAATTTGTGATAATTTGTTTTGATTCTAACTCCCAAACTTCTAAACCAATTAGGAATCCGAAATCCCGACATTGGACTTAGTGGGAGAAGACTTAGAGGTAGAGGAATAAGAAAGGACAGAGGAAGAGGGAGAGCAAGAGCCTACAAATGAGGACTTGGATACAAGTAAAAAAAGAAAGACTACCTCAGATGTTTGGGCTCATTTTACAAGGAAGAAAGTTGATGGAAAAGTTAAAGTCCAATGCCATCATTGTAACAAACTTTACTTGGGTGAGTCTAGCCAAGGTACAACTCATTTGTGTAATCATTTAGCAAGATGTCCACGGATGAAGTTTAAAGATATAAGGGATATGCGACAACAAGTCTTAATTAAACAACAAAATAAGATGGATGGAACTATGAGTTTGAATACTTACCAATTTGATCAAGTTAGAGTGAGGAATAAGCTTGCTCGTATGGTCATCCTACATGAATATCCCCTTTCAATAGTTGACCACATTGGGTTTAGAGAATTTGTGATTGATCTTCAACCTATGTTTAAACTTGTCACAAGAAATACTTTGAAGAGTGACATTCTTAAAATCTATGATAATGAGAGGGAGAAAGCTTTGAAGATGACGGACAAGAATGGAAGTAGAATGGCAATTACAACTGATATGTGGACTTCAAGTAACAAAAAGAGAGGGTTTATGGTCATTACCGCTCATTTTATTGATCATGCTTGGACGTTGCAAAACTGGGTTTTAAGGTAATTTTTTTATCTATAAATTGAATGTTAAAGACTTTACATTTAATATGTTTATTGAGTTATGTTAAATTAAATGTTTATTAAGTTATGTTATAATTATTCATATTATTTTTCTAGGTTTGTTTATGTTCCTTCTCCACACGCGAAAGATGTCTTTGCTGAAGTCCTTGTTGATTGTTTTTTAGAGTGGAACATTGATAGGAAGTTGTCCACAATAATTGTTGATAATTGTAGTACTAATGATGCCATGATAAGACTTCTCTTGAATAAGCTTAATACTAGTTCTCTTATGTTGGGTGGGTCTATGTTGCATATGAGGTATGCTGCACATATTTTGAATTTGATTGTTCAAGATGGGTTGTCTCTTATTGGTGATGGTATTGAAAGGATTCGTGATAATGTGATTTATTGGACTGGATCACCAAAAAGGAGGCAGAAATTTGAAGAAAATGCACGTCAATTGCGTGTTCAATGCACCAAAGAGTTAGTCTTAGATTGTAAAACTCGTTGGAATTCAACTTACTTAATGCTTTCTACTGCATTGATTTATAAAGATGTTTTCCCGCATTTGGCTAAACGTGAAACATCTTATACTTGTTTGCCATATGATTATGATTGGGAGTTAGCCAAAGATATTTGTGGGAGGTTGGAGTTGTTTCATAGTGTGACTGAGTTTTTCTCTGGTCGTAAGTACCCCACAACTAATATGTATTTTACTTTGGTGTGTGAGTTGAAAATTGAATTGAATGAATAGAGTTTGTCTTCAAATGAGATGATAAGTATGATGGCAGAAAGCATGCTTGCTAAATTTAATTCTTATTGGGCTAATTAATGTTAGTGTTGTTATGGCTGTTGCTACTATCTTAGATCCAAGATATAAGATGAAGTTATTAGAGTTTTATTATCCTAACATTTATGGTGATAATTCTGATTTGGAGATTGAAAAAATTAAGAATCTTTGTTATGATTTGCTTGATGAGTATGGAAATATAGATGAGTCCCCTGTAGATAATGAAGGAAGTTCTCATATTCCTGCAAGTACTTCAAGCCCTGTGGCATAAATGAAGTTTAGGTTGAGTGGGGCAATGTCATCTTTTGATTTGTTTGTGAACAATAGTTCAAGTAGTTCAAAGAAATATGGGAGTGCTAGAGTGAAATTTGATCATTTCATTGATGAGGGAGTGTTGAAGAGGAGTGAAAAATTTGATATTTTGGGATGGTGGAAAAGTAATGGTCTCAAGTATCCTACTTTACAAATGATTGCAAGAGATATTTTAGCCATTCCTATCACAACTGTTGCTTCAGAATCTGCCTTTAGCACTAGTGGGAGACTTTTAAGTCCACACCGTAGTAGGCTACATCCCAAGACTATAGAAGCAATGATGTGTGCTCAGAATTGGTTATGGAGTGAAATCAACGGTTAGCAATTGTCTAATTTCTATTTATAAAATCAAAATTGTATTTTTATATTTGCTAGTTAAAATTTGATGAAGTTTATTCCATTTTTTAATTCATTGTTGTTGTAGGTTCTTCAACTATGTCTGGAGATTGTACACTTCAATCAATTCTTGATGATGGGGAGCCTAATGAAGAGGATGGGAGTTGTGTCACAATTGTGGATGATTAGACATTTTGTATTAATTTAGTAGCCTTTTTAATTTCTTAGACTTGTTGGATTAATTTGTTGGTTTGTAATTATTCTAAGCCTTTTTAGCCTTTTGTAATTTCTTAGCCTTTTTAATTTCTTAGACTTGTGTGATTTGTTTTGTAGCTTTTTAATTTCTTGAACTTGTTGGACTTGTGATACTTAGTTCTTGGACTTGTTGGATTTATTTTATTTTTATGTTTAGCTGGTGATTTTAGTTATGATTTATTGATTTATAGATGTATAATTAACAGGTGATTTATTTATTTATGATTAACCTATGATTTGGATTGAGATTTATGATTAACCTATGATTTGGATTGATTTGGCTGCCATATAACGTGGCCCAAATGCCAAAAATTTTAATGGGCTTGAATGGCTTGAATGGGCTTGAATTGGCTGCCATATATGGCATGAATGGGCTTGAATCTGGCAAAAAATCTTAATGGGCTTAAAATTTTTTTTTTGGTTGGGCTAGATTTAGGCCCAATTGGCTAAACGGGCCAGCGGGGCGATTCTGAGCCCCGAAAAAAAACCCGATTAATAATCGGGCCGGGTCCGGGTCGCGAGTCTTGGCCCGCGGGTCGAGTCTAGGTATGCAAAAATCCAACCCGAATCCGGCCCGTTGCCATTCCTAACCCCAGGCGAAACTATAGCCAAGGGTGGGTGAAATTTTATGGTAAGCATGGCCCCACCTTGGCTGTCATTCTGCCCTTGTATGTGGTCACTTGGTAGGACTTATTTAATGGTAGGCACTCCACTTACTAGCAAGTGACCACATACAAGGATGGAAAGTCAAGGGTGGGGGCCATACTTACCATAATATAAAAGAAAACCATTAAAATTTATACCATTAAAGAAAACCATAGGGAGTGTCCACTTTCTGATAGATCAAAGAGCACACATTTTAAAGTACGAGTATTTTCTAATTTTTTTATATAAAAGAAAATTGAAGCATATCCATGTCACATGATATGCTTAAGAATACGTTGGAAAAATATCACATTTTCCATGTTAACTTATATAAATTATGGAGTTAATAAATAAATAAATAAAACCTTAAAATTGATATGGGATATATACTAACTAGATATATACTAACTAGAGATGAATATATATATATATATATATATTTATATATATATAGGCGGGTTAGGTTGGGTCTTGGCAGTTAAAAAAAACTCAAATTGTCACCCAATCCGACCCTCCACTTTAATGGTTAAACCTGCCCAATTCGCTTAGAAATAGATATTATATTTATATCCATGCAGGGCGGGGTGGTGCGGAATGGGTTGGGCGGTTTGGACGAATTAAGCATGGTGTTGCAAAAGTCTAAACCTAATCCATTCCTTGAGCCATGGATTTTCCAAATACATAACAAATAAATCTTTTATTTTATTTCTAAAAATAAATTTCCAAAATACTAATATATCAACAAAGAAAAAAAAAAATCTGATGTTGAAACGTGGGTTTTAGTTAAATTGTGAAAATGTGTTTTTAAGACACGATTCCACCATTTCAAATTTATAACCAAAATTGTATTTTGAACACACAATTCCAAATGTTGTGTGTGCAGTGTGTGCAATGACAATTTCCTTTTATCCATTACCAATTCAATTTATAAGTTCCCATAAGAAAAAAAAATCAATTTATAAGTAAAGTATATATGACGTTTGTATACCGTACTACCGTTTGATCACCTTTTTCGTTTTAGTAACAGAAGGATAAGCTGTTTAGAATGATATTAATTTTCTCTTGTTCAATGTGATTAAAGGTGGTTTGCTGCATTATGGCAAGTATCAAAGCCAGCGGAATAATTCAATGCCTAAACAGTCTATACGATGAACAACTAAGCACTTGAATTAAACTAGAGGAAACTTGTTTATAAACAACAAGAACTTGAATCAAACTAGAGGAAAGTTTACACATGTGGGTTTGGTATCAATTATGTTACATTAAGTTATTAACCACTCATTCTTATTATTTGTATCCAATATGAGACTTCAATACCTAATTTACACCACTCACACATGAACTGCTCATTCTTATTAACCACTCATTCTTATTATTTGAATGCATTATCATGCTTATTTTGTGTTCATTCTTGCATTTTATTTTTGCTTTCGGAATAATGTTTAGTAATTAATTTTGTGATTAAAATGAGTTTTAATGCATGAATATGTTTTTTGACAGAGGATGAAATTAATTTAGCAAGATTTATCAAGAAAGGTATGAGTAGATTTGTGTAATGAAAAGGACTAACAAACTAAATTTTGATAGGACCTTAACGAAGTTAAAAAGTTTATCCTGATTTGATTTGAGCCCAAATGAAATAAGGAACTAAAGGAAATTCGCATAAAAATTAAAAATACAAATACAATTTGCTTTAGGATTTTAGACTACACAACCTTATTGATTTTGACATAACCTTTGGCTCAGATACCTGGTTGAGGTGATTGAAGTTGGATGAGAAAGATAGTTTAAAGGGCAACAAATTTGTATTTCATAAAGATCTCCAAATTCCAATGTTTAAGGGGTCAAACAAGAGCTTTAATTCCTTTTCAATTTTGGTACTATGCTTTCTTCACTTCTTTTTTTCTTATGAATGTTTTACTCGTTGCCACCTTTAGGATGCATTTGGTTGGGGAGAAAAATGGAGTGATTTGTGGAAAAAAGAGAAAATAAGATATAAAAAAATGGTTGGGATGTGTCTTTTGAAGGAGGGAGAATAGGAGAGAAAATGGTAGTGATTTTGTGAAGAAAGTATTCTCCCCAAATTGGGGAGAAAATGAGCTTAAGATGAGAAATTACTAATTTTCACCTCTCCCCTGCTTCACGTTAGTATCTATTTTTCTTTTTGTAAAAGATAATTTTTTTTATGTAATAGGGGCATGAGAGTAAATTTATATAAACATAATTTTTTATCCTCTCATTTTTTTTCATCCAAATAAAAGAATTTTAAACCCTTCTACTTTTCCATTCTCCCAGCTAAATAGACATGAGAGAAAATTAAAATATTTTATATCCCCCACTTTTCTATTTTCATAATTTCCTATTCTCCTACTTTTTCATTTACCAGCCAAACAGTCACTTATTCACATTTCCTCTGGTAAAAAATTCGCTTTGTGATCTCCCCCCAATTATTTCTCCATTAAAGCCTTTGGCTGTTCTTATTACTCTTTACTATGTCCCTATTCAAAGGCTATGTTTGATCATTGAATCAACGTGTATTCCTTGATTGTGCCACTTTTATTCTAAAGGTTATTATTGCCTTGATCTTCTTCCAATCGTCTTTACACCTCATTGCATATCATCTTTGATAAGAAATTTTTTTCTTTCCTCTCTTCTTCTTTGTTCCAGATTCCATTTCATCAAAGTATTTATTTATCTCACTATAGAAAGGAATATTTTTTATCAATCACAAATAGCCACGTCATACTATTAAGTTTGTACACATGCTACTTAATGGATCCCAGTCCCACTGGCAGATTTTTTCCAAGTGTTATTGAATAAAAATTACAAAGAATATTTAAGAGCTAATCACACATCGACGCATGCTAATAATTTAATTCAAAACAAAGACATGCAGTTAAATCAAATACTGCCACGTGTTATTTAAAATTAAGACACTTTGGCTAATCAAATGACGTCATGTGTCCCTTAGAGAGCAGGACTGAAAGTTCCTTCATTTAAATTATGACATGTGTCACCAATCAAAACCAATCATTCGTTATTAAACATCCTTAAGACTCCTATAAATAAAGGCTCTCATCAGTCTCGTAGAAGGACATTCAGAAGTCTTGAAACTTTGCCGGAATCAAGCTCCAAAGTGTCCAAAAACTTTAATTGTCAAAACTCTGTCGGATTCAAGTTTCAAAGCCTTAAAGAACTTTTACATCAAGATCTTTGAATAGGATGAACATTCATCTTTCAGAGCCTTAAATTTCTACTAGAATCAAGCTCTAAAGTCTCCAAGAACTTATAAAATTTTGACCTTCAATTCATTGTCAGATCAAGCTCTAAAACCCTGAAGAAGTTCTACATCAAGATCTTCAAATATAATGAACATTCCTTCAAAGTCTTAGAGTTCTACTGGTATCAAGCTCTAAGGTCCCCAAAACTCCAAGGACTCTAATCTATTGAAGCTTCATTAGATTCAAGCTTTAAAGCCCCGAAAAACTTTTGCCACAAATCTCCAAAGACGAAGAACACACAAATGACATTCAAAAAATACATGAAGAACGAGAAGTCTCTAACAAACACACTACTAGATATTCATCACAATTCCGTTACAAATATCTTTCAATCCATCTTCCAACAAAGTGGAGGACATTTTGTATTTGAATCAATACTACATCAGCACCACTCTTGACTTTTCCAAGATTGAATAAGATGATTATTATATTGTAATATAATATAAATAGAGAATTATACCCACTCATTTATCAATAAAAATTTACATTTGTGAAATATTTTCAATTGTTTGATTTCCAAATTTGAAATTTTGTGTTTACACGAGGGTTGTCCAAGGGATCTGACAAATCGAAAACCCAACCAAACTCCAGTAAAATCTCAGCCAAATCTGGCAAGATCTCACAAGATTTGGTGAATTTTCCACTGGATCTGGCGTGTTTCAGTCGATCTATCAAGAGATCTTGCTAGATTTGACGAGATTTCCATTGAATCCAACAATATCTCACCAAATCTTTGTTGTTTTCCATCAAAATCGAGATTGTCGTCGCCTCTGTCGATTTCGATTGAAACTAATTCGAACCTTGGAACAACGGACTCAATCCGGCCCATTGAAGTTATCGGTTGGAGGCAGGACTTCCATTCTGCCACTCATAGTTTTCAATATCGTATGATACGCGATACGTATCGTACGATACGCGATACATATCGTACGATACGTATCGTATCGTGTGTAAAAAGTTCTGTATCATATCGGCGTATCGTAAGTGCTCATGAATCGTACGATACAATGTACGTATCATATGAATTATATCGTATTGTAAAATCATACGTATCGTATGATACATGGACAAATGCTTTAAAATGAGATTTTTTGTTAAAATTTGTACTTTTATTTGAATCTAACAAGTTGTTAGACTTGTTTTTAACAAAATATTATTAGTTTACTTAGTTTACCCTACTAAAATAACATATTCATAAGTTTTTTTTTTTGCTCTCTCTCCTACAATTAGACTACATAGTACACATTTACCCTTCACTTTAATATTTACAAATTTATTTTATATACTACGAATAAAATATTAATTGACAATATAAATTTTTTATTTTTATCATTATTGTTATGATTCCAAGAAACTAGAATGCCAAATTTTTTTTTATAAAAATAAAAAGAACAAGAAGAGATAGTAAATGTTAATGACAAATGATGATGAAGAAAATTTTAATGAAGAAATAAGTTTGCAAAATTATAAGCATGATGATAGCATTGACTTAGATGGGTTGATTAGGCAATTTGATGAATATGATAAAAATAAATTATTATTTTTAGGTCATTTGTAATATATTATCACTTTTGAATTTAAGAAATTTGAATGTGTATGTTATAAACACATGCTAGTTTGATTTATTTAGTTAGCTTGTTAAATATTATTACATAAGTGATGAATAAATTAGTAATTTGTTGAATATATTCAAAATTTATAATGAATATACCCTTTATATATGTATATTTATATATTTTTTATAAATTTTATTAAGTGTTTGTGTATCTTACGATACACGATACGATACGATACACGATACATAAAAATTAAAAATCGATTCACGATACAATTCACGTTTTGACAACTATGCTGCCACCTACCAGAATCAGGTCGAGTCTAGGTAGAGCCCAAACCCAACTTGGATCGACATGTGAACAGTCCTAGTTTACACTCACCTTTCTTGTCATCACTGGTGGAGCTGGAGCCAGGGGCAGGCGGCTGCAGCCAGAGGCAAGCGAATGGGGTTAATTCCCCCCTCGGAGCTTCCTATATATAACAGTACTAGTTAGAATTAGTTTTCCACTTACCCAAACTGATGCACATACAATTTTTTGACTTTAGACAAACAGTTCCACCTAAAAGTAATATATTTACGTAGTAAAAAAAATAAAAAGCTAGAGCCATAATATTTTTGCAACAATTTCATAATAAAATTTAAGTGAAAAATTGTTAATAACAAATAAAAAAGTAACATTAATAATAGATCTAGATAACGACAAATAGTAGCTTATTACTTAGAGCATTCTCATCAGCTCTCTCATAAAAAATGCAATTTTGACACACTAAAAACCTACTTTATCATTTTAGCACATCATTTTACAACATACCATTTATCAGATGTTCTATTTTTTTACAACTTCATTTAAATATTATTTCTTAACTTTTTTTTATTCTTATTTTATTCTTTCTTTATTATTTGTTCCTAATAGCCATATTCTTGTTCTAACAGTAACATTCTTGTTCAAATATTCTTGTTCTAATCGACGGTAACATTTTCAAATAATCCTCCTATTCAACTGTCATATTTTTTTAAATCCATATTTTCCATTTAGCATTTAAAAAAAAAAAAAAAACCTCAGAACCTGTCACCTGTAGGAAAAAAAAAATGTTGAACCTGTCAAGACTCATATCCAATAACATCAACTCAAATTTACACACATAGTTGGCTTAAATGGTACTTCCTTGATCACAGATGGTACTTAAACAGACATACTTGAATTAACACAACACAAATCGTACTTAAATAACATCAACTTGTCAAATTTACACAAACGGACATACTTGAAATAACATCAACCTGTCAAATTTACACACATACTACGTGTGTTAGGGATGAAATATTACGTGTAGAGTTAGTCTTGTGGTCCTTGAAGTATTTTGCAACTTTGCCGTAAAATGTTGTTTTATGTTGCTCATTACCATGCACAAGATCGACACTGGTATTGAGCCACGTTGCTACAAGCAGCTTGTCTTCCTCAAGACTGAAGCCGATACCATGTGTTGTTTTTTTCTTAGAAGTGGCAACTTCATCATCTAGTGGAGAATCTTGGACTAACATAGAACTATTTTCAGATAAACCGAAAAGTTCATCCTCACGATTAATATTCCCCCGTAAGACATCAATGAACGATGAATAATGTCTTGAGTCCATGTTCTAAATGCTGGAATTAGAATTTAGAATTTAGCCTAAATGCTGGAATTAGAATTTAGAGCATGGACTATTAGAATTTCGTAGTGTCTCATAGATTATTCGTAGTGTCTCATAGCCTAAATGCTAGAATTAGAATTTAGAATCCGTAGTTTCTCATAGTTTGCATCCAAGTAATCATTCGGTAATGCAAAAGAATTGAAAAAAAAAAAAAAAAAAAAAACACAGCACACAGCACATATGAACTAAATACCGAAATATCAAGAATAGAAGTAGACACCGAAATACCGAGAATCACAGAGAAGATGGAGAACTTACTTGTACGGCGATACCGAGATGAACTTTCGATCAGCGATACCAAGATGAACTTCCGATTGGCGAATCAGCGATACCGAGATGAACTTCCGATCAGCGATACCGAGATGGACTTCTGATCGGCGATATCGAGCTTGAACTGTGAATCGGTGACTCTGAGATGAACTAAACCGATTCGGTGTGTGAGATCATAGGACAGAGGGGAGAGAGCAAAAAAAAAAGGGAAAAAAGGGGGAAAAAAAAACCGGTGAAGGAGATTTTATAGATCAGTGATGGTGGAATTTGTGAGATGGTAAAGAGTAAATTGGTGGTGGCTCAGATTGAACTGCAAATCGGCGACTCTGAGATGAACTTCCGTTTCGGTGTATCAGATCATAGAATAGAGAGGAGAGAGCGAAAAAAAGGGGAAAAAAAAAAAACCGGTGAACATGATTTTTATAGATCAGTGATGGTAGAGAGGAAGTTGAAGGGAGTATGGGAGAGAGAAAGATGGCGGTGTGAAGTAGAAAAGAGCGAAAGGGAGAAGAAAAGAGTGTGGGAGAGTGGAGATGGTGAGGCAGAAAAGGAGTGGCTGAACGTGAAAGATGAAGTTATATTTTAATCAGGATGAGAGAGAAAGACGAATAAAATAATAATAAACGTAAATGACATTCCAGTCTGTATCGTGCCAAAAATGAAAGCGTACTGTAGCATATCTCAAATTTTTAGCACATATAGCACACCTCATGATACTTTGTTTTTGGTATTTGGTGTGTCAAATGTCAAATATTTGACATTTGACACACCTGATGAGAATGCTCTTAGATTTTGTTATGATAATGTTATCTCTATAAGACTACTTAAAAAATGTATTTACTTGTCCCGCGTCAATTTCACCATTCTCCTGGCAAGTTTGAAAATAATGGGTCCTACTTTAAAATAATTGTACTTTTTGGATGAATAAGAAACTTAAAAAAAGAAAGCAAGAAAAAATATCTTAGTATTACGTCCTTGTCCTATACAAGACACTATAACTAAAGTTTTTCTTCCATCTCCATACTTTTTTTAATTTTTTAATTTTTATAGTTTCATAATTTTTGATATAAACCCAAAGTTTAACTAATAAAAAAAAGTTTTCTCAGACCAAAAAAGAAGTAAGAAAGGTTGAAATTTACATCATTTTAAAAAGTATTCAAGATAGTGAGACAAATATACAACTTTTGCTAATATTTTTAGCACTTTATGTTGATTTATTTTTTTAATTTATTTTGAAGTAATCAAATTATATGTTAAAACTTGATGTATTCAGAGTAATCTTTTTTATAATAGAAAAAGTAATCCTTAATTTGATTGTTATTAATTTTAATTTGATTGTTATTAATTATGAATTGATTACTTTTGTTTTCTTTATTTTATATGAAATATATATTTATAGTTGATTGAGATTATGGAGAATCCTTATCATAATATGAGTTTAAATCAAATTCTAAGTATGAAAAATAAATTAAAATTTACATTTATTTTAGTTTAGTTTATGTATGAAAATTATATTACCATATAATTGTTTATTTAGTTTGTTATTAATATCAATTAATATTTTTCATATTCATTTTAGTTTCAATTTTGTCTTTTGATCTTGCCCTAAGTTCAAATCTTGGCCCTCCACTGCTTGTCATCATTGGTCCTTATCCATTTATTTCTTTGACTCCTGCAACTACCTCCTCCCCATCTCCTACAAACTCTTCCTTCCTATCCTCTCCTCATTCTATCTCCCCTTTCAACTCTTCCTCCCTCTTCATCTGGCCTCCCTTCTCGTTTTTCACTACTAACACCATAACACACATCTATGCAAACTCATTCAAGTGCCCCCCAAAACTCTCAAAATTTCTCATAATAATACTAGTATATTGAAATAAAATGTCTTATTTGCCACCTGACACAAAGGACAAAGAACTTATTTATTTATTGTGTACTAGTTTGTCTGACTTTTTTTCATTTATCACGGCAGCTTTTCTTACCCCTAATACTAATAGACTTACACAGTTACACACCTACTACAACTATTATATAAAACTAATGGGTCCCACCTAGTAATGATAAAAAAAAAAAAAAAAACCCACTATTTTGCGGAATAGGAGTCAAAAGCCTAATAGAATTCTGAAAAAGAAAAAAGAAAAAAAGAAGGTATATATATAATATAAACAATTAAGCTAGGTGTGAAAAAAAATATGAAAATTACATTAGGTGTGAAAAAATTACATGCAACGGTTTCAAAAATATGAAAAATCGTCGAGGGTGATTGAGTAAATTAAGTTAGGTGTGAAAAAATAAATTAAAGTTTACATTTTATGTTAGATTCTATATGACAATTACATTAACATATAGTTGTTTATTTATTTTGTTATTAATATTGATTAATTTTTTATTTTCAATCTTGTCTTTTAATCTTGCCCCCACCTCACCTAAATTCCTGGCTCCACCACTGACCACCGTTGAACTTACTTCTTTTAGTGTTGCTTCCAAGCTTGATGTTTGGCATGCTGCCATGGCCCATGCTTGAAGAATTTTCTGCCTTGCAAAATCAGGGCATGTGGACTTGGGTTCCTCCACCCTCTAACAGGAATGTAGTTTGTTGCCGCTGGGATTATAAAATTAAGCGTCCCCCTGATGTTTCCATTGCCCGCATAATTCCAAGCTCTTGCTAAGGGATATCATCAGCAAAAAGGCTTTGTGGAAACTTTCAGTTTATAATACTGCTACAGTTTGCATTGTTCTCTCTCTGGACGTTATTAATGGATTCCTCAAAGAGGAGATGTACAAGCTTCACCCTCATGGTTTTGTTGGTACTGCATTTTCTTGATCATGTTTGCAGGTTACACAAATCAAACTATGGGCTTAAACAAGCTCCACAAGCTTGGTTTGATTGTTTTGCCTCTCATTGACAGACTCTTGGATTTCAAGTTGTTAACCCTCTCATGCTGATTCCAAAATGTTCATAATTAGTGATGGTCCTTCACTTACCGTTTAATTGCTCTATGTGAATGACATCATTTTTACAGGCTCTGATCCACCATTCATCTCTATTTTAATTACCCAACTTAATTCTGCATTCAAACTTAAAATTAGGTCCGTTTGAGTTATTTTTTGGGGCTCCAGAGTCCAGATTTAGTATTCTTTTGTGTATTTCAGCCCAAAAATGTGAGGTTGACTGAGGACAGAGAGGTTAGCACTTAGCATTAGTCTTATAACCCAAACGCATGGGTATCCCTAAATAGAATAGTGGAACGCTTTGTGCAATCTAAGAGTATTAAGTGAACACAGTTTGGTTTCAAAAAAAAAAAAAAAAGTGAACACAGTTAAATTCACATATGGATGCATTCAAGGATTTTGGAATTAAGAAACATTAGCATGTCTATTTTTTTCTATCCTTTTTTTTTTTTTTAATAAAGATTTTCAGTATTTTCTGAGATTGTCAATGGGGAAATATTCTTGAGCTCTATAAATTTTGATTCTTTAAAGAGCAACTAAGCCTTTACGGTTCCTCAAATTCCCAATCCCACAATGTCATTACTTAAAAAATACCAGGATGTTAAGTTTTTATTGTTGAGGTGTTATGATTGAGCAAAAAGACCCTATCTATGGTATTGCCAAGATAGTAACTCACTTATCAGAGTTTGGAGATAAGCACCCATAATATTATCTTGATAATGGTTCAGACTTCATAGGAATATAGAGTACACCAACATGGAGAAAGAAAAATATACAACAACGATTTTTATCATTAAGCTATGACATCCACTTCAGAGAATTTCAACCTATAACATCCACTCTATTATGATGATTGCCTTTTATCATTAAGCCAAAACAGCAATTGATTTTTGGTATTGGTGGCATTTCCTCTGGTTATCACTAAAGAGCACCCCACACACAAACACACAATAAAAAAGCATTTATGAGCTGAGTTGAAGAAACCTTAGTGCCATAGGATGCTTGGCTTCTGAGAGTTTATCAGGTCTTAACACTTCAACAATTTCACCTTTCACAAGGAGACAGACAATATCAGCAATCCTCTGGATTTGTTTGATGCTGTGAGAGACCATTATAATAGTCATTCCCTGTTTCTTCTTTAGGTTCACTAGGACATCCTCTATGTTTTCCGTTGATATTGGATCCAAGGCACTTGTTGGCTCATCAAGCAGCAGAACCTGCGAGACAGAGCACATGATCAAATCTAGCACCATATGTCCGTTTGAGTCAGCTGTTTGAAAACATACCAGCGATAATAAAAGTTGCATTTTGAAGAAACGCGAATGCTTGGTAAAATCTATGAAAAGTGCTGCTGTTATAAAAAAATTGCAGTACAAAAACACAGTTCTTTTGACAATTTTAAAAAAGAAAAAGTTTACTTTCAAATTGGTTTAAAGGGAAATTCCTCCAATCTGCTATGTGGAGATTGATAAAATTCCTCTAATTGGAAAACACACTATTTCCCTTGTTTCAAAATCACAATTTTATAAATTTTTTCAAAAAAGATTTTATATTTTCATTTAAAATTGTTATTTTCCTTCATGAAATCACAATACCAATTATTGGGCTAGTGTTTTGTACATTTCAAAGTGCCATTAGACTACCACATAATGACAAGATATCATGCTAGTAATATTTAACAATGCTGATTGCAAATCGTCCAAGATCATGTGTAAAGGGTTACCTCTGGTTCATTAGCTAAGGTCCTAGCAAGAGCAACCCTTTGAGCTTGACCAACAGATAGTTCACCACCAGTCTTACTGTAAAAAGAGGAATCAAGGTCTGCAAGTTTGAGCAAGCTGTAAACCTCCTCATCACTTAGCTTCTGCCCTCTCAATTGCGGTCCATATCGTATGTTGTCTGCTACTGTGCCTAAGAAGATGATATCCAATTATCCCTGGTAAGGCCGTGCATATATTGATATGTAAATGGTAACATACTCTTCATAGGAAGAAGAAGAAGAAGAAGAAGAAGAAATTGAACAATAATGCAATGGTTCTACCATGGGTTAAAGTAGGTGTCACCTAAATCTTGTAATTGAAAACAGAATGAATTACAAGCACTAAAAAAAAAAACTAACTATAAACAAAATTGCAGCTAATTGGCTTTAACAAAACTTAACCCAGTTCTGTTCCATAAAATGAGATAAGCCTGGATTCAGCTCACAGACTGATTCGCACTTTGATAATTACGAGTAATTTATTATTATTGTTTTTAAATCAGAATCATTAGACTTTTGCAATCCTTAGCATCATGGGAGCAAGTAGCATCAATGTGGGTCACCCCACTAGAAATTTTTGTTCATTATTTTGACTGCATAAGATACAGTTTGATCAACAAAGAATTTTGCTACTTTCATTATTGCTAGTAATTGTTACAAATAGAATTTTGCTACTTTCATTAATGCTACAAAGCTGGTAAGATAAGTTCCACTGATAAAGATTTTGTTTTTATTTTTATTTTTTTGTTTTTTAATTGATTAAACAGCCTGGGTGACTCCAAACTTTAAAAAAAAAAAACTAATTAATATATATATATATATTTATATATATTTGAGAATCAACTAATTAATATAGTATAGAGCAATCATTAGAGTCGTGGCTGTCAAAAAAAATAAAAATGCTATATACATAACTTTTTGTCTAAATTACAAATTGCATTTCTAATTTTGCATAAAATTCAATTCAATTATCTAACTCTACTTTCATTCAATTCAATCTTACAACTTTCAAGTTTATTCAATTCAGTTTTCTCGATAGTCTCCGTAAAATTAAAATTTTGTTAAAGACCCCTAAACGAAACCCAAAATAACATTGTTTTGGGACACACCCATCTAATAGAAGTGGATGGGAGGCCTAAATTGAAAATACTTGAAAATTAAGAGGGATGTGGGCTGAATAAACGAAAGTGAAGTTAAGGGGACTAAATTGAATTTTTTAAAAAATTTATAGGGTGTATTTTATAAATTTAGCCTAACTTTGGAGAGAACAAAGAGTAAAGGAGAGACAACAAACATCACTTTAATTTCATCGCTTACAGCCTGGCACAGCAAGACGCAAAAGAAAGTGTCCATGGACTTTTTCTAAAACCCACAAAACCAAAAAAAAAAAAAAAAAATCTACACCGCTTATCCATCCTAATGCTTTTTAAGAAAAAAAAAGGACAAAAATACCTGGTATGTCCTTATATTTTGATCATGTTTTCAATTTTGTACTTAAGTTTTTATAACTTTATTTTAGTCCTTCTATTTTTAAACTTTCTGTCATTTTTATTTCTAATGTCATTTCACTAAAAAAAAAGGCTTATATGATTAATGGACTACACTGGACTACACTACTATCTTAAAATTGCGATTTCTGTAAATGAGATAATGATAAGGATCAAAATGACAACAAGTTTAAAAATATAAAAATTAAAATGAAATTATAAAAACTTGAGGATCAAATTAAAAATAAAACCAAAATATAGGAACAAAAAAAGTATTTTTGCCTAAGAAAAAAAACCATAAAAATGAAAGTATCATAGTAATTCAACTAAAAAAAAAGAAAAGTAAAGGCTAAAATATTATTTCCGTCCTAAATTTTACTAAAAATAATTTTTTATTCCTAAACTTTAAAAAGAAATTTTTTTTTTGTTATTTCTAAATTATTAAAATGTTCATTTTTCACAAAGAAAAAAGTTTAGTTACAAAATTAGTTATTGTTTAAGGCTACAATCTTACTTAATAAAAATAAATATTACTAAATATTTTGAAAATTTAACTGCTGAATTACATTTTTTTTACGCTTTTAATTACAAAAACTTTTAATTTAAACAACATATTGATAACATAACTATTTATCTTTAATTTTATTAAAAATTTTATAAGTATAAAGGGATATAAAAACAAGATATAATCTAACGATGAATCCGATAAAATTCACCTTCAATTAAAAAAAAAAAAAAAAAAATACCGTAACAAACTTTGTAGCTAAACTTTTTCCTTTCACAAATATTTTACCGTTCATTCTTAAAAATTTATAAAAGTTATTTTTCATTCTTAAACCATTTTATTTTAAAAAAGAAAGTCTTTTCTTCTACCTAATTTTTGTCTCTAAAGTAAAACTACTAGAAAAGCTCTTTACATTTACAAAGTTTAGTATGAAAAATAGAACAAGCTTAGGGACCAAAAAACAAAATTAAGCCAAAAATAGCAAAAAGATGGCAACAGCATACCTTCAAAGAGAGCAGGAAGCTGGAAGAGCATCCCAACCTTCCTCCTCAGAGTGAGCACATCAAGATCACAGATATCCCGACCGTCCAAAAACACAGTCCCCAAAGGTGGCTCCCAAAGTCTATTCAGAGCTCTCAACATCGTCGATTTCCCACTCCCACTCGGCCCTATGATCCCAACAATCACACCCTTCGGTATCTCCACGCTTATCCCGTTCAATATAGGATCACCCCCATCAGACTCCTTCCTCAGATCACGTATCCCAAACTTCGTTAATGGCCGCTGTGTTTCTTCTTGATCTGGGCTTGGATCCTCTACATCCACCACCAGCAAGTGCTCGTGAGCCTCTGTACCTGTGTAATACATCATGAAAATGATATTAGAGGATAGCTAACCAAAAATTATCAAATGGGTTTTATAGAATTTTGTGTATTTTGTACTTATTGAAGGAGTCGTAAGAGCCACAGACATGGCCGGAGAATATGGATATAGAGTGTTTTTTATATGCACCTTACAATTTTTTTTTTTTTTTTAATAATTTGTTGTCAGAGACCTATATTTATATTTATGGATATTAGTGTAAGAAGAAAAAGCCTTCCTTGGTTAATATACATGGACCTCTTAGTTAGAACCTAAGTCTTGGCTCATCAGCTGTTAGGTTCCTGTGTTGGACCTTTCCCACTTGTATAAAAAGTTAGAAGTATACGACATTTTCCAATGTTTAAGTGCATACAAGTGCACGGCCTAGAAAAAATTATTATTTTTGTTTGTTTAATCATTAATGGATGGTTGTTTGGATTGTTTTGTTTTTGTTTGATGGAGACCATATATATATATATATATATATATATATGGACAAAACAATCCAAACAACCATCCATTAATGATTAAACAAACAAAAATAATAATTTTTCGTTGGGTTCAAGTTACATTTAGTGTAACTCTAAATAATATTATATCATTCAATAATTTGTTATAGAATTCATATTTTGAAAATTTTACCGTTGAATTACATGTTTTATATGTTCTTAACAATCATGCCAATTTTTATGTCAATTGGATGTTATTTACTATTTAATTCATAAACTCGTCTTTTATATATTATTTTAAACTACAAAAATTTGAATTTAAAAAATTAATTGATGACATGACTATTAATTTTTTATCACCTTGAAAATTTGCAAGCATTGAGAATGTACGAAAATAATGTAATCTAACGGTAAATTTGTCAAAATTTGAAATTAAAAAATATTGAGTGGTGTAATATTACTTAGAGTTATACTAGATGTAACTTGAACCTACGTGGCAATCACCCAATGATCAAGATCTCACTTAGTGATACTACTTTTATTAACACAATAATGGAACTTTTTTGTATCATTTATTGAAAATTTTGTAATATTCAATTTAGTGTAATCTAGTTTTTTATTGAAAGTATTAGATCACACCTAATAAAAAAATCTAGACACCTCAATTAAAAAACCTACTAAGCAAAATTAAAATTCATTCTCTCTCTTCTTTCTTTTTTAATGGTTAGTGCCATCACCATAAGAAAGAATCCTAGGCTCAACCCAAATTCAGGGCCTTTTCATTCTCGATGCTCTTACCTAAGGGAATTGTTGAAAGAGGTGTGAACCTCAAAAAAGAGATTTAAAAAAGTTTTGTTAGTTTGTTTACGTGGAACTTGGTTGGTTTTATTAATTGGTTATTGGTGTGGCTTGGCTTAGTTTTTTTATAATAGTTGGACTACATTGTTGGGATTGTACATTAACAAATTGTAAGGGATATTCTATGAAGCACGGGTGCGTTTCGGGACTCGGGTGCGGGTGCAGGACTTGGCAATTTTTGAAAAAGGTGGGTGGGATGTAGCGGGACTCGGTGATTAAAAAATTATTAAAAATATTTTTATTTTTATTTTATATATTTTTATATATAAAAAAGTTAGACAAAGTATATTTGTATCAGTTTTAATAATAGTTTATTATATTTACATATCATATAATAGATTAATTAATTTAATGACTAATAACAAAGTAAGAAAAATCACACCTGGGGTCTCACGTGTAGGACTTGTAGAAACTGTAATCTAAATTGAAGTGTAGGTTAGAATACAACTTGAAGTGCAACCCACCATGTGTAGGACTTAAAGCAGATTGCTTTAGAATACAACTTGAAGAAAATCTTACTTAAACCACTGGCAGACTGAATGAAGAAGTAAAGAAAAGAAGAAAAAATAAAAAGCAAAGCAGATCAGCAGAGAGAGAGAGGATGAAGAAGAAACCCACTTGACTGTGGTGGTGCTCTAATTTTTTGCCCAGAAAGAATCCAAGATGTAGATCAGGCTGATTAGCAGAGCTTGGTGGTGCCATTTGTGATTGTGCTCTAACAATTTCGGCATTTTTTCGGCCGTTTCGGTAAGTTGAGATTGAAATGATGCGTTTTGCACCTTTTTATTATTATTATTATTTATTTCGGCCTAAATCGGCCGGTTTGGCGCCGATACTGGTGTGTTTCAGCGGTTTCGCCCGATACGGACCGAGTCGGCGCGAATCGGCCCGATTCTGCGCTGAGTCGGCGCGAGTTGGGAAAAGGAAAAAAAAAAAAAAA
Source organism: Notholithocarpus densiflorus (assembly GCA_030021035.2). Taxonomy (NCBI): domain Eukaryota; kingdom Viridiplantae; phylum Streptophyta; class Magnoliopsida; order Fagales; family Fagaceae; genus Notholithocarpus; species Notholithocarpus densiflorus. Next base: position 837,672 of record JARYZH020000089.1, on the reverse strand, counting down.
ACTGGACACGGCACCGACGCGCAGGTAGCGGTGTCGCTTGCGCGTTACCGTGTCAGACACGGGTGCGGCGGCCGTTTTGCCGCGTCCGTGCATCCCAGGGGATATTACTCCCCAAGATTCAAGTCAATAATTACTTACTATGAGGGAACATTTACTTAATTGGTCTAACCAAAACTATTGCATCCATCTAAACAAAAATAACTGGACTCTCTCATTCTCTTTTAACCCAATCCTATTCAACTATTCCTCTTCTTCTCCTCCATAACCAGAAACTCTCACCTCCTTTGTCGATTGCAAACGATGTCTTATTTTAGGAGCACCTTAAACTTTGCACAAAAGTTGTATTTGGAGATAGAGTGAAGAAGATAAGGAGATGTGGTTATGTAGTTGTGGACCTTGTGGTGGTGGTTGTCACGATATTGTCAAATCTAGTAATGAATATGATGGTAGAGTAGTGGATGCCAATGGTAGATAGATTTTGTAGGTGATGGAGATTTGGCTTTTTTGGCTTAGTGTTAACACCTTGTATTGTTGGGTTGGTAATGATCTGACTTTTTAAAACTAATTAATTTTATTATTGGATCAATTGATCACATTGCAAGGACTGCATATTTACTAATGGTAAGTGATAAACTTCCTAAAAGGCCTCATTCATAATAAGAAATTATCCAGTGCTCTAGTAAGAGATCACATTTGATAGTTGATATTACAACGTAGTTTTATGGTTTCATATAATTAGGACTGTTCATGGGTTGGGTCGGAATGGGTTTGAGCACAACCTGCATCCAACCCAACCTGATCGGGTGGAGCAACCCTTAATCCGCCGCCGACCGAGAGGATGATTGGATCGAGCAAATTAGACCTCCAATGGGTGGCGGGCAGGTTGGTCAAAGTTTTAGATTTGAAAAACAGAGAGAAAATGATGGAAAATGGTAGGAAATCAATGAGATTTTGCTAGATTTGGCGAAAACCTCACTTGATTTGATGAGATCTTGCCAAATCCGGTCAAAATCTCACTGGATCTAGCTGTAATCTTGCTGGATTTGGAAATTTTTGCCAAAAAAATGCATAGTAAGTCGGTTGGTTCGAGCTTTTAGGGTTTCGGGGAGGAGAATCGAAACCGACTTGCCGAAGTCGGTTTCTGGAGGAAGTGACCTACCGCCGACACCCGGAGTAGTTTGGTCGAGCGGTAGTCGACTCAGATTTCTCGAGTGGGTTGGACAACCCTACATATAATTATTCAATTACATAGATGAAAAATTCTAGCTAAATTGTTTGTTCAACGAAAAATTGTAGAAAAAACATGCAATTTTGAAATCCTATAATTGGACCTTATCTTTGTGCACATATGCGAGTAATTACGCTTTCTTCATTTATAGAAGACATAATTTGATATATTAATGCTGTTAAAACTTTTCTTTTAATTTTTATTGAGGTTGGTTCTTTTAAATGTTGTCATTTTTTTTTTCCAAAATAACTTGTTGACGTAGAATATTATTCTTTTGAAATTGTGTGGTTTGATATATTTATGGGTGTTTATAGGTTGGTTTGGGTCAGGTTTGTGATTAACCAGCATCCAACCCAATCAAATCGGGTGGAGGAGAAGTCAACTAGCTATCAATTGGAGAAAAGCGATGAATTAAGCCTCCCACGAGTGGTGGGTGGATCGTTTAATACTAGAAAGGTAGAAAACTGTAGATACCTTATATTGTATCTGGTTAATAAACTTTAGTCCCTAGTCCTAATGATGAGCTTGATATGTCTACAAAGGGTAATTGAAATTATTTTAATAATTTGAAAGTAATCATAACTCAAAAGTGGTCAAATTGTTTTGAAAATGATGCTAAAAATGACATTTACTTAATGTTTTGACCACAACTTTTGATCCAAAAATAATATTTGGATGCAATTTGTTTCATTGAAAAGTAGACATCCTGAGCTTTACTTTGAACACAAAGTTGGCATGATTTCGATTTATATTGAGTGAGTTATAACCATTTGAAGTTTAGCCAATTGTGCAGTCAAATTTAGGGTTTTTGGGAAGCATGTGTACGCATGGGTTAAGCATGCACACATGCCTCGAACCTACGTATGCAGGCTTGTTTCCAGCCGCCTAAAATTTCAGTTTTGGGCGCCCAAAACCTCAATCTTTGATGGGGGCCGACACCCAGCCCCTTAGTAACGTTCAAAACCCTCTAAATGACTCCAAAAACCGTCCCTAGTTTAAGGATATAAATACAACCTTATACCTCCAACTTAAACCCTAGCCACAGAGAGAGAGAGAGAGAGAGAGAGAGAGTCTTTTTCACTAAAACTCTTCAAAAATCTTCTTCTCTTTGAATCTACTGTACACCACCACACTATGCACGTTTTTCAACCTCCAAAACCTCTCTCTAGTAGATTAGGGCAGCAACTACTTTCTAATCTCTTTTAAAACTTTTTTCAAACAATGTTTTCAAGAGTTATATTTTGATTTTGAGTTGTGATTACCTATGAATTATTGATGTCTTTGTTTTGCTTAATTATCATTTGATCTTGTTATGTAGGCATTGGGGGGTCGGTTAAATCTCTACCAACTTGTGATCCATAAGCTAGATGAGTCCCTTCCATGACTCTCCCTTAATTTATGATTCATGTGTTGTGTTCTTGATTAGTTTTGGATCTTTAACATGTTTAGGATTTGCTTTGATCTATATGTTTAATCCAATATTTTTGTTTTATTTTAATGAAGAGTTGAATGATTAGATATATTGATGAACATGTTTTGATGTGTTAAGTGTTGTTCTTGATTGTTGTTAGATCCAATGCATATTTAGGAATATATTTTGTTTTGTTTATTTTTAATTTGTTTTTCCTTGATACCTCTATTTTAGTTTAGGTTTTATAGTTTTTGTATTAGAAGTATGCTAGGCTTTGTTTTGTTGTTTTTCTGCTTGCTTTAGAATTGTGCTTTTGGGCGAGTATGCTTGCACATGCTTCATGCATGCGTGGGCATACTTGGGGCATGCGTACGCATACTTAATGTATGCATATGCATGCCTGTGCCCAGAAACCCAGATTTAAGATTTTTGTTTATTTTGTTTGTTTTGATTAATTTTAATCACATGTTTAGGTTCTGTTTAGCTTAGTTTTCACATATTTAGCATTAGGGTCAGTAGACGGCAGCAGTTAACAAAAGCCTAATGGAAGACTGAATTGACTTTATTTGAAATTTAAAGGATTGAAATGATAAAACTGAAACTTAGATGACTGAAATGACAAAATATGAAACTTAGAGGGTCAGTTTGGCATTTTGGCCTTAGTTTTTTCTCCAAATTTTAACTCACATGAGAACTAAAATTTGATTTTTTTTTTTAATATGATAACGTGGCTGCACAATTGGCAGTTGATGTAGCAAGTAAAATAATTTTTATTTTTTCCCGTTTGATATGTCAAATTTTTCTATTTAAGGAATAACGGCAGAGACCAAAATGACATGACAGTTAAAGGTTAAAGATCAAATTGATACAATTAAAAAGTTAGGAACCAAATTAACACATAGTATAATTGATAGTAACCATTTATGTAATTTACCCTTTATATATTTTTGTTTCCTTTAAATTAACCTTATATACTTTTTCTTGCAATATTTTGGCTTCCCATTTTGAGGGGTACGTTAAATATTAGTGTAGATATATTATCACTCAACTTTGCCAATATTATGTTTGTGAAAAAATAATCAATGAAAAAGGACAGGCAAAAGTTTTCAATTGTTCATCCACAAGAACACAACAGCATGTCTTCAAAAGGTATTTCATTTACCTTTGCAAAAATCATGTGGTAGGAAAAAAAATGGTTTAAAAAGATGTGTTGGTAAGCCCCATATTGGTTGTTTGAAACAAGGACAAAACCCTCTAAAATTATTTTGAGTATAGTATTTGAGGGAAGAAATAGTAAAAAAAGAAGGCTGCAAGGCTTGCACGCCAAAGGACTAGGAGGCGTTACGGGCTTATGATCATATCAAGAAAAAGAAAATGGCAAAAAAGATGTGTTCTATATATATATGGAATCCTTAATGAAATTTGACAGAGTAACAAATCTAATGACACAACACTTATTACATGCAAATGCTCAATGTTTATGGCAAGCAACCCCTCCACTTATAAATGTCATTTCTCCCTTGTTTGTTGGGCTCAATGGTGACATTGTTACCACAACTACTTTGAAAAAAATTGTGAGTCATCATTGTTCAGAAATGTCAATGACTTGGATAAGCATATGCCATTATATATGCCTGCATATCTGAGTTTGCAGGCACTAATACAATAATTGTAATCCTTTGATGTATGTATATAATTATTAGTATGTGATAAAATGGTGAGCATTGAGTGGGCTCTCTTGGATATAGAAGTTGTTTTGTTTTGTTTTTTCTTGATGTTTTTTAGCATATATGGGAGATATAAAAACAATCTGAATATTCTTTTAGAAATCACCATACCTAGTTAATTACAGTACTTCTTAGTATTCAGGAAGCTTAACTACTTTATATTACAGTAGTACTATATAGTATTTTTTTTCTCTGCGAAAAAAACAAAGAGAGAAAAGATGTAAAAAACATAGTTAAGACTCCTTTAAGATAGGTTCCAAGCTTGACCACCTTTCATACTGAATTTTTTAAGCCTTCCAAAGAACATGACAATGATGAGGATGGATTTTCCCATTGTACTCCACCTTCCCACGAATCCGTACCATGTGTCTATACAGAGGCTATCTGGTTTCAATTGCCGTTTGCAACTGTACCCAGTTGTGAACCCAACATTCCCGTACGCACTATATAAAGGTTGTCATCAAGAATCTTAGTTATTATGCAAATAAGAATAAGAGTAATGCTATGATCAACCATATATAAATTGATATTTTAGAATTTACTTTGTGTCACATCCGAATAATTTGATATGCATGAGATAGGAAGATATGATTTTATTTAAGAGATTACTAAAGAAAGTGGGGAAAAAGAAGCTTACCTTATAACTTCTATGGTGACATTCAAAACATTAAAGTTGAGGGGGTCTTCTTTCATTTTCTGTCTCTCTGTGATACATATGAGAATAATGAAAATGGCTAAATAGGAGAGTTTTGAGAAGATCAGACACTCCATAAAAGTCTTCTTTCGACTTTGTTTCCCATTATCTGAGATCTCCTCATGAAGTTTTGGTGGAATGAACGTAGTATATGGTGGAAGATACCTGTAAGAGAAAAGTAAACGTAGCCACCCCCATTAAAAGAGTTTTGATTTTTTGGGAGTAAATTTAATTAAGTTCATTTTGGCAGACTTGGTATGCATGCGTGCTGAATTATTTTATTTTATTTTATATTTTATAATGAAGTGTAATAAATTTATAGATCCTTTGTGCACTAAGCTTTCACTTTTACGAAGGTCATGGTAAACCATCTTATCCCAATTTATTAAAGATGTTGATTTCTCATTTCATTATGGCCATTTTATGAAAACAAAGAAGAATAATGAAAAAAAAAAGAAAGAAAGAAAGAAAGAAAAAGGTAAATTTCTTATGAAAAAGAAATCTCAATAAGGCTATTTTCCATACTTGAGTAACATATGTTGAAATCTTCTAATTTAACTTCAATTACTTCTAAGTTCTAAGGGCTTTTTTTCACTGTTAGAATTTTTTTTAGGAAGAATGTTGGGATATTAACTGTAAGGTCAGCTGCCAACTCTACTCCCTAGCATAATGAGCTTGGTCCAAATATCTTGGAGGGTTCGGTTTTAGTCTTTGAGATACGAAAAGGAGGATGCCATAATATCCTATTCTTCTAATGTTGGAATTATTATAGGAACCTAATAGCCTGAATAATAATTACGAAGAGTAGAATCATAATTGCAATTCTTAAAAGTTTCCATGAATTTTGAGTTGAATTTGTAGTGTGTATTTGTGTTAGAACTTTTTTATCTCTTTCTTGTATGTATGTCTATTTGTTTCTCTAAAAAAAAAAAAAAGATAATTGTATTATGTATAGTATAACTTGCTTCACTCTTCCTTAAAAGTTATTATGACTTTTAAGTAGAATTTGTGGTGTGACACACATTAATGAAGTGACAGTGGCACTAATTCTTTGGGAATTTTATCCCCAAAAATAAAAAAATGATGCTTTCAGAAAAGCTAGCAGATAAGTAATTGTAATCTAATCATGCTATGAAAGGTTGAGACTATTCTAGTTATTTTAATGCTGTAACCAATTAATGATTCTAGTTATTTTAATGCAGTAACCAATTAATGATGGTCACAAGTTCAGCTGCGGAATTTATATTATTATTTATATTTTTTTTTGAGAAATAATTACAACATGCTGCTAACCCCGCAACTTGAACCATTTTCCCTCTAAACCCCCAAGCACTTTGTACATGGAGAGGTGTCAATTCAACTACAAGGCCTTTGACACGGAATTTATATTATTCGAGTGTTAAAAGTATTTGATGTTCACTTTCGTATCTTTTATTTATTTATTTTTTTTCTAAGTTATAGTAGGAAAAGTTATATGGGAAAAAGTTAACGAATGTCCTAAGAATATTAATTTTTAAAAAACTTTAGAAATTTTTTGTTGAAAGAAAATAAAATTTTTTTTTTTTTGAGGAAAAACAGAAAATAAAATTAATTGATATTTTTGACAACTTTTTATATTTATCATAAAAGTGGTATTAAAACTTTCATAAAATGGTGCTTTAACAAATGCTTTAACATGACTCATTTACCTTTGTCCATTTTATTTTGATATTTGTTCAAAGAAGATAGGAGGAAAAAAAAAAAAGGAGTTCTAATGTGCTATTTCAATAGTGAAGAACATGATTAAAAAAATGCATTCAATCTAATATAGAACATTCTTGTGTACGTATCTTGTGGAAATAATATATATTTTTCCTCTAGTCTAATCATAAAATTTTAAGAGTTAGAGGATTTTTATTTATTTATTTTTTGAGATTCAAAAGTCTCCAGCATAGTCAAAAACTTTCTGGAAAGTATGAAGAAAAGAAATCCCCGTATCTATCTAAAGCTTCCACCTTATTTCTTTTTGCTTAAGCACCTTGAACTGTACATGAGTTGGAGTTTTAGATAGTTGAGGAATCATTTCGATTGAGTCATAGAAAGTTTTGTTTAATTGTCAAATCTCAGTGAATGGAGTTTACAATCAAGTGGCATATTGACTCTATAGTCCTATCCAGGGAAAGATGTCTGAGTTATTTGGAACAGATGAGTCAAGTGGCTTAACCCATGAAAGTTGTGAAAGGGTCAGTCACAACTTACGGAGTGTGTGTGAGTGTGACTAGTCACCAAGAACATAGGTTGAGCCAGAAGGGACGAGGGGGTTCAATTGTCTTCCCAGCTCTCCAAAATTTTAAAGTTTTATAATTAACTTATAATTCTGCCCCTCCTTCCTTCCCATTATATTTTATATTTTGTGTTCATTTTTTTGATGAATTTATTGCCTATATTAATTTTTTATAATCATAATAACAGTATTGTTAATTATTTTTTAGATGTGATATATAGAAAAAGTTTATAAGGCCTTAAATTATTTATGCAATAATTTATTATTTTTTGTAACAATTTATGTAAATTACATAATAACATGAATTTAAATAAGTTTATATATTTAGTCTTATAAAAAAAAAAGGTTTATATTTAGTGTTTATCTAATTTTAAAACGGCTTATTCATATATTAAAAAAAATTAACAGAGAAACAAAATATAATTAATTTTTTATTGTTCTATGAATTTTCTTATATTAAAATATCTTTTTATATACAAAAAAAAATGACTCAAAATATATTTTTTTTAATAGAAGAAAATGAATGACTCAATTAGTGTAACCAAGATGGTATGATGAATGTAATAAGACTTACATCATTACTACGAAGAGAACCAGAATTGCTGAGGAGATGGTGGAGAGATCAAAGACTGATTCACCAGTGTGCCGCGAGTTCACAGTTTGAAACAACGAGCCAATGATTTTCTGATACGAATTCAGACCATCCATGACTTGTGAACTCCACTCCATGGAGCAAAGCAGTAAAAACTGTATCAATATGAAGCCGAAGACAGTCATAGCCAGAAGCAAAGCGTGAGGACCAGAGAGCAAATGACCATAGCCCATGTCTCCATAATTCATCAATATGTATCTGAATTCCTCTCTTTTAGTTGTTTTCTTCAAGATCCAGATCATGAATAACAAGCATGGGGGATACAAAGTGTTCCCCATGAGGATTTGTGGAATGAGAAGTAGTAGGAGACCTGAATTCTTCTTGAAAACTATCATGTTCTCATTTGTTGGGACAAAACCACAATTTGTGAAGGTAGAAACAGTTGTGAAGACAGAAAAGGTCAGTGTTTCTAGGCCCTTGTCTTTGAGTACCTTCCTTGCACTTGGAACAAGACTTACATACAATGAAACAAGAGTAGAACCAATTAGATGAACCACAAATAGATAACCCAAAACCACATATCCCAAAAACTTGATAGAGCTATACTTAAGACTATCAAAACCCAAGCATTTATTTCCATTCTCATCAAGAGTATTGGTTTCAGGTTTCTCTTTTTCTAAATCAAGCTCAATTTTATTATCAGGATTTGTACATTTTGGAACATTGTGATTGAGGTTAACAAGAGTGATACTGTTTTGGTCACTACTTGGACAATTTTTGAGGAACTTGGACCTTGCAAATTGGAGTCCAAGAAAGGAAGTGAATACCTCTCCACCAACAAACATTAAGATTGTCATAATAATGAGTTGGGTGTGGGAAAAAACCTCCATTTCGATAGTTGACATGCTTGAAAGTGTGGTGGCAGAGACGGACATGAAGAACATGTCAAAGTCCATAGGCCTAAACCAAGCAGTTCTTGGCTTTGAGACCATCAAAGCTAGATGACCAAAAATAGAGACAATTATGAAGTAACTAAGCTGGATCCAAAAAGGGTGGACAGGGAAGAGGAAGAAACGAAAAAACGAGCGATTTCGACAAAAGAACGATTGGTAGAAACAAGTAAAGCTAAAGAAAACCTCTAGTTTCTTGCCAAAACGAGAAAAATTATTCATCTTTTCTGAGGAAAGATTTGCTTAACCATGCTTAAAGCGGATATATGGGCTTCTTATAAAGGGGCAGTACGTACTGTACAAACTCTATTGTTTAGTGTCCGTTTTTGCTAAATTATTTTATTATATAACTTATTTTTACTACTATTTATGGGTTTCACTGCACATTTTGTACTATTTATGAGTTTTATTATACTATTTCAGCTAACTTTTACTCTTATCTATAGTACTTTCAACAAAAAAGTTTCCAGTTTTAGCAAAATAAGCAGATTTTTTGATGTACACTTAGAAATTATTTATTTACGAAAAATGTTAACAAATGTTAAGGTATTGGTTTATAAACTATTTTTAGAAATATTTTATGGGAAAATTATAAAACAATTAATTATTTTGACAACTTTTTATATTTCTCATAGAAGTGATGTCAAAATTTGCCTATTGTTTATTAACAATTGCACTTGTTGACTTGACCATTCATTCATCTAAAGTACTGAAATGACAATACATAAAAAGAAACTATGTACGGCATCAGAAATATTTTGAGTTCTATACTGAAAAATGATAAGAAAATAAGTGTTTGGTATATGCACTTAAACAACAGTTTTCAGTGTTTAAATAATATTACACATATTTTCATACATTTTTTTACCCACGCGTATTTCCAAATTTTATACTTTTGCAACCCACATGTATCACACTTGCTTGTCATAAGATTCTATATATTCTTAAGAATTTCATATAGTTAATTTTTACTGCTAATTAAAACATATTTTAACCCCTTAAATGATTAAGTTCACAATTTCGTCTATAAGTTATCAGTTAAGTGTTATTCTTACAATTATCAATTAATTTCTAAAATTTTAATATAATAAATTTTGTTTTAGAGATTTTATTTAATTATTTGGCTCACATTCGTTAATATTCTTGCTCTTAAAAAATGTTAGGTAATGTACAAATGATCGTGAAACACATTATTTAACCAAAGTTATGACTATCATACGGGCTGATCATATGGCCATAATTTATTGTATTAGTAATCATTTAATTTTGACAGGTAGATAGAGAGACAGAGAGTAATTTGTCCTTATTTTTTGGTTTTGTGCCAATTTTTTTTTTTTTAGACTAACACGTGCTGTTGGATATTGGGCCTGCCGGTATAATACTGCCCAATGACAAAAGTTGCAAACATGTTTCTTCTCCCACATTACATTACACGTACAGGCACATCCCCTCAGGCCTCAACCTTTCTCTATATTTCTTGTTTTGTCCCACTTTTTTGGTTTTTCTGCTGCCAACTACTTACAGACGTTCTTAGCCTTTTTTTTTTTTTTTTTTTTTAGATTTGTTTGGATACCGCTTATTGCTAAAAATTTATTGTTGAAAACACTGTAACAAAATAATTTTTAAATGTGTGAATAGTACCGTAGGATCTAGTTTTAAAGAAAAATTTGTTGAATTCCGTATTTGCCGGTTCCATGAACAGCGCACGGGAGCCAGCCAAAAAAATGCAGACGTGCAAAACGCCACTCCTGCTGCTATCCAAACTCACACTAAATATCTTGTTTTGTCCACCAAGAAATTTTTTTTTCATTGTTTTATCTCCCCATTCCCAATCAATTTAAGATTACAACCCTTTTTCTTACATTAACGGTCCATTTGGATTGAAGAGATAAGAGTAATAAAAGAGAATAGAGTAAAGTTAATAAAAAATTAGCCTATTTTCGATAATTGATCACAGGATTTACTATATATATATATATATATATATATATATATATATGAGAGGAGAGATACCAAGTCATTATACTTTGAGTGCTAAATAATTTCTCAAATTTAACCCACTGTAAATCCCATATATAACCCCATGCTGTTATTGTGGGAAGCCAAATTATACCGTGGATCGATGTCATGGGAACTTAACGGCAAACCAAATATGTGACATTCCACACCAAAAATAAAAAAATAAAAAAAAATAAAAAATCCCACATGACACTTTGGTTTAAAATAAAATTTTCATTGGCAAGTCATTGGGCCAAAATTGATTAGCTTGTTGAATTTTTTTTTTCTATTATTATTATTTTCAATGTTGAAAAAAAATGTAAACCTCGCATTGGGTCCATATAATATAATAGACATATATAGACTTTGATATTTAAAAGGTCTTAAAAAATTATGTGACCTCTAAGAAAATATGTAAGCTCATGAATTTACACATTTAGTAATACATATATAGCAATTTGTAATTTTGAAACGTTACACCAGTTTTGATCAATAAAAATGTATTCAATTCCTTTGAGCAAACTTAAACAACACACCCAGTAAAGTATTTTAGCTTTTGTATTAAACCATAAGGAAACAATAGAATAGTCAAATCATTAGGGATCAAGGCTCCTTGAAATTTAAAATTTGAAATATATATATATTTATATATATATATATTTATATAGGGGAGTTCGATCCAAAAATTTATATTTAAACCCCCCTCAAAATTGAAAATTAGCCCATCAAATTGAAAGCTGATTAAAAAACAAAAGTCACTTGACCATTTATTTAACTCATATTAATTTTCGAGATACATAAATGTATTTTAGCCTAAAATTTTCGGATGTGGTCAAATTGGATTAGGGTGGGGTTGCAGTAGGATGTAACTCGCCTTTGCACCTATAATTGCAACCCTATTTTGCGTGCATGGATCTATCCCACGTAACCATCACATCTATGCACAAATCCTTCTAGTTAAGAGGATATTCTAGGCAAAGTCCCTTAGATTAGTTTGTTTTATTTATTTATTTTATTTATTTATTTTTTTTAACTTTAACACGCAGACTAAAGATCGATTAGGTCTATGCTGCAAGGGTCGTACTCATACCTACCTTCTTTTTTCTTTTTTTCTTTTTGCTGAATATTAAGGGTCCGTTTGGTAGAGGAGTTTGAGTAGTGTTATTTGTAATTTTTTGAAATACGTGTGAGTGAAAAAATGTGTGGAAATGTATAATGTTGTTTAAAAACTAAAAATGAGTGTTTGAAATACCCTACCAAATGGGCTCTAAAACATTCGTACCTACCTTCTTGATTTACTATATTTGAGTCCAAATATTGTGCTTTTGGAATCATTAAATTTGAGAAGCACGGCGACAAAATCAATTAATAAAGGGATTGTATGAGTGAAGCATATAGGACGTACGTAGGATGAAAAAATTTTCCCCCTTTTTTTTTCTTATTTTAATAAAAACTTTCTTTTGATGGATGCTCTATCATTATCATGTACTATATATTATGTATAAGTAACAAGGATTATCATATAATACATACACTCTTCAAAAAACCAAAAAAACTGTGACTTCAAATCATTATTTTGAAGTTTAGGAGATTATATGGTGACAATGGCAATAACTGAGACATGTAAACTTGATGTTAATGGTGAATGTCGACACTTCCCAAATCCCACTTACTCGATCAAGTTTGTTTAATTCCTCCACTTTGAGCATCCAAGTGAGCAGTGCTCCAATATGGTGGAGAACCAAATTCCTTTCGGTTAGTGGAATTAATTTCACGCATGGTTCTTATTCATCATTGGCCCAACAGACCACTATACGTACCTCCTTATCTTTCCTTCATTTTTTATTTTTTATTTTTAATTACGCTACTCTTTCTTAAGGTTTACAACATATTGTTTACACTATTAGAATCATATTGCTTGAATCAAGAGCCTTGCTGCTCAACTAATTAAAATCTCTTGATGTTTTCAATAAAGATGTTTAGAATTCAAATCCCCGAATAGAAATGTGAGGAAGCTATAAATATATATATATATATATATGCACAATATATTCTTTACAAGCATCCAATTTGCTTTCAAGCATGCGTATAGAATATATCGGATCCAAGAAAATGACATGTAGAAGTTGGATTGTTTGCCTGATAGAAGTCATTTCCAGAACTATTACTAGGCACTTTAATCCCCTTGAAACATGGGAATTCTTACTCTATATGCAGCTAAATATAGACTTAGGTATTTGAAAGATGTGAGTTGACTCAGTCGCCATTAGGAATGGCAACGAGGTGGGTATCTTTATCCCCGCCCCCGCCTCCGCCTCTACCCCCTGTCACCTGAACCTGCCCTGTTAACTAAACGGAGGGGATTCTTTGCCACCATACCCGCCCTTACAAGCCCCTGTGGGACCTTGCCCCGCCTTGCCTTGCCCCCAAAGGCCCTGAACTAGGGCCCAGTCTAAAGGCCCTGAAGGCCTGAACCAAGGCTAAATAAAAAATTAAAAAAAAAAATCAATTTCCTGAAGCCTAAAGGCCCTAAATCCTAAAGCACAAGAGAAAGTAAGATTAAAAGTGTTGATTTGTAAAAAATTGAGGAACAAAATCAAATGGTTCATCCAAAATTCCTATAAAAACCCCAAATTTCTCAGAACACATTCATTCCAACACATCTTCCACCCCTAAATTCCAAATCAAAATGCAAACATCTCTAATAGATGATTCATTCAAACCCATGAATCTATAAAACTTCATATCCACCTTCATTCTCAAATCAAAATTAACAAGAATTAAGATTCAACCATCAAATCAACCAACTTAAACCAAACCAAAGGGGAAGGGTATTTTGGCCATAGACTTAAACAAAGACTAATAAAGAAAAATTTGAATCATAACTTAAAGAATAAAACATATAAATAAGGAGAGAGAGAAAGAGAGAGAGAGAGAGAGAGAGAGAGAGAGAATAGAGTTTGATTAAGGGAGGCAAGGAGGAGGGAGTGGCGAGGTGGAGGAGGGATTGGTGAGGTAAGGGAGGCAGGGAGGAGGGAACGGCGGTAGTGAATGAGAGTGAGAGTCTATGAGAGTAAGGGAGAGGGGGGGGGGCGACTGAGAGTGAGTGATTAGGGTATAATAAAAATAGAGAAATGAGAAAGTTAGATATTTATAGTTAGGGTTTTTAAATTTTTTTAATATTATATATGTATATGGGTCGAGTTCGGGGCAAGACTAATACCTGCACCTGCCCCGAACCTGCTATGGGTGGGGTTTTTAAAACTCACACCTCCCCCTTTGCTTTGCAGATTGAGTAAAACCATCCCCATTAGGGTTTGGGTCGGATACCCATGAGTCGGGCAATTTTTGCCATTCCTAGTCACCATTAAGGCCTGCCATTGGCACTGCATGTACGTGTGTTCATCTTATGAGCTTGATAATTGTACCATGTGTCCCCATATTGTTGGGAATAGAATATTGCGAACCTCTTAGGTAGAATTTCCTGTAAAGAACAACTAGTAGTCAACTACGGCTGGTTTGTTATCCTCATGAAACTGAGGAGTTGACTTTAGTTATTATTGCCAGGAAGTAATTTTAGGGTTATTTGGTTTAACCATAATATGATTTCTGATACATCTCCAACAAATAATTAGCTCCAGGAACTTAAAAATGCAGTCATTACTCATTAGTTTTTTTTTTTTTTTTGGGAGATACATTACTCACTAGTTGGTTATATAATTAGAGATGAGTTTCAAGTGGCAATGTTATAAATGCAATTTTGTGCATAACATTGTCTTTTATATAAGTGAATATTGTTTTGGAGCATGGAATAACATTTCATTTCTAGATGTGCAAGGCCGGCATTTTTTTTTTGTGTGTGTGTGTGTGTTATTTAGGAAATTGCTTTACAATTGGAAGAAGCCCCCAAAAGTTTTGTAGAATAATACTAAACTTATACAACAATCAAAAATAAAATATATATTTTATCCATTGACCTTTTTTTTAAAAAAATGGTCCATGTTTGACTAAAAATAAAAGATTATCTATATTCTTTTTTTGGGGGCTCTATCTTTCTCAAAAATAGCTCTTGAATTTTTAGTACCATAAAACCACCCATACATACACTCATATTTATCTCTAAAAGCACCTATTGTGAACAAGTTACCATCAAATTAAAGTTTTCTTTTCTCTCTTACCCTTAAGTTTATTCGCACGGGTCACATTTAAAATTTTAAAAAAAAAATATTTCAATTTTTAAATATATTATGCTTAATTTATATACAATTGATGTGAGAAAAAGGTTATTATTATTTTGATTTTAAGTGAATCTTACATATGAAGATAAATACTAATGGAATATTTTATTGTAAATTTTTTTTATTAGTGATAAAATAAAATAAAAATAAAAATTAAGTACACTCAAAAGACTATCCATATGTATTTTTAGTGGTGACCTCCTTAAAAGCCATAAGATTTGTTCAATTGATTTAATGAATCATTTGATTTAATACATAAAGATGGTCTTTTAAATCACCATATAATGGATTAGAGCAAATTCATTTAACCCTGTTTGGGAAAACTTTATCTCCACAAAACCTATTCTATTTGGCTTGTCTCAAAATAGATGAGAATTTGTAATTAGAATTAAAAAAATTAAAATCTTTCTCAAAATTATCTTAGGTGGGTTAAGAAAGGTGTGCTTAGAGTTGGGGTAATATAGGATACTAGGTGAATAAATGCTTTAGGTTTGGAAAATCTCAATTTTCATTATGCAAACAAACTTTATCGATCCCAAAATGAAAAATGCTTTATCTATTTAGAATTGAGAGAATATCATTTTTCATTACGCAAACATAATCTTTATGAGATTCTTCAATATGGAAACATACTTAATAATAGAATGCAATTCCTCTCCTCCTTCATTTCCCTTTTTTTCAATTCATATCAACTACAAGCACTTAAATTTACACAAAATAGTATTAGTAAAACAAAAAATAGGGTAAAAAATATATCTATTTATTTGCAAAAAGAGAAGTCTATAAATATTTATATATATATATATATATATATATTACAAAACGTTAAAAGTTATCACAAATTTTACTACAAATTGATGTGACAATTAATGGATGTTATTGTTGCCACCTCAACAACGTAGTAAATAAATGGTGAATTATTTTTCATGATTGTTCACACATTATTTAAGATTTATGTAATAAAATTTGTAAAATTCCTCGAATCACTCTTGTATATTTAATACAAAATTGTTACATGCTAATTCTAGTAATTTGAAATTTTAAACTAAAGTGTATTAGACTCATTCAACTAATGACCTCATTAGTTTGTAGCTAAAGCATATTATTTAACATTACCGGTGTAGTAATGCAACAACAATTAAATTTTATAAGAAGTTAGAGTAATCTATATATACTTTAAAATTGAAGTCTTTGCCTTTTTTGTTGACCTCACCAGAGTTTGCCACGTAGGCTTTAGGGCTCCCACAATTTTCCACATCAACTTTTTAATTTATAAAACTTTTAAAATTTTAAACTAAATAGTAAATTATCTCTAAAAAAACTAAATAGTAAATAGAACATGAAACCTTTGACAAATCCACAAGGAAAGAAAAAAAATTCCCACAAGGGAAAAAAAAATAACAAAAAAAAAATACTAAGAGAAAGAGAGAATGAGAGTGAGTGTCAGTGCTTTTTTCTTTGTTTTCCAAAACAAAATAGTAGGTTTAAGAAAACGAAAAAAAAAAAGCATCATGGCTTACGACAACAATGGAAATTTTTGATTTGGTAAAAAGTATTCAATATTATTCGTTTTTCATTTCATTTTTGTTAGGTTCTAAAAGTTTAGAACAATTGGCAAATCGTGAATACAAACTTGTCTAGATATATATCTTAGAGTCTATAGGTATTATTAGACAATGCTCAAGGTGATTCAAGTCAAGATTCAAGAACAAGTACGCTGTAGAAAGAAGATTTCAGAATTTTCCTTGTTCGACCGATCGAGAGACAAGCTCGATAGATCGAGAGTCGTATCTGCAGAATTTTAATTAAGTCCAAACAGCAGTTCAAGCCCAAAAAGGATTAGGGTTTCAGATCTACTTTTTCTAGTATATAAAGGAAACCCTAGACACGTTTTATTATGACTTTGGAGGTGCTCTTGTGAGATCTAAAAGGTTCTGTGCCTTCCTCTATCAAAGTTACTACTAGATATCACTCTCATATCTTTAGAACTAGTAGATCTGAAGTTGCTGCATGAAGATCAACAATAGCTGATGATCTAAACCTTCAAGGGTGGTCTTGGAGTCATAAATAAGAGAGTTTGTGTTTTTTATCATAAGTATGGGTGCTTGTGTTGCAAAGGCCTAATAGAGAAGGAGTTCGTGGATTCAGAGTTTGCACGTGGTTGTGTCAGTAAGTTCTACATGTAGTAGCAATAAGATGTTAGTGGTCTAAGTCTTATTGTAAACTTCAATTCTCTATAGTGGATTTTCTTTTTACCTTGAGGATAGCTAGGTTAAATCCTCTCTAGGTTTTTTACCGGTTTGGTTTTTCTTGGTCATCATATCATTGTGTTCTTTATTTTCCGTTGCTTTACATAATATGACTTTATTGTTTTAACCTAGATTTGAATAATAAACCTAAATATTCACCTGGTTAATTAATTAGGTTAAACAATCTAGTTTACAGGGGTCTAAAACCTAACAAGTGGTATCAGAGTGGGTTAGCTCTTGTTTTAGGTTATTATACCTAGAGTTGATCCTTGATCCCTGTTATCATGGATAATTTTAAGTGTCTTACTATTTTTGATTGTGATGATTTCAATAAAAAGGACACTATTGTTTCAAATGATCTTTTTGAGGCTTGTGAAAGAAATTTGCAGGATTTTAGTCTTTTTTAGAAGATTGGTGTAATCTCTCAAATACACTCTGCTTCACATGGATTTTCACCTACAAAGCCAAAGACTCGTGCTATATGGGTGAGAAAAAACTTGCTAAGGTGAGTGTTGTTTATTTGTCCCTGATTTAATTCTTTCAATTGTTTGTGGAAATGTTTTTTTTTTTTTTTTTTTTTTTTTTTTTTTTTTTTTTTTAGGTTGTTTTTTATTTAAAAAAAAAAATCCAAAAACATTGAAAAATTTCAAAAAGTCAAAAGTATTTTATATTGTGTCTAGTTTTATTTTTCTTGAGGATTACATGAATTATGATATCTCTCTCTTGATTGAGAACATGCTTGACATTGTGGAGAAACATGAATAGTTTGTATTGCTCAACTCAGTGCATGATTATTTTGAGATAAATATGATTTTGTATGAGTATGTACTAATTTGTACATGTACTCATGGGTTAATTAAGAAATTGATATTTCTTATTTGTGTACCGTCTATAGCTTAGTTTAACACTATCATGCATTGCTTTTGCATTGTTCATTTAGCATAATGTGTGCTTTTTATTTTTGGTCATAAAAATTTTGAAAATCCAAAAAGTTTTTTTTTTTTTTTTTTTTTGTGTGTTTTGTATTACACATCATGAATGTGTAGTTAAGGTTGGTCTATGAAGTTTACATTTCATGCCTATGTACCTTATTTAGCTTAGATAAGCTTATTCTATAAACACTTTGCTAGTTTGTGCTATGTAGTGCCTATTTATGTGAGTGTTTATAGTGGATGTTCAAATGTTCTTGATTTTGAAGTCACATTTTTTAGATTGTAAGGACTAAAAAATCCTAAGAGAAAAACATAAATAACTATCTCACCACTGTTTACTAGCCAATCATGAACACCTTAGTGCATATCATAAGATTTAGTGCTCGAGAAAGTGTAGCACATGCACAACAAGAAAAGTAAGGTGTTGCCTCAAAAGAAAAAGAAGAAGAAAAAGAAAAAAGAAAAATTTGCATAAAATGTATAAGGCAAAAAAAAAAAAAAAATACATGATTGCAAGCTTGTTTTCTAGGAGATGTGAGAGTTATATGATGTAATTCTTTAGGTGATATTCATTTTTAAATTTATGTGATGAATAATGTAGAAATTTTGATTGATTACTATTTACATATCACCTTATATGTATCTCATGCTCTTACTAGTTGCACACACATCACAAGTAATTCTTTGCTAAGCTTTGTACATGAGATTGTGTGTAAACTAGTGTGGCCATCCAAGATTATACACTTTGTGATGTTTGATGCAAAATTCTTTTAGGGTTGGTTTAATTTTTGAGAAGAAAAATCTAAAACTTTGTTTTTGAAAACTTAAGCTGAAGATTATGTGTTTTGAAAAACTTTTGGAATCATTTAAGTTAGGACATATGTGGAAATTGTTAGAGATGTTATGTAAATTGACTAATCCTTTGACAAAACATACTTTACTTGTAATTGGGTAGATCTAGGATGGGTTTAGTACTTCAAAGAATAAGAGTTCAAGTTTAGTATTGAAGTCATGCAAATCTGTCGAAAAAACAAGTGAAGAAGTGTTGTTTATTAAATCTCGACAGATAGCTTGACAGAATCATATCTATCGAGGATTAATGTTGAAGCTCGACAGCAACTCGATAGAAGCTGTATCTGTTAAGAATTACGAAATTAGAATTTCTAGATCTAATTTCACGCGTATCCATGTGTATTTGTGTAGAGTTTCTTTTCTCACAACCTTAGACATATGTAAGGATTATTTTAAGGGCTGTCACAAATGATGCAATTTGATGCAAAGTGATTATTCATGCATATTGTGACCGGAGACAATTTGCCCTAGTTCATCATATTCTCTGTAGAAGCTATTACGTCTTTGCGCCAAGGGTTTTGTAACCAATGAGTTTCTTGATCTTCATTATTGGATGAATTGAAGAACTTAGCAGTAAACATCTTCCTTAAGTTGGTGTGTTAGTCACGTATTAGGATCCGTGTATCATTGGTTAGTCATGTACTATGAGCCGTGCATTGAAAGGAGAGATTACTGCTACATTACAAGTCCAATTGGGTATTGGGGTAAGGGCTCAATTGTAGGTTGGTATTAGGTACTGGGATTCCTTTTACTTGTAACCGCTTGTTTTGATAATAGTAGATTCTTGGGAGTGGTAACCTTAAATTCACCCAGTGGGGTTTTGCCTCGGTGGTTTTCCTCATTTGTAAACAAATTACCTGTGTCAAATTTATTTTTCGCTGCATTTAACTTAGTTTGTGATTTGTTTGTGCTACCACGCTTATTGCATGAAATTGAATCTAATTAATTCACTTGGCTAATTAATTGATTTATTTCCCAAAAGGGTCAATACATTCTTAGTCTATCAAGTGGTATCAGAGCGGACACACTCTGATTAGGTTTAATCTTTGCTATGTGATCCATTGACCCCTATTTGTCATGGATAGAGGACAATCTCTTATTATACCTCATTTATTTGATGGTACTAACTATGCATACTGAAAAGTATGCATGAGAGCTTTCTTGCAATCTTTAGATGAGAAGGTGTGGCATGCTATGGAGATTGGCTGGACTAAGCTAAAGGAAGCGCCGGCTGATTGAAATGATGGCAAGATCAAAACGGAAAACTTCAATAGTAGAGCATTGAATGCACTATTCAGTGCAGTGACCAATGAAGAGTTCAAGAAGATATCCTCAACTGAAACTGCTAAAGAAGCATGGACTATCCTCCAGACAACTTATGAAGGGATTAAGGCTGTCAAGGATTCAAAGCTCCAAAGGCTCACAACCAGCTTTGAGGAGATAAAAATGGCGGCGAATGAGTCATTTGATGAGTTCTATGCCAAGCTAAAGGACATAGTCAACTCAGCCTTTAATCTTGGGGAAGCCATTCCCGAACCCAAGGTTGTAAGAAATGTGCTAAGGTCTCTGCCTGAGAGATTTCATGCCAAGATCACTGTCATTGAAGAATCAAAGGATATTGAATCCATTCCTTTGACGGAGCTAGTTGGCAACTTGCAAACCTATGAATTGGGTTTGACTAGAATTGGGAAAGGAAGCAAAAGCAAGAGCATGGCACTGAAGGCCAAAAGTAATGAGACTGATGAGTCTTCTGATGATGAAAATTCCAAGATGAAATTCTACATCACTAGGCAATTCAAGAAGTTCATGAAGAATGCCAATGCGGAAGGATTTGATAAGGACTGTAAGCAATCCAGTTCTTCTCATTTCAAGAGCCAAGACAGAGGAAAGAATGATTTTAAGGATGGCGGTCAGTACACTATTCCCTCCAGACCAAAGTGCTTCGGATGTCAAGGTTTTGGACACATGAAACAAAAATGTCCAACATATCTCAAGTCAGTTGGGAAAAGCAAGGCTCTTGCTGCTACCTTGAGTGACATCGAGCCTAAGATTGAGTCAGTTGACAATGATGACGAGGAAATTTTAAATGCCTTCACTACTATAGTTGATCCTACTGAAGGGGTTACAGAAATAGTAGATGATGAAGAGGACTTGGTAAATTTTAAGTTTGAGAAAATGGATGATCAAGATGACATCCATATAACTTATGCAAAATTGTACAAGGTTTCTGAGAAGTATGAGAAGCTGTATAGGCTGGCCACCAAGAAGCTGTATAGGCTGGCCACCAAGAAGCTGAGTGATGTTGAGCAAAATCGAGAGGAGCTCTCTACAAAAGTTGATGAAGCAAATCAAACTATTGGAGCTTTTCGGTTTGAGAACAACTTCCTTGCTAAAAGAACAAAGAAGCTTGAAGTTGAACTGTTTCAGGTTTTAGCTTAATTGGAGAGGACTTCCAGTGCAAAGCTCGATGAGATGCTAAGTTTTCAGAAAGCTGCTTCTGATAAAACTGGTTTGGGGTATAATTTCTCTTATCCTAATATTGCCTTATCTAGTACAACTGTGTTTGTCTCACTTGTTAATAATGTTAATTTTGAAAACAATGAATGTAAAACTGAAATAGCTAGTGAGAATGTAGATAAGGGCAAATCTATTCTAGGAGCACCTTCAAAGGTTGAAAAGAAAGAGACTAGAAACCCTAGGACTAAGAAGGTTAACAACAAAAAGTCTCAACCGAAGAAGCCGCATCTTTGTCATCACTGTGGAGCTTCATGGCATACTCGTCCAAATTGCTACAAGTGGTTAGCCACTCAACAAAGCAATAGTATACTCTCGTCCGGAAACCAGAATCAGTTTACATCATCTTTTGCTCTGCTTGGAGATCTTCTCAATGCCCTCATATTTCTTTCGAACTTGAACGGTTTTAACTCTTCCCCCTCACCTCTGAATTAAAGGTTCGGTCAAAAGAAAGGTTCTTCTAAGGTGTGGAAGGAAAAAAAATCAAAGTGATTTAGTCACTTTTTTTTTCTCTCTCTCTCTCTCCCCTTGTGGTTATGCATTACTTGTATGTTTTGCTTTCTTCTTTTTGAGTCAGTCTAGTTTTATGCTTTGTTTTGTTTAACATGTTTTTATTTGTTTGTTTTCAGTTTTGCTTTATTTTGTTTTTCATAAAAAAAAAATTGAAAAATAAGAAAAATACAAAAATAGTGTGTGTTTGTGTACATTGGTACTTGTGTACCTTGGATGACCATTGTAACAAAGTTTCTAAACTTTGTATCTCTTGTAACTTAGATGAGCATTTTAATGCCCAAATAAGCAAGTGAGTTTTGTGACTCGTATTTGTGATGAGCACGATTAAGTAATCTCTTATACTTAACACTCATACCACTCTTTTTGACGGGAAGGACTAAAAAAACCTAAGAGAAAGGCATAAATAATCATCTCACCACTAAAACCCGCCAATCATGAATAACATCTGTATGCTTCGGCATAGCAAAATTAATGTTCAAGCTTACATTGGGTATTTCTTTTCTCTCTCCTATATGCTTATGCATGATATGCTCAAAAAGAAAAATATGCAAAGAAAAACAAAAGCAAAAAGAATCAAAATACTTTTAAATATGGTTGCAAGCGCGTTGCTAGGAGATGTGGGAGTTATAGGATGTACCTCGAAGGTGATAGTTCCTATCAAGTAGTTATGATTGTGTGTGAGTGTATTTGATTTTCTCATATCTCAAATCATCATAATATGAGACACTTATGCACTCGTGCTATGTTTTCACACACAACATGCAAATTCTTTGCTACTTTTGATACATGTGCAGGTACAATGTGATTTGACCATCACAAGGAATACATGTGTTAATGTATGCTCACTAAATTGTCATAACTTGTTTTTGAAATATAAAATTGGTTAGACTTGTTTAGTGTGTGTGTGTGTGTTTTGGATCATGATTGCTTTGCATTTTTTTTTTTTTTTTGTTGAGAGATGTTTTTGAGAGCTTAACATGTTGATTGGATCTATATTTGAGTAGCTTGCTTGTTGCATTCATCTATATGTGTTTTTCCTCTCTTGAAAAACTCATTTTCTTCAAGCTCGACAGATTCTCGACAGATTTGCATCTATCGAGCCCTCTTTCTTCTTTTCTAGACAGAAGTTAGCGCAATTTCGATCCATCGAGCTTTCTAGATTTTGTCTTGATGGCTTCTCGACAGCTTCTCAATCCATCGAGAAACTTTTTGTCTGGCCGATAGATTCTCGATAGCTTCTCGATCCATCGAAGTATTTTTGCTGTCGACAGATCCTCGACAGCACCTTGACAGATTCATTTCTGTCGAGATTTAGTGCTTGACAGATCTCGATAGCTCCTCGATCCATCGAGTTATGTTTTTCTATATATAGCTGAGGCGCGATCCAGTTTTCATTTTCTCACTTCTCTTATTGCTACCTAGATCACTAACATCCTATTGCTACCACATGTAGAACTTACTGACACGACCATATGCAAACTTTGAATCCACGGACTCCTTTTCTATTAGTCCTTTGCAACACAAGCACCCACACTTGTGACTTTGAGACTCCACTCAAAAGTTTTGGATCTTCTTAGACGTTAATCTTGTATGCAATAACTTCTACAATACCGGATTTTGAGATTATTCAAGGAATAACATCAGTAGAAGACTTTAGAGAGCTTTTGGGTACAAAACCCTAGATCTACAAAAAAGGCACAAGATACACTCTAATCTCTCTAAAAAACTCTTAAAACCCTTTCTAGGGTTAGTTTATAATGTCCTTTAAATACTGGAAAAAATGGCTTGCAATTTGGGCTTCAAACAGTCAAGTTATAGGCTTTTTACGTTTGCTGATTTTTTGCTGATATGCGACTTTCAATCGATCGAGTACCAATTGAACGAAATAGATTGTAACTCATTTTTTTTATCCCGAACTTGAGTTTTTTGTCTTGGACTTGAAAGTACACTATTCTAAACCAATGAGACTTACTTTTTGTCATGATTTGCCAACATTACAAACTCAAAACCTAACAATTTGTTTTAGCAGAAACAAATATACATGGCAGTCACCCAATGATCAAGATATCACTTAGTGATACTACTTTTATTAACACAATAATGAAACATTTTTGTACCATATTTTGAAAATTTTGTAATATTCAATTTATGTAATCTAGTTTTTTTAATGAAAGAATTAGATTACACATAATAAATAATCTAGACATCTCAATTAAAAAACTTACTAAGCAAAATTAACATTCATCTCTCTCTCTCTCTCTCTTCTTTTTTAAAGGTTAGTGCCATCACCATAAGAAAGAATCCTAGGCTCAACCCAAATTCAGAAGGAGGTGTGAACACAAAAAGAGAGATTTAAAAAGTTTTGTTGGTTTTATTAATTGATGTGGCTTAATTTTATTATGATAGTTGGACTAAATTGTAAGGGATATTACTCCCCAAGATACATATCATCTATGATCAGGAAACTCTTACTTATTTGGTCCAACCAAAACTATTGCATCCATCTAAACAAAATTTACTGGACTTTCTCATTCTCTTTTGTTAATTCGTCAACACCTCATTTCCTTTTCTTTTTAAACTCAACCCTTGTCATCCATTGCTCTTCTTCTCCTCTACCACGACCAGAAACTCTTCGCCTCTTTCTCCACCCTAAACGATGTCTTACTTGAGGAGTGCCTTAAAATTCACACTAAAATTGCAGTTGGAGATGGAGAGATGGAGCGAAGGAGATAAAGACACATGGCTTGTGGTGGTAGTGGCGACAATCATGTCAAATATTTTAATTTTATTTAACGTTTTTCTCTTTATTTAAGTGTCCAGGAAAAGAGTAGCGCTAAGGTTGGCAATGTTGTCATTTTTATGTTTTTTGAAAGAACTTATTGGTGTACAATATTGTACTTTTGAAATTGTGTGGTTTAACACATTGAGGTAATGGCCGTTAAGTCAAATTGTGTGGTTCAACCAAGAAAACCATTAGAACCGTAAGCTGGTTCAATAGGGTCAAGGGAATGTACTTATTTTTTTCTTGAGACCTCTCCTCCATTTTAAGCACTAAGGCTGATAGCATGACCAAGGGACCAAGTAAAGGATTTGATAACTTACTAAAATTTTATTATTTATTTATGTTCAACAATAAATAGGTTTATGTCCTTAATTAGTATTTAGATTTTAATCTAACTTTTAGGTTACCACTTAGCTATGCGTGTGTGTATATTTTGTAGGAAAGATAAAAAAAATAGAAACTCAAAATAATAATAATAATAATAATAATAATAATGGTATTGCGCATCATTGTACAATGGACTTAACATTACATATATAATAGTCATTTGATAGGTCTACTCCCTTTTCCAACTTCTTGGACTCTTCTACTACAGTGTCGGTTTAATGGGTTACGTAAATAGGCAACTACCTAAGGTCCCCAATGAAAAAAGACCCTCAAATTGTTACCAATAGAGATATTTTTGTATTGATAGAAGTATTAATTAAGCTCCAAATATTTACCAATAAATAACAAGTATTTTTTTAATCAAAGAATTAACTAGTTATGAAGAAAAATCTTTTCATTGGATGTGGCAATGATTGTTTGTTTTTCTCAATTTTAGAGTGTAGAATTCATTTAATCTCCCACACACAAATTTTGAAAGAACTCTTTAATCTTTTACTAGTAAATAAATTTATACTCAAATTTTATTTAGAGATCAAATATATAATTTTATTAAATTTTACAATCATAATTGTTTAGTATCAGGTTGTTTCACTTAATAAATAGTGTTTATTTTGGTTGTATTGTCATTGAGTAATATGATAGATTCATTGTAATTTTTAATTTTGCATCTAAAAATGTAGATCTTAAATGATTAAAAAAAAAGTTAAAATAAATCTTATATTGAATTCAAAATATAAAAATAGACTCCACTTAAAGTAGTTGCCTTTGACCCTACAGTGCCTTGAGCCGGCCCTGTTCTAAAATGAAAGATTTTTCTCCATCAAATGAAATTTGTAAAAGATTTAGTTAAGTACAAAATACTTAGTCAACTAAACTTGCTTGTGCATAAAGATGTAAAAGATTTAGTTAAGACCTCAGTTAGGACAGGTTCCAGGCTTGACCACCTTTCATACTGAATTTTTTAAGCCTTCCAAAGAACATGACAATGATGAGGATGAATTTTCCCTTAGTACTTCACCTTCCCACGAATCCATACCATGTGTCTACACAGAGGCTATCTGGTTTCAATTGCCGTTTGCAGTTGTATCCAGTGGTGAACCCAACATTCCCGTATGCACTAAACGTTACCAGAGAACCTTAATTAATTATTATTATTTGAACATTAATACAGGTGACCAACCAAACATGCAATTGAACTTCATATATGGTTTGCTACTACTAATTTTTAGGCCATTCGTTTACTAAAGATTCCATTTTTTTTTTTTTTTACATTTATATTTCCCTCAAACTTTGTCACATCAATAAGTAGGTATTGAAAAAAAAATCTAATATAAAATATATCCCAAAATCATTGCTTTGGAATTTACTTTGTGTCACATCCGAATGATTTGGCATGCATAAGATCAGAAGATATGATTTTATTTAAGAGAAAAGTAAAGAAAGTGGGAAAAAGAAGCTTACCTTATAAATTCTATGGTGACGTTCAAAACATTAAAGTTGAGGGTGTCTTCTTTCATTTTCTGTCTCTCTGTGATACATGTGAGAATAATGAAAATCGCTAAATAGGAGAGTTGTGAGAAAATTATACACTCCAAACAAGTTTTCTTTCGATTTTGGCTTTGTTTTCCATTTTCTGGGAGCTCCTCATGTACTCGCAAATATATTGTTTTTCGGTTTATTGCGCATGCTTTATTCTTGTTTCATACTTAAATAAGTTATAGTAAAAACAATTAAACCGTAATTTAAAATTGGAGGTCTAAATAAGCATTAGTGTTTTATTGAGCTTTCATTTTTTTTTTCTTAAAATAACTACAAAATTTATTTGAGGGTAAAGTATTTGGAGTACTTTATCTTCTAATAACACTTTCTTCACTTTATTTAATTTTTTTTTTTGTGCTGGTCACAAAACAAATAGGAGAAAAAACGTACTATTTATATAGTGAGTAACAGAATTAAAACAAGAACAAAAAGAAAGCATTCCAGTATCAAGTAGTTTAAAAAAGAAATGCATTCATTGTAATATAGGATATTTCGTGTACATAACCTTTGTACATATTTATAATATTTTCCCCATACTAATCTAATTTTATTACTTATAGGATTTTTAATTTAATTTAATTTAATTTTTTGAGATTCAAAAGTCTCCAGCAAAGTCAGTCCTATGGAAAATAAAATGGGATGAAAGTCTCCCCAGAAATATTTCATAGAAAAAGTCAGTCCTATAGAAAATTTTTCACCCCTTTAAGGTTTCATCATTTTGGTTGAGTCATAGAAAATTTGTTTTAGTGTCAAATCTAATGAATGGAGATCATAATTTATAATCAAGTGAAAAATTGACTGTTCACTGTTCAGTCCTATGCTGGGAAAATGTCTCAGTTAGCTAGTAGGAAAAGGTAAGTCAGAAGTGGCTAAGAGCAATTGTATCAGTTTGTGCAAAATTTTTTGTCTATTTTAACATAAGAACTCGCTTTTTCTATTTTACACAGCCACTTATCCAAAACTCCCACATCAGTTTATTTATTATATACACTCTTTTCTTTAAATAATCATTTTATATTCTTTTTATTATTATTTCAACAACCTAGTCAGACCCACCTTCTCTCTTTTCTTTTCTGAACGCTATTCTCTTTCTCTCTCTCTCTCTCTCTCTCATGGTGAATTTTCTTTCTTTTTCTTCTTTCTCTCATCTCTCTCTCTCTCTCTCTCTCTCTCTCTCTCTCTCTCATGGTGAATTTTCTTTCTTTTTCTTCTTTCTCTCATCTTTTTTCACTGGTCAAGTTTTCTTCTTTCGCCCATTTCTTCACAGGAAAACTCCATTAATAAACCAGAAAACTCCATAAACAACCAAAAAACTTCACTTCGACACAAATCCATGTCAATCTAAGTCCATTTGGGTTGGATCTGGCAATGGCAGCAAGGCAGATGCAGCGACAGTAGCAAGGTAGATCCGGCGGTAGCAACGGCGACAGATCTGACTGATTTCCGTTGGGTTTTTCATGAGGGTTTCTATTGGATTTTTCATATGGGTTTTCCGTTGGATTTAGTTTTTATTAATTTTGGTTTGGATTTGGAATGGGTTTTTTGGCGGGTTTTGGTTGTGGTGGTGATGGTTGGGTTGTGCTAAGTTGGTGGTTGGATATTTGTCTTATTCTTCTTTGTTGAGTTGCTATGACTGTTGGGAAAGAGAGGGAACCTGAACGGTGAGTGAGGTAGTGGCGATCGACGAGGCAGCGGTGATCGGCGTGAGCAGCGGAGAGTGAGGTGATCGGCGGTGGCATGGCTGTGGTGAGACTTGAGAGAGCAGCGGAGATCAGTGGAGGAAAAGAGAGCGTGAGGTGATAGTCAGACCAGAGAGAAAAGGAAAGAGTGAGGTGGAGAGAGAAAAAAAAAAAATTAAATGCAAGAGCTACAGTAACCGTGCATATATGCATGGTTATTGTAGCAGTTGTGCATTTATGCACAATTTTACCCTACTGATGTAGGTGTTTTTTTAGTCAAAATGTGTAAAATGAAGTGTTTTTTTATATTTTGCAAGATTTTGCATCTACTGATGTAGATGCTCTAAGCTAATAAAAGTTGTAAAAGGGTTAGCCAAAACTTCTGGAGTGACCAGCCGCACAGAGAACCATTTACTCGTAATCTCTAACTTTCTTATCCCAATCATGCATTTACAGTGACCCTCACTAGGTTACAGAATAGGATCTTCTCTATTTCACTCTAAATGAAGAAAGTCTATTTTACATTTAAGAGTTTATTTTATATGAACTGTGAAATGAGTTTTTTCTTTTTCAAATGGAGAAAATCTCGATACACTTGGTGTTGAAATAAAGAACAATTAGAGTAACCGAGAGAGAATGTAAGTAAGACTCGCATACATCATAACGACGAAGAGAACCGGAATTGCTGCGGAGATACTGGAGAGATCAACAACTGATTCACCAGTATGCCGCGAGTTCACAGTTTGAAACAACGAGCCAACGACTTTCTGATACGAATTTAGACCATCCATGACTTGTGAATTCCACTCCATAGAGCTAAACAGTATAAACTGTATCAATATGAACCTGAAAACAGTCATAGCTAGAAGCAAAGCGTGAGGACCAGAGAGCAAATGACCATAGCCCATATCTCCATAATTCATCAATATATATCTGAATTCCTCAAGCTTGGTTGTTTTCTTTAAGACCCAGATCATGAATAACAAGCATGGGGGATACAAAGTGTTCCCCATAAGGATTTGTGGAATGAGAAGTAGTAGGAGACCTTAATTCTGCTTGAAAACTATCATGTTCTCATTTGTTGGGACGAAACCACAATTTGTGAAAGTAGAAACAGTTGTGAAGACAGAAAAGGTCAGTGTTTCTAGGCCCTTGTCTTTGAGTACCTTCCTTGCACTTGGAACAAGATTTACATACAATGAAACAAGACTAGAACCAATTAGAAGAACTACAAATAGATAACCCAAAACCACATATACCAAAACCTAAATAGAGCTATAAATAAGACGATTATTCTCTTTGAAAGCTCGAAAATGTGTTAAATAACACAAGAGTTGTTTAGACCCCCAATTCAAAATTACGGCTAGATTGCTTTTACTCTAACTTGTCTAAGTGCGGAAATAAGAGTAAATGAAGCGCAATTAACTGATACTACTCTAGTGCATAAGCATGAACAACAAGCATTAAAAGTAAAGCACAAGAGTAAAGGAAGAGAGAATGCAAACACAAGATAACACGCCGATGTGTTATCGAAGAGGAAACCGAAGTACTTGGCGTAAAATCTCTCCGCCGCCCTCCAAGCGGTAATCAATCCACTAGACAATCAGTTGGGATACATGGGTGAGCAAGAGACCCTCCAAGTCTAATCTACCCGATGTACCTAAGCCCTCCAAGCTCCTACTCCAACAAGACTTCTCAGAACCGTGTCTTGTCTAGCTTTCCGGATCTCGCAACAAGCTCCATGTTGCATCCGCCAACCTTGGCATCTTCCAATGCTTCCCAGCAACACCAAAAACACTCACTACACTCTGAAAAGATGTGGATTGTGTTTGGGTATAAATCTCCTCTCAAGGTATGATAATGGGAGAGGGAAGGAGAAGAGGCTACAATGAATTCTCACTAAGGATGAGTAGCTCTCTCTCTAAAAGATGGGTGTGTGTGTTGTAGAAAACCTATCTAGGGTTTTTCTCTCTGAATGGTCTCATTTGCATTTGTGGGTAATGAGGGTATATATAGTATGGATAAAGGGTATGAAAGTCTCACTTAAAAATCCTCTAGGCCGAATGTTTCACGACTATCTAAGAGGAAGGCCTTACCCGCGAGACACTCACGAAAACGACAGCCTGGCACGACTCTTCAGCTTCCAGTCATGTGCTCCTTACGTGCTATTTCGCGGCTTAGCTTCTCGCGAGCTTCTCGTGAAATTCACTAATTCTTCATTTAAGCTTGAGTCTTCACCAACTTAATACTAAACCCAATACAATAAAATCCCACAAAATACAAGGAACAAAATTGATGCAATTACAACGCTTTTTGTCATGGAATAATGCCAACATAAAACATAGTTGTAAATCATAACTTTACAATCTCCCCCTTTGGCTATTCCATGAAAAAACACTCTATAACAGACTCCAGACTTAAACGTGAGTTTGGGAACAATGGCAAAACTCACTCACACCTAAATCTAGAAGCTGTGTAGCACTTGGAACATAATACCTGTAACCTGAAACACTTGCACAAAATGCATTAGACCCTCAAGGTAAATCAAGTGATAAGAATGACAAGTATAATGTAACAAGTAAATAGCGATCAAGTAAACATGTTGTGAAACATATGAGCAACTTGATCAAGCAACTTGATCAAACACAGTCATATGGAAATGACCACAATGATTATATAGCAAAGCAAATGATCATCCGAACATGCAACCAATAAAGCACAATGGCATAAAGATAAAAGCATGTCCAACACACAACCAATGCAAAATACATGAAGTATATGCATCTAGGAACAAGATCCTACTAGGGCATAAGTGTGAAGTACTCAAGACATATTAGCAATATCTAAAAGTAAAAAAAAATGCTACAAAAGCATTGAGATAGTCACAAATACTGAATATTAAACATAAATAAAAAACAAAACAAAACAAGGTTTACTAAAAAAAAAATGTCTTCTCTCCCCCTTAGTATATGCATCTCCCCTATGGCTTTCTCCCCCTACGAATGTGCACGAGGTAGAATTACTCCCCCTAAGAGTGTGCACATGAGTTATATAAAAATAACGATACAAACCGATATACTCTTCGGTATACATTCCCCCTTTTTGTCACGAATAGATAAATCAATCAAGAGGAAGGAGGGAAAGAAAAGAAGATATGAGCAAGGGTATGATGCATGAGGGGTGCAAGATGAATGAGAAGATGAATGAGACAAAAAAAAAAAAAAAAACTTTAAACATGCTACAAAGCATAAAGTATACATGACATGCTAAGAATGATGGAACATGATGTAAACCAAGGCATGACATAGACACAAGACCATGTTATATGTGCTAAGAAGTCTAAAAAGACTTAACTTGCATGAGTGAAGTACAAAACATGTCAAGTGTTAGAGTGTGTGCAGCAAGGTGCATCTAGTGTGCATGTGAGATGCATGACCAATGCATGAATAAGCACTCACGGGGCAAAGTGTACAAAACACACCACCAATGATCAAAACATGATAGACATGAATAATTATGGTGATCCCTAAAGTTTGGTACTCATCGGAGTCCAAAACAACGAAAAAATGTCATTTGGGCATTTTATCAACCACATAGAGTGCACACACTACATATGTATGTTAAACATTGCAAGAACATATGAAAATCTTGCCTAAATACATGTTATTTTGCCACAAGGGGCTAACATCCAAAGAAAATCATCATTTAAAACAAAGCCCAATAAAAAGGAATGACAAAAATTAAGTTTTCCAACTCCCATTTGAGAAAGTCCCAACTATGAACATAAAACCCCCAAAAACATAATCTAAGGATCAAAATCAATGAAAAGAGTTAAAGATTACCTTAGAGATGTTAATGAAATGAAAAACACTTGAATTTAGTTGGGTTTTGACGTAAAAACATTAAAACAGGGGTTTGGGAGAAGATGGGAGACGTTTAGAACAAATGTTCCACGAATTGCCTTTTAAAAGCTGATCTGGAAATTTTCGTGGGAAGTTTCGCTGGTTACATACCCGCGAAATCTCGCTGGTGTCTCGCTGGTAAGATTTACTAGCGAAACAGTCGCGAAACTTTCTGTCCAAAACTGAAAAACTTGAGAATTGGACCCTGTAACTCGTGACTGAACTTACACATGAAATAAGTCATGAAAACACCCAGAAAACATGTTTTTCACACAAAAACAATTTGAAAAACTTTGAAAAACATGGGTGATACAAATCACATCCAAAAGCAAACAAAAAAACAAAAATCTTTTTGGGTTTAATCCATATATGGTTGAGCACACACACATCACATTTGAACATGTACAATTACACAAATAAAATAGATATTCATTAAACATTAAACTTGTGTGTTGTGTGTGTGAATCAAGTGTGGAATAGTCCTTAGACCAGAGTGAAGCTTCAATGATCAATTCAATCAAGTCATACACAACTAGTACTAAATCAAGTGGACAATCTCAATTATAGAAATGAGCATATATGATCTCCCACAAGAGAATGATTACAAAACTCAGAAGCTTTTCATTTGGCTTTTACATTAATCATAATATTTGATCCTTTTTGGATACAACATCTCTTTTTGAGATCGGTGCTTGAAATTTTTGATATTTCAACATTTGAGAGTTAGCCTTTGGCTTTTTGAGCACCATACATTTCAATTTTAAAATGTCGCTTTCCCTTTTTCCTAGTCAAATACTAGTATGTGCAACGGCTTTTGCAGCTCAAAAACTCTTTTTCATTCTAAGATTTACATTTAATGAGCTCTATTGCAAAAACATAAAAATAAAGTGGGAAGAGATATAGACACAAGTCTATGCAAGTATCAAGACCATCAAGACTATTGACCAATCATTCATGACAAGCTTGAAGATCGATTTACAACAATCACACATAGTTTCTAGATTTTTCCCACAAATATAAATGTGCATACATAACAAGCTAAGCTCGTAAATGCACTATGCCATTAGTACGAAGGTACCAGGCCAAACTCACATGTGAAATGTGCTCAAACATATACGATCAAACTTTTTGAATTTTTCACTTTTTATGTGGTTTTGGATTTTTTACACACACAAAACAAAAACATAAAAGTAAAAACAAAAACAAAAACAAAACAATGCATATAAAGAGATGCATGATGCACAAATGCATGACAAGAAAGCATCTAATGCATGAAGGGTCTTACAAAGATCGAAAGAATTAGATCAAGGACCAAATGAGTAAAAGCTCAACTATAGGAACCCTTCCTCATCCAAACAGAATGATTGTTTGGAATGAGTGTCTCATGAGAAGTGAGACGAGGGTTGGAAGAATGAGAACCGGAGATGCATATAGACAAGGAGTTAAGAGCATTAAACACTTTCTTTAACAACATGCTATTATCACTCAAATCCAGTTTATCCTTTTTAGCACAACTTCCAAGAAGCTCAAATTTCTCTTTTCTTTTAATTCTTTTAAGAGCTTGAAACTTAGAGTAATGTGGTCTTAGATGACCAAAGGCACCACAATAGTGACAAACAATGTGTTTAGGTCCATTAGGCTTTTTGGGAAGGGATCTAGCAACATGGTTTTGTTCTCTCTTCAACTTGGAGCATTGAGGTCTTATATGGCCGATCACACCACAATGGTGGCAAGTTGGAACAAACTTAGATCCCTCCAAAACCTTAGGTTGAGACCTAAACGGAGGCTTTGGCTTAAGAGCCTTTCTCTCCACCTTTTGATTTCTTTTATGTGGAGGAATGTACACCGATTTGTCCTTTGAGGTAGAACACACAATAGGCACAAAATCGGGTACCACAACATGATTGCAACAAATATTTTCATCCTTATTAACAATAGGTTCAGCAATCAAACACTTGGCATGCATCTTAAAAGATTCATTTTCAGATTTAAGATCATCAACAAGTTTGTTAGACAAAACAAGTTTAGCATCCAAGTCCATATTCAAACATTCAAACTCTTTTAGCTTTGCAAGAGAATTTTCAGCAAGCTTCTTATATTTTTTAACCAATTTATTGGATTCATTGAGCTTAGCAATCAAATCATCCTTTTCACAACGAAACTTGCTCAAATTCTTATGAAACTTCTTAATTCATTTCTTCAAGAGTTTGTCAACAACACCCATAGATTCAAGTAACACGTCATCACAATTATGAGGATTAACACTCATAGAGGTATTTTCACAAACACATGGCATGTTACAATTAACAACATCCATAGAAGCATACAAAGTATTATCCATGGCAAAACACACAAGGGGTCAAGGATCACACTTAGGTAATGAAACCAAATCAAGTGTACCCGCTCTGATACTAATTGAAAGCTCGAAAATGTGTTAAATAACACAAGAGCTGTTTAGACCCCCAATTCAAAATTACGGCTAGATTGCTTTTACTCTAACTTGTCTAAGTGCGGAAACAAGAGTAAATGAAGCGCAATTAACCGATACTACTCTAGTGCATAAGCATGAACAACAAGCATTAAAAGTAAAGCACAAGAGTAAGGGAAGAGAGAATGCAAACACAAGATAACACGCCGATGTGTTATCGAAGAGGAAACCGAAGTACTCGGTGTAAAACCTTTTCGCCGCCCTTCAAGCGGTAATCAATCCACTAGACAATCAGTTAGGATACATGGGTGAGTAAGAGACCCTCCAAGCCTAATCTACCCGATGTACCTAAGCCCTCCAAGCTCCTACTCCAACAAGGCTTCTCGGAACCGTGTCTTGTCTAGCTTTCCGGATCCCGCAACAAGCTCCATGTTGCATTCGCCAACCTTGGCATCTTCCAATGCTTCCCAGCAACACCAAAAAAACTCACTACACTCTGAAAAGATGTGGATTGTGTTTGGGTACAAATCTCCTCTCAAGGTATGATAATGGGAGAGGGAAGGAGAAGAGGCTACAATGAATTCTCACTAAGGATGAGTAGCTCTCTCTCTAAAAGATGGGTGTGTGTGTTGTAGAAAACCTATCTAGGGTTTTTCTCTTTGAATGGCCTCATTTGCATTTGTGGGTAATGAGGGTATATATAGTATGGGTGAAGGGTATGAAAGTCTCACTTAAAAATCCTCCAGGCCGAATGTTTCGCGACTGTCTCACGGGAAGGCCTTACCCGTGAGACACTCGCGAAAACGACAGCCTGGCACGACTCTTCAGCTTCTAGTCATGTGCTCCTCACGTGCTATTTCGCGGCTTAGCTTCTCGCGAGCTTCTCGCGAAATTCACTAATTCTTCATTTAAGCTTGAGTCTTCACCAACTTAATACTAAACCCAATACAATAAAATCCCACAAAATACAAGGAACAAAATTGAAGCAATTACAACATTTTTTGTTATGGAATAATGCCGACATAAAACATAGTTGTAAATCATAACTTTACACTCTTCTTCTAAATCAATTTGGTTGTCAGAAATTAGTATGGTTTGGAAAATTGTGATTGAGGTTAGCAAGAGTGACACTATTTTGGTCACTACTTGGACAATTTTTGGAGAACTTGGACCTTGTAAATTGGAGTCCAAGAAAGGAAGTGAATACCTCTCCACCAAAAAACATTAAGATTGTCATAATAATGAGTTGGATGTTGGAAAAAACCTCCATTTCGATTGTTGACATGCTTGAAACTGTGGTGGCAGAGACGGACATGAAGAACATGTCAAAGTCCTTAGGCCTAAACCAAGAAGTTCTTGGCTTTGAGACCATCAAAGCTAGATGACCAAAAATAGAGACGATATAATTTGTTGTCAGAGAATTATATTTATATTTATGGATAATAGTGTAAGAAGAAAAAGCCATCCCTAGTTAATATACATTTTCCCTGAAAAAGAAGAAGAAGTTAATATACATTGACCTAACTGTTAGCTCAGCTGTAGACTCCTAAAGTTGGACCTTTCCCACTTGTATAAAAAGCTAGAAGTATGCAAATTTCCCAATATAAAGTACATACAAATGCACGGCCTAGAAAAATTGTTTTTGTTTTTGTTTAATGGATGATTGTTTGGATTGTTTTGTTTCTGCATAGATATACATATATCTATATGCCATTTATTTGTTTCAACATCAAATATACGAGGCAGTCACCCACAATGATCAAGAATCAAGATATCACTTAATGATACCACCGCGCACTCTTGGCGTGATGGTCACTTCACAAGTATAAGTGCTTGTGCGATGTGTGGGGTAAGAGCCAAAGTTCAAGTTTCCAGAAGGAAGTTTGACAAACATATACACTTAGATTAGGTTAGAGTAAAATTTCTATCTTGTAAAAAAAAAAAAAGATATCACTTAATGATACTACTTTTATTAACGCAATAATGAAACATTTTTGTATCATTTATTGGCATTTTGTGCAATATACAAATAGTGTAATCTAGTTTTTTATTGAAAGAATTAGATTACACATAATAAAAAAACTAGACAATTCAATTAAAAAACCTACTAAGCAAAATTATCTCTCTCTCTCTCTCTTGCCATTACCATAAGAAAGAATCCTAAGCTCAACCCAAATTCAATACCTTTTCATTTTCGATGCTCTTACCTAAGAGAATTGTTGAAGGAGGTGTGAACACAAAAAGAGAGATTTAAAAAGTTTTGTTAGTTGTTTATGAAACTTTGTTGGATTTATTAATAGATGTGGCTTAATTTTATTATAATAGTTGGACTAAATTGTAAGGGATTTTACTCCCCAAGATACAAATCTCCTATGATCAGGGAACATTTACTTATTTGGTCTAACCAAAAAACTATTGTATCCATTTAAACAAAACTTATTGGACTCTCTCATTCTCTTTTGTTAACTCTTCAACCCCTCATTCCCTTTTCTTTTTAAACTCAATCCTAGTCATCCATTCCTCTTCTTCTCCTCTACCAATACCAGAAACTCTTTGCCTCCTTCTCTACTCCAAACTATGTCTTATTTTAGGAGTAGCTTAAAATTCACACTAAAATTGCAGTTAGAGACGGAGTGATGGAGCGAAGGAGATAAGGACACATGGTTATGGTGGTAGTGGCAACAAAAATATCAAATATTTTAATTTTATTTAATGTTTTTCTGTTAATTTAAGTGTCTAGGAAAAGAGTAGCGCTGAGTTTGGCAATGTTGTCCATTTTATGTTTTTCGAAAGAACTTTTTGATGTACAATCTTGTACTTTTGAAATTGTGTGGTTTAACACATTGGGGCAGTAGCTGTTAAGTTGAATTTGGATAAAGCTTATGATTGACTTGAATAGGGATTTATTGGAAATACACCTGGGCCTTTTCAGTTTCCAAAAAACATTATCAACTTTATTATAAATATGTTATCTTCATTGACCTTTTCAATTACATGTAATTTTTTTCCTTATCATATTTCATCCCAATGAAAGGTATATGTTAAGGTGATCTACTATCACTTTATTTATTTATTTTATTCATCAATAGATTTGTTAACAATATAAAGTGAGAGAGAAAGACTGAATAGTCTGTATATTCATATATCAAAGAATAATGTACAATAGAGAGCAGAGAGCCTTATATAGGCTAGGTATGTGTGCAGTATAAGCAATATGAGTAAATTACAAGTATAGTATACTGGGCCAAGCCCAATGGGCTAATCTAGTCTAAACTATACACTAACATCCCCCCTCAAACTCGAGGTGGCAAGGAGGAAGCCAACTGGAGTTTGGATATAAGATCTCGAAGACGACCAGGCGGGTGAGTCTTGGTGAAGATATTAGCAGGCTGGTCAGCAGAGGAGATGGAGAACAACTTGAGATTGCCTTTCTTGAGATGCTGGCAAGTGATGTGGCAGTCGATCTCAATGTGCTTGGTGCGTTCATGGAAGACATCATTATGAGTAATGTAGATAGCACTACGATTGTCACAATAAAGAGGAGTGGCAGTGGGCTGTGGAGCATCCATGTCAGCCAAGAGCCAGCGAAGCCAGACAAGCTCGCAGGTGGTGTCGGCAAGGGCACGATACTCAGCCTCAGTACTGGAACGGGAAACCACATCCTGCTTCTTACTACGCCATGAGATAAGAGAAGTACCCAACAGGAAACAGAAACCTGTGATAGAGCATCGATCAGTCGGATCACCTGCCCAATCCGCATCTGAATAAGCATGAAGCTCGAGAGAAGACCGAGAGGAGTAGTGGAGTCCATGATAAAGTGTGCCCTTGACATATCGGAGAATCAGAAGAACGGCAGCATAATGGACAGAACGAGGGGCATCCATGAACTTACTGACCATACCCACGGCATGTGAAATATCCGGACGAGTAACGATGAGATAGATCAGACTACCAACCAACTGACGATAGCGAGTAGCATCAGATATAGGTTCACCATCCAAAGGTGTGAGCTTTGCATTGTATTCCAAGGGAGTTGAAACAGTCTTGTTGTCGGTGATACCGGCTTTGGAGAGAAGATCAGAAGCATATTTAGCTTGAGAAAGTTTCCTCATAGTCAATGCCATACTCCTGAGTAAAGCCCTTGGCAACTAGGCGAGCCTTGTACCGTTCAACAGATCCATCAGCCTTGGTCTTGATCTTGTAAACCCACCTACAACCTACTACAGACTAACCAGGAGGCAAATCAACCATATCCCAAGTGTGATTCTTATGAAGGGCATCTAATTCTTCGTTCATAGCTTGCTGCCAAAGAGGGTCAGTATGGGCCTCACGATAGGTGTGAGGTTCATAGAGGGTGGCAAGAGCAAAAGAGCAATGATAATCAGTGAGATAAGGGGGAGGAATGCTTACCCGAGTGGAACGACGAAGTTCAGGACCAACAAGAGGCTCAGGAGAGGGTGGTGCCACAGGATCCAAGACAGGCGCGTCATATGCCGGGGACAGAACCGGAGATGAGTCGTCTGGAGAGGCAACCGATGTTGAAGAATCCTCCACAAGTTCAGGATATAGAGGGAGGAAAAGATCAGTAAAAATGGGAGACTCTGAGGAAGAGGACACAGGAAACTGCTGAAGACTCGTGAAAGGACGATGTTCCCAAAACTCAACATGACGGGAGACAGGAAGGCGATGAGAAATGGGATCATAGCAACGAAACCCCTTTTGAGATGTACCATAACCAAGGAAACAACAAAGATGAGCACGAGGCTGGAGCTTTGTTCGTTCATGAGGAGGAAGAGAGACAAAGCAAGCACAACCAAAAACCCGAAGAGAGGAATAGTCAGGAGTTTGACCATAGAGAAGCTCGAATGGTGATTTGTTGTATGTAGTTGGTGAAGGAAGACGATTAATGGTGTATACAGCAGTGAGTGCGGCCTCACCCCAAAAGCGCTCAGGAAGAGAGGCAGAAATGAGAAGGTTGCGGACAACATCAAGAATGTGACGATGTTTTCGTTCTGCACGACCATTTTGTTGTGAGGTGTAAGGACAAGACCGTTGAGGAAAGGTACCATGACTGTCTAAAAAGGGTAGGAAAGATTTATCATTATATTCTTGAGCATTATCAGATCGAAAGACTTTGACGGTGCGATTGAACTGTGTTTCAATCATTTTATGAAAAGTTTGATAAATAGACACAAGTTCAGACCTATGGTGAAGCAGATAAATCCAAGTATATCGAGAAAAGTCATCCACAAATATGACAAAATATTTAGATCTCCCCTCAGTGGGAACAGGTGCAGGACCCCAAATATCAGAATGTATAAGATCAAAAGGGGCAGAAGAAAAGGAGTCACTTTTATTAAAGGGCAATTTTGTCTGTTTGCCAAAATGACAGGAAGTACAATCAAATTTTTGAAACTGAACTGAACCTAAATGACCTTGAGAAGCTAACAATTGAAGACGAGATAAGGATGGATGACCAAGACGAGCATGCCATAGATCAGGTGAGGAGGTGGCAGTGGTAGCAGCTGCAGAAACAACTTGTGAAGGAATCTTCAAGTCATGAACCTCAAACATGCGACCAACCTTACGGCCTGTCCCAAGCACTTGACCCGTCCGGGGATCCTGCACATCTACACCATGATTAGTAAATAGAAGATCTACGCCTAATTCACAAAGTTGACCAACAGAAAGCAAATTGAGGGATAAATTTGGAATATGAAAAGTGTCACTAAGGGATAAACAAGGAGAAGAGATTGTTCCTTTATGACTAACAGGCATAGGAGTTCCATCAGCAGTGTAAATGGTGATTGGATGTTCTAAGGGTGCCTTATTAGAAAATTGGGATTCATCAGGAGTCATATGGTTACAACATGCAGTATCAAAAAACCAAGGTTGTTTACCTGAGGTGACAGAAAGGGCAGTGGAAGTGCGGGATAAAACCTGTTGAACAACTGCCTCAATATCAGCCGTAGTAAGTGAGGAAGCCAAAGATGGATCTGTAGGAACCGATGGATCTGAAGGACATACAGTAGCTGCCCGAGGAAGAGAAGCTTTATTCTGCTCTTGCACAAATTTCTGTAGTTTGCGACAAACAGAGATGTCATGGCCTTTGGCGCGGCAAAACTCGCAGCGAGTACCTTTAGAAGGCTGAGAGGTGGGACGCCCAGAGTTTATTCGTGGAGGAGCAGTGAATGCAGCAATGGGAGGCTGTGGAGAGGGTGTAGCCAATACATGATCAGATGATGACATGTGAAATGTAGGCCGACGGTTCTCCTCAGAAATGAGCTCCTCGACTGCAGCATCAAGAGAAGGAGTAGGAGACCGGCTAAGCAAAGAAACCCTAGTAGGCTCAAAATCCTCACGTAAACCCATCATGAAGTGCATAAATTTACGGCGATCTCGATATTTGACAAAGAGCTCAATGTCCTTAGAACACACTAGTGGAGGATCTGCAGCAGAGAGTTGTTCCCACATAGTAGAAGTCTGAGAATAAAAATCAGAAATAGACTGACCTGTCTCTTGGCGCATTTGATAAAGCTTTGATTCAATGTGGAACTCCAAGCTTGAATCATTAGTACAATTATAGCGATCGGCCAGAAATTTCCAAGCAGCCTCAGCAGTTTCAAGATGAGGAAGAAGATTATGAATGGAGGGAATAGAGGTATTGATAAACCAAGATAAGATCTTACTCTGAATACTCTCCCATTCCTCTAGGCGTTCTTCATAATCATCTGTTGTAACAGTAGTCTTGGAGGCATCTTCAGCAGCTGTGGCTTTGGACTTAGGGTATGGTACTGGCTTAGGAATTGAACCAGTCACATATCTCCACAGTTTACGACCCTTGAGAAAGACAGTCATATTCTGAGACCATGCATGATAGCTAGTAGGACCATCCAACATAATGGTGATAGGACGAATGATATCTCGTTCGTTTTGTTGAGCCATAATAAAGAAAATGACTAAAAAGTGGGATTTAGAGACCTCAAATGAAGAAAAAGAGTCCAAAATCGAAATCTACGCGAAAAACTGAGCAAGACAGGCTCTGTTGAAAATTTTTGACTACGGTCAAAGTCAACGCGGGTCAACTGCTGACGTGTGCTGACGTAGGCGGCTGACGCGAGTGCTGACGCAGACGCTGACGTAGGCAGGATGACGTCAGCTTAGGGCTGACGTGGACAGACGCAGAATATCTCAGGCGCGTGTAACGCGTGGAGCGCGTGGAGGCTCTAACCGGCGCGTGGCGGCGCGTGTGAAAAACCGGTGGTGTGTGGAGGCGCGTGTTCGACACTCAGAAGCTTCAGGCAGCGCGTGTAGGCGCGTGCGAGGTCCTTTTTGGCTGTTCTTGGTTGGGTTTTTCTCGGGATTGTCTGTTCTGTCACCCTGTACCTTTGCTTTGGCAGTGAGATGAATAGAACGATGAGATCCAAGAGTTGTAGGAACTGTGGGCGTGACGGCGGTGACTCGCTTCTGACAGTGACTACTAGATGAAGGCGAGGGCAGCGGAAGAACGCCGGAGATGTCCACAGGAACCAGAAAATCAGAGGAACCGCTCTGATACCATGTTAACAATATAAAGTGAGAGAGAAAGACTGAATAATCTGTATATTCATATATCAAAGAATAATGTACAATAGAGAGCAGAGAGCCTTATATAGGCTAGGTATGTGTGCAGTACAAGCAATATGAGTAAATTACAAGTATAGTATACTGGGCCAAGCCCAATGGGCTAATCTAGTCTAAACTATACACTAACAAGATTATTGATGATATTGGAGTAGGCCACTAAAGCTATCAAATCTTTCCTTTAAGTTGAGATTGTAAATTTTTGCAAGTCCTTTTTGTCAATTTCGTCTTCCTTTTCTTTTGATATTTTGATAGCTGGGGCGAGAGAATTTGAACCTTGAATGTCTCATTTGAAAATACCAAAATGTGTCAACTAGTTGAGTTACAAGACTCTTGATCTTTTTCTTTTTTTTTTCTAGAACTAAGAGTAGAGATTGCCAAAATTTGAATAACATAATCTAGGAATTTCATGGAAATTCAGGACAGATCATAAGCAACCACAAATAAATCCAAAGTGTTTCTTTCTTCCTTCAACACAAATAAGCACATATAGGGGTAGCAAAATCTGACACGACCCGCAAACCCGACACGACTAACCCGTTTATAAACAGGTCATGGGTTGAGGTTAAACGGGTTC
This sequence comes from Notholithocarpus densiflorus, assembly GCA_030021035.2. Classification (NCBI taxonomy): domain Eukaryota; kingdom Viridiplantae; phylum Streptophyta; class Magnoliopsida; order Fagales; family Fagaceae; genus Notholithocarpus; species Notholithocarpus densiflorus. The sequence continues at coordinate 794,594 of JARYZH020000089.1, read as the reverse complement.
GGGTCATATTCGGGTTGACACGGCTGACCCGTTTATTAAACGGGTCGTGTTCGTGTTCAACATGTTTAACCCGTTTAACCCATTTGACCCGATTAGCTTATAAAGTTAATTTTACCATTTTACCCTTATAACCTAGGTATATAAGCTTAGATATTTGATCTTCCCCTCAGAACCAATCACCAGACCTCACGCCTCTCTCAAATCTCAATCTCAATCTCGTGTCTCTTCGTTTTCGTCGTCAATCTTTACTCAGTCTCTGACTCTTCTTCTTCTCCTCAAAACTCCAACCGCTCCTCTTTCATCTACACTACACTACAGATACAGATCTACAGATTACTTTAGACAGAAGCTTCTATACACACAGGTGAGAGACTACTTTCCTTTCATTTCCGATGGTGATTAAGCTCAGTTCCAATTTCCATTTCACTCTTTATTTCGTATTTCTTCATTTCTATTTTATTCAGATCTCTTTTATTTTTTATTTTTTGAATATTCTAATCTAGTTGTTCGATCTGTTCCTGTTGTAAATCTAGGTTTTTATGTTTCAAACTAGCTTCTATTTGTTTTCATGTTTTTTCTTATGATGTCTTGGGTTTTGATCTATTCTGTATCACTATTATCATAAGTCAATATTTACAAATTACTTTAGACACGGTTTATTATTCAATAATTCCAAACTTTGTCACAGTGATTCTGAAATTGCATAAACACCGGGAAATGATTTTTTAAAAAATTGATTTGTCAAATTAATAATTACTTTTAAATAAAAGTAGAGCTTTTTGTTTTTTCTGAGTGTTTAATATTTTAGGAATTTTCAATGGTCCTCCTTAAATCTTTAAATTGGAACAAGGTTTTTTTTTTTTTTTTTTTTTTATTGAATATTTTTGTTGATATAATGGTTTAAGAGAGATTCTGGGTTGTTGGTTTTGTTATTTGCAATGCAGAGTCAGGTGTGGTGACCTAATAGGCTTCTCTGGATGGTTGGACTTGGATTTTGCCATCAAGGATATTTTGATATGCCATGTAATTATTTTGGTTTTTTATTCCCCTAATCTGTAATGTCTTTTAGTTTTTGATATGGAACTTGGATGCCATGTAATAATCTTGGTTTTTTATTATGGAACTTTGACATATTATTAAATTTGATAGTATGGAGGGTGGAACCTTTTGGACTAGTAATTTTATTTTGAAGGAATGAAAGAATTATTTGCTTTTGTTATTATTTGAATTTTTATTACTTGATTTATGGTTGAATTATAAATTTAGATATATGGAAGTTGATAACAGGTTATTCGGGTTAAGTTTAATTAAACAGGTTGTTCAGGTCATAATCAAACAGATTGTTAACAGGTTATTTTTGTCGACCTTAACATGACCTACTAATTAAACGGGTTAAACGGGTCGTGTCGGGTTACCTGTTTAATAAATAGGTCGTGTTAAGGTTGAGGAGTCCTAACCCGTTTACTAAACAGGTCGGGTTCATGTTGACCCATATAACATAATACTTAGAACTCAACCCGACACGTGAACACGAATTGCCACCCCTAGGCACATATAGTAAATGATCATGGATCTACTCAATTTGTCACTGTTAACAACATATTTTGTTCAATCTTAATTTACGTGCAAAATCCTGAAAATTCTCCAAAAATCATGTTTTCACACTAGGATCATGAGAATTCTAGATATTAATTAATTGATTCAGTTCAAACATCGGATCACTTAATTTTCCGGTCCAAAGTTAAAATGAGCAAAATGCCTTTAGGGTTCGTTTGGATACAGCTGAAAACTGAAAACACTATAGCAAAATAATTTTTAAATGTGTGAATAGTACCGTGGGGCCCATTTTTAATAAAAAAGTTGCTGAAAAGTGAAGTTTGTGGGTCCCGTGAACAATGCACGGGACCCACTAGTGTGCACTGTGCAATGAAAAAAAGTCAACAATCACGGCTAAAAAAAAAAAAAAAAAAAAAAACGTGAAAACGCAGACGTGGGAAGCGCAAAACGCGCTTCCTAAACGCACACTTAGTGAGCCAAACTCTAATTAAGCTGACCAATGGTCAAACAAGCTCAAAAGCTTACCTGAACACCAATTTCCATAATTTCATATCAAAGTTCAATATTTTACCCAAGTTTGACCAAGGTCAACTTGAGTTTAAATGCGATTTGACCAAAATCTAACCGTTTGATTGGAATAAATTTGTGTGTGTGTGTTCGCGTGTGTGTGTGAGCATGAGGTCCTACCATGTAATACTTTAAGAATTTGTTCATTAGCATTTCGTGCAAGCAAATGATTTAATGACCTACTAAATTTTTATTATTTATTTTGTTAGGTTCTAAAATTTTAGAACAAATAGCAAACCATGAGCACAAATTTGTCTAGATATGGATCTTAGATTCTATAGGGTATATTAGACAATACTCAAGGTACTGCAAGTCAGAATACAAGAATAAGGAAGATGCAGATTGAGGAATTCGAAACATGCAAGGCTCGACCAATCGAGAAGATAATTTGACTAATCGAACTATGAATCTACAGAATTTAATTTCGGCCCAATAGCCCATTGGCTCATCAAGTGATTAGGGTTTCAGATCTACTTCATTAAGTATTTAAAGGAAACTCTAAGGCACGTTTTGTTGAGACTTTGGAGTTTCTCTTTTGAGATCCAAAAAGGTTCTGTGCTCTCTCCTTTCAAAGTCACCACCGGAAATCAATTTACATACCATTAGAAGTGGTAGATCTGAAGTTGCTGCATACCAGTCATCAATGGTGTTGGATCTAAACCTTCAATGGTGGTCTTGGAGTTATAGACTAGAGGTCTATGTTGGAGATCTAAAGACGTGAACTAGAGGTTCATGTTGGAGCAAGTCTACATCAAAGAAGTCTAAAGGGTTCAAAGCTCAGTTTCGTAACTGTAGTTAGTTTTACTACGAATTGGTATTCTTGATTGTAAATCTCAATTTGATATAGTGGATTGTTCTCTTGGAATCGTTCCCTTCAAGTTTTTTACCTTGAAACTAGTTTATTTCATTGGTTTTCCTAGGTCATCACATCTTATGTTATTTAGATTTTTGCTATGCATGTTATGTGTGATGAATGTTTAACATAGATCTGTATAATTAACCTATGTAACTATTTGGCTAATAAATTAGGTTAAACATATTATGTTTTTAGGGGTCTAAAAACTAATATATTTATATTCAACAATAAATAGGTTTATGTCCTTAGTATTTAAATTTTAATCAAACTTTTGGGCAACCACTTAGCTGTGTGTGGGTTTATATTTTGGAGAAAAAAAAAAGAAAAAAAGAAGAAGAAGAGAAACTCCAAAAAAAGAATAATAATAGTATTGTGCATCATTATACAATGGACTTAACATTACATATATCATTGTCATATAGTTCCATTCCCTTTTCCAACTTCTTGGACTCTTCTACTCCTAACTTCTATGTTTTCTAAAATGAAAAATTTTTCTCCATAAAATGAAAGCTTTGCAAGTTGTAACACAGGTTTATTTCCCTACCACAGCAAATATTTTATATATTTTTGTTTCCTTTGTATTGAAAAATTAACCTTCTATACTTTGTCTTGCAATATTTTGGCTTCCCTTTCTGAAAGGTACATTATACATTTTGTTGTTTTGAAATATTTTGTGTAGATATATTATCACCCAATTTTGCCATATTGTTTGTGAAAAATAATCAATGGAAAAAGAGAGGCAAAAGTTTTGAATTGTTCATCCACAAGAACATAACAGCATGTCTTCAAAAGATATTTCATTTAAAAAGATGTGTTTGCAAGCCCCAAATTGGTTGTTTCAAACAAGGACAAAGTCCTCTAATACTTTGAGTAGAGTATTTGAGGGAAAGAAATAGTAGAAAATCGAGGTGGTAAGGCTTGCACGCCAAAGGACTAGGAGGCATATGATTATATCAAGAAAAGGATAATGGTCAAGAAGATGTGTTCTATATACGTGGAATCCTTGATTATATTTGATTCTGGAAGTAGTAGGGGTAACAAGTCTAATGACACACCACTTATTTGTGATCTGTGATACAGAGAGTTGTAAGAGAGCAGGACTTCACATGCAAATGCTATTGAATAGTTCTCAGGAAAGTAGTTCATATGCTCAACGATTATGGCAAGCAACTCCTCCACTTATAAATGCTATTTCTCACTTGGTTGTTGGGCTCAATGGTGATGTTGCTACTACAACTACTGTGAAAAAATTTGAGTCATCTTCATTCTAAATTGTCCACAAATGTCAGTAATTAACTAGGGTAGGCAGACGCATCGGCATCTGCCTACGTCTAAGTTCGCAGGTACTAGCAGTCTAATACAAAAATTTGAGTTGTAGTTTTGCTTTGTTTTTTCTTGATGTTTTTAATATGGGAGATATGAAAAGAATCTGAATATTCTTCCAAAACCCACCAAAACCTAAGTTAATCACACATCATAGTTTAATTATCCACATGTTGCCAAGGAAACTACACAGTAGTTTTAGCAAATTATTACTTAGTACTCATGAGGAAGCTTAAGTACTTCATATTACAATACTTGGTACAAACCTTGTACTTTACTTTATAGTAGTACAAATTAAATACTTAGTCAACTAAACTTCCTTGCATGAAGAAGTTAAAGATTTAGTTAAGACCTCAGTTAGGAAAGGTTCCAGGCTTGACCACCTTTCATACTGAATTTTTTAAGCCTTCCAAAGAACATGACAATGATGAGGATGAATTTTCCCTTAGTACTCCACCTTCCCACGAATCCATACCATGTGTCTACACAGAGGCTATCTGGTTTCAATTGCCGTTTGCAGCTGTATCCAGTGGTGAACCCAACATTCCCGTATGCACTAAACGTAACCAGAGAATCTTAATTAGTTATTACATACAGCCTACAGGTGATCGAAAAAACAATTGAACTTCGTATATTGTTTGCTACTACTATATTCCAAGGCCACTCTGTTTACAAAAGATTCCAATTCTACCTTCAATTTTTTTTTACCACTAAATTGTAAACTACACCCCCTAAAGTTTGGGGTGTTTAAATTTTACGTCTGAAAATTTTAGAATTTGGATATTACCTTTGAAATTTGGGGTATTTGGATTTTACATCATAACGTTTTAGAATTTAGATTTTACCCCTTAAAGTTTGGGAAAATTACATCATAAAGTTTAGAGGTGTTTGGATTTTACACTCTGAAATTTTAAAATTTAGATTTTATCCCCTAAAGTTCTATTCTGTTTGCATCAACAACCCCTTCGTCCATATTTTCCGTTAATACCACATAAACTTGTCATGCATGTTTAGCTCATCCAATAAAATAATATCACATCATTTTTATTATGCCATGCGTGGCAAGTTTTTGTGGCACTTAACGGAAAATATGGATGGAGGAATTACTAATGCAAATGAAATAGAATTTCAGAGGGTAAAATCAAAATTCTGAAACTTAAAAGAGTAAAAAATCCAAACATCCCCAAACTTTAGAATGTAAAATCCAAATTTTGACTTTAGAATGTAAAATTCAAACAGCCTCAAACTTCAAGAAGTAAAATCCAAATTTTGAAATTTCGATGTGTAAAATCCAAAAACCCCTAAACTTTAGGGTATACATTTACTGATACTTTGTCACATCAATTTTCTAATATACTTTGTGTCTCATCCGAATGATAACATGCATAAGATCAGAAGATATGATATAATAAGAGAATAGTAAAGAAAGTGGGGAAAAAAAAACTTATATACCTTATTACTTCTAAGGTGACGTTCAAAACATTGAAGTTGAGGGGGTCTTCTTCCATTTTCTGTCTCTCTGTGATACATATGAGAATAATGAAAATGGCTAGATAGGAGAGTTGTGAGAAGATTAGACACTCCATAAAAGTCTTCTTTCGATTTTGGCTTTGCTTCCCATTTTCTGGGAACTCCTCATGGACATGAACGTTTGGTGGAATGAACGTAGTATATGGTGGGAGATACCTGTAAGATAAAAGTAAACTTAGCTGGTACCATATTAAAGGGTTTTTTTTTTTGGAGTAACTTTAATTAAGTTCATTCTAGCTGACTTGGCATGCATGTGTGAAGAAAATTATTTTCGTCATGAATAGTCACTGAAGATACCCATGTTATAATGGCCACATAAGTAACTCTGAAACAAATCTTTTCACTTAAACAATTATAAGTGGAAATAAGGGTAATTAATAATGCATGTTGGAGTACTCACTACTGGAACCCTATGGCATGGATACCAATTGTGGGGTCAAAACTCAACTCAAAAGCACAATTACAAAGGAGAAAGTATACCATGTTTCGGTAATACCAACTCAGCATCTGTTTTGGTATTTCTTACCTAATAAATAAGTGACACCTATTTCAAAAAACCACATCAGACTACTCTAATAAATTAATCACAATCTTCTATACTATCGAGAAGATAAATTAATCATTTATTGGAGTAGTCTGATGTGGTTTTTTGAAACAGATGTCACTCATTTATTGGGTAGGAAATACCAAAACAGATGCTGAGTTGGTATTACCGAAACATAGTATACTTTTTCATTGCGAAGAGCCAAAGACTAGAGAAAGTATACCATGTTTCGGTAATACCAACTCAGCATCTATTTTGGTATTTCCTACCCAATAAATGAGTGACACCTATTTCAAAAAATCACATCAAACTACTCCAATAAATGATTAATTTATCTTCCCGATAGTATAGAAGATTGTGATTAATTTATTGGAGTAGTCTGATGTGGTTTTTTTAAACAGATATCACTCATTTATTAGATAGGAAATACCAAAACAGATGCTGAGTTGGTATTACCGAAACATGATATACTTTCTCCAAAGATTGACTTTAATGAAGTGGCAACTTATGCTTCGGGAACCTCAGCCCAAAAAACAACGAACATGACATTGTCATTCCAAAAGGGATACTGAAATAAGCAATTGTAGTCTAATCTTTGCTGTTAAAGTTTGATATTATTATAATTTGAATTTTGTTAATGGATGTCCAAAAAACATATTATAAAATATTTTTAAAAGCTTTTTATGGATAGAAATTTTTTTTTTTAAATTTTTTTAACAGTATTTTATATTTTAATGTGGTAACCAATTAATATCAGAAAAATTATATAATACTTCAAAAATATAATAAATGCGTAGTATCTCTTTATGAATAATGAAATCTAATATGAATTTAATTAGTAAGATTCATTATCATATGAGATGATGAAGTATATACTTATTGTATTCTTAAAGAATAATTACTATAATTGATTTTTTTTTTTTTTTTTTCTTCTGAGAAGAACTACAAAATAGATTTTGAGGGTAAGTATTTGGGGTACAATAAACTTTTGTATAATTGTCAAATCTAATGAATGGAGATCATAATTTATAATCAAGTGGAATATTGATTCTTTAGTCAAAAGTGGCTTAGCCAATAAAAGTAATAAGAGGGTACATGCCAAAACTTCTGGTGGGACTAGCCACTAAGAACCATTTCCTTGTAATCTCTTAACTTTGTTATCCCAATCATGCATTTACAGTGACACTCTCTAGGCACAGAATAGGATCTTCCCTATTTCATTTGAAATGGAGAGAGTCTATAATACAGTTGAGAGATTATTTAATCTGAATAGTGAAATGAGTTCATTTCAAATGGAGAAGATCTCAATACCCTTGACATGGAAATAAAGAACAATTAAAGTAACCGAGAGAGAATGTAAGACAGACTCACATACATCATTACGACGAAGAGAACCAGAATTGCTGAGGAGATGCTGGAGAGATCAACTACTGATTCACCAGTATGCCGCGAGTTCACAGTTTGAAACAACGAGCCAACGACTTTCTGATACAAATTCAGACCATCCATGACTTGTGAATTCCACTCCATGGAGCAAAACAGTATAAACTGTATCAATATGAATCCGAAAACAGTCATAGCTAGAAGCAAAGCGTGATGACCAGAGAGCAAATGACCATAGCCCATATCTCCGTAATTCATCAATATATATCTGAATTCCTCACGCTTGGTGGTTTTCTTTAAGACCCAAATCATGGCTAACAAGCATGGGGGGTACAAAGTGTTCCCCATAAGGATTTGTGGAATGAGAAGTAGTAGGAGACCTGAATTCTTCTTGAAAACTATCATGTTCTCATTTGTTGGGACAAAACCACAATTTGTGAAAGTTGAAACAGTTGTGAAGACAGAAAAGGTCAGTGTTTCTAGGCCCTTGTCTTTGAGTATCTTCCTCGCACTCGGAACAAGATTTACATACAATGAAACAAGACTAGAACCAATTAGATGAACCACAAATAGATAACCCAAAACCACATATCCCAAAACCTTAATAGAGCTATAATTAAGACTACCATTCTCAATAATATTATTGATGTCTGGTTTCTCTTTTTCTACATCAAGTTCAATTTGATTGTCAGAATTAGTAAGGTCAGGAAAATTGTGACTAAGGTTAACACTGTTTTGGTCACTACTTGGAAAAATTTTGGAGAACTTGGACCTTGTAAATTGGAGTCTAAGAAAGGAAGTGAATACCTCTCCACCAACAAACATTAAGATTGTCATAATAATGAGTTGGGTATTGGAAAAAACCTCCATTTGGATTGTTGACATGCTTGAAACTGTGGTGGCAGAGACGGACGTGAAGAACACGTCAAAGTCCTTAGGCCTAAACCGAGCAGTTCTTGGCTTTGAGACCATCAAAGCTAGATGACCAAAAATAGAGACAATTATGAAGTAACTGAGCTGGATCCAAAAAGGGTTGACATGGAAGAGGAAGAAACGAGAAAACGAGCGAATTTGACGAGAGAAGGATTGGTTGAAACAAGAAAAATTAATCATCTTTACTGAGGTAAGATTTGCATAACCATGCTTAAAGTGGATATATGGGGCTTATTTATAAAGGGGCAGTACGTGCTGTACAAGTTCTACAATATAGTGGGATACATGAGATTATTTATTCATCTAGCTAATGCACTGAAATGACACTACATAAAAAGGAACCTGCGGCATCAGAATTATTTTTTCTCTGCTGAAGGATATTCTGAGGGAAAAAAAACATATGAGAAAATTATTTTGTTATAATAATATGGTTAAATGATTAAGTTTGCAATTTTGTCGATAATTTATCAGTTAATTGTTATTCTAATAATTATCAATTGAGTTTCTAAAATTATAATGTAATCAAAGATTTTATTTATTGTTAATGTAATTGTTTGACTCACATTCTTTAATCTTACTCTCGATAAATGTTAGGTAATGTACAAAGATCGTGAGAGACATTATTTAATAACCAAAGTTATGAATACCATACCGGTTGATCATATGGTCAGAATTTATTTTATTAGTAATCAATCTGATATATTTATCAATTTTTTTAGACAGGTAGATAGAGAGAATGGAGATTAATCTGTCCTTATTTTTTCGGTTTGTGCCAATTTTTCTTGTTTTTTTTTTTTAGACTAACATATGCTGTTGGATAATTGGCCTGCCCGTATAACACTGCCAAATGACGAAAGTTGCCAACATTTTTCTTCTTCCACATCACACACAGCCCCTCCCCAACTTCTTCTTTCAACCTTTCTCTACATTTCTGTTTTGTCCCACTTTCTTGGTTTTTCTGCAGCCAACTACTTCCAGATGTTCTTAGCTTCTTTACATATCTTGTTTTGTCCACCGGGCAATTTTTCCCCTTGTTTATCCCCCTATTCCCAATTAATTTAAGATTATAACACTTTCTCTTTATATTAATGATCAACCCTATTAATTAAATTGATGGTGGGATTCATTATTTATGTGAGAGACTAAAATGAAAGATATGAAGTCATTATACTCTGAGAATGCTAAATAATTTCTCCAAATTTAACCAATTATCAATTAATCTATCCAATATGACATTATTGCACCACAAAAAGAAAAAAAGAAATAATAATAATAATAATAATAATAAAATTCCCACATGACACTTTAGTTTAAAATAAAATTTTCATGGTCTAAGTCATTGGCCCAGAATTGACTAGTTTGTTGGGTTTTTTTTTTTTAGTGTTGAAATATGTAAACCTCGCATTGGGTCAATATAATATGCTAGACATAGACTTTGGATATTTAATTTTTTTTTTTATAAAAAATATGTGACCTCTAAGAAAATATGTAAGTTAATGTATATATACATACTAATAAATATATAGCAGTTCGTAATTCTGAAACATTACACCAGTCTTGATCAATAAAAATGTATTCATTCCTTTGAGCAAACTTTTTTTTTTTTTTAAATACAGGATATAAATTCTACTCTAACTTAATCTAAGTGTATATGTGTGTGGAGTTCCTTTCTGGAGACTTGAACTCCGGCTCTTACCTCTCCACACCCCACAAGCATTTATACTTGTGGAGTGACCATCGCGCAAAAAGTGCATGATGGTATTCCTTTGAGCAAACTTAAACAACCCCGGTACAATATTTTAGCTTTTGTATTAAAGCATAAGGTAACAATAAAATAGTCAATATATATATATATATTTATATATATGAGAGTTTGATCCAAAATTTTTTATTTAAAGCCCTTTAAATTGAAAGCTAGCTAAAAAATAAAAGTCAGTTGACCTTTGAACCCATATTAATTTGTGATTGGCATAACACTTTAAGTTTTGTTGGCGTACAGCTTGGCTCCACCTAAATGAATTTTTTATACTTCGCCAGTAAAACTAGGCGAAAATGCACTTTTATTCCTTATATTTTGCACTTTTTTTATTTTGGTCCCTACATTTTATTTTTATCACTTTTAGTCCCTAAACCAATTAACGCGTGATATTTAAGTCCTTACCGTCAGCCAACTAACTAGAAAAGCTGAGGTGGCAGACGGAATACCTTAATAGCTGACGTGGCACTGATGTGGCGATTAAAATATTATTAAAAAATATTATTTGGCATTTTTATATGCCACATCAGCATTTTAATTTTTTATAAAAAGCCATGTCAGACAATATAAAAATGCCAAATAATATTTTTTATTAATATTTTAATCGCCAAATCAGTGCCATATCAGTGTCACGTCAGCTAATAAGGCGTTCCGTCTGCCACCTCAGCTTTTCCAGTTAGTTTGCTAACGGTAAAGACTTAAATGTCACGCGCTAATTGGTTTAGGGACTAAAAGTGGTAAAAATAAAATGTAGGGACCAAAATAAAAAAAGTGCAAAATGTAGGGACTAAAAGTGCATTTATGCCATAAAACTAGTGCTGAACACAAGATGAATAAGGATTTATACTTCTCCAACTTATCCCCCTTTTTTATATACGAGAGAGAGAGAGAGAGAGAGAGAGAGAGAGAGAGAGACAACTTTTTAATGAGAGCCAAAATGAAAAGTAAACACTTTTAATTTATACCAACGCATCACAAAATTATGGATCCTCTTTTTTTTTTTAATCATGAAATGTTTATACTTCATACTAAACGACATCATTTATATCACATGACATTTAATAGAAGTAGGGTTAATAAATTAATATGGCCAGAAAAACTACATTATCAAAACAAAATAGCTTCAAAAATTAAATGAAATAAATTAAAATTTCAAAAGCCAAATTTCCAAAAAATAAAACTTTGAGGTACATAAATATATTTTAGCCTAAAATTTTTGGATGCGGACAAATTGGGTTAGGGTAGGGTTGCAGTAGGGATGTAACTCGCCTTTGCAGTTTGCAGCTATAAATTGCAACCCTATTTTGCATGCATGAATTGTTGGGGGAAAAATCCTAATCCCCTAGGTGTGAATTAAAATATATAACTACCAAGCAATAGTAATATTATGGAAACAAAAAATTCCAGCAAGCACCACATAAACACATCCACACAAGAACACCAAATCTTACGTGGAAAACCCTTTAATGTAGAGGGAAAAACCACGAGACAGCTCCGAAAAATATCTACTATGAAATAGAGATTACAATTATCAAGTTTATGCTAAACTTGAGTCTACAATAAATTGAATATACAAACTCAAGGAGTAAATACAATTTCACCACAAAACTAGTAGGAAAATCTTCCTCTGAATACTCCAACTCTCCATGGTTGTAGTACTCAAAAACTCCATGAGAACTCTACCAATTTATCTTCTTTGTGTGTAACTTGAGCAAAGAAAAATGTCTCACTTTTCTTTTTTACTCTCTCACACTCTCACTGTGTTTCTCTCTATCAGGGCCGGCTGAATGGTGGAGCAAAAAATGCGGTTGCCTAAGGCCCCAAGTAAAAAAAAGGCCCCCAAATTTTAACCAATAGGGTTATTTGTAATCAATAAATAAAATAATTTTTTTTTACCAAATGAAAAACAAATAAAAAATAGAGAAAAATGCAACGTCCACAATATTTTTCACAACACTTTTACAACTAATGCTAAGTAGTAGGTTGTTACAGCCTATTGTTGATGGCAAAAAAATAATTATAGTGATATTTTCAAATAGAAAACAAAAAGCAGCTTAAAATCTAGGATTTGTTGTAAAAAATATTGTGAATGTTGCACTTCTTAAAAAAAATAAGAATAATAATATGAGTTTAGTTAGCAAACTTTTACTAGTTTTCATCTAAGTCTACCACTAACACCACTGTTTTACTTACCACTATCAATCTACCACATCAACAAGTATGAAAAATTGTCAAATTTTTTCTGTCTATAAAATTTCTTAAAAAAAAAAAAAATTATACGCAGTTCATGTTAATTAGTAGTAATTTTGCATCTAAAACAAGATGATCAATTTTCGCCTTAGGCCCCCAAATACATCAAGCCGCCCCTGCTCTCTATCTCTTCTGTGTTTCGCTCTCTCTGGAACTCACACCAAAATGGCCGAATGGCTCTCTGTTTGCTTCAGTTCACCACAAGGCCGAATGGCCTCAGTTTTCTTTCTTTTCTCTTTTTTCAGTTTCAGCGTGTCTCACACGCCTAAGTCACTGCCCAAGGAATGGCATGCTGACTTTGGAAGCTTGAGGAAGCAAGCTCATTTAACGAGCTTTGACCCAAGCATGTGGGCTGGACCCACACGGTGCTTGCACCCAACATGAATCTATCCCACGTAATTATCACATCTAAGAACAGATCCTTCTAGTTAGGAGGAAATTCTAGGCAAAGTCCCTTAGATTAGTTTCTCTACTTTCATTTTAAAAAAAAAAAAAAACTTTATCACTAAGATCGAAGGTCATGCCCTCCTTCTTGATTTACTATATTTGAGTCCTTGGATTACTTAGGCATTATATTCTGATTGAAATTCAGTGCAATAGCATTACACCTTGCAATACTCTTTAAATGCCTTAAATCAAAAATTAACTTTTTAACTTTTGATATTGACCATTGGATCAAGAAAATTAAAAGAGTAAAAAAGTTTTAAAAAAAAGATAATAAAAAATTAAAAAAGTTGAAATTTTGTGTGAAAAATTAGCTATTGCATTGGATCTCAATCCCTACTTGCAAATATTGTACTTTTGGGATCATTAAATTAGAGAAGCATGGTGACAAAATCAATGATGTCTTTTCTTTTTTTTCTTTTTTTGGTGAAAAATCAATGATGTCATTGCATGTGTAAAACACATAGAGGCGTAGGATTTTGTATATGCTGTACCCGGCATATATGCCTGGTACCTCACAAGGAGGCAGGACCCACACACTGTGGGGCCTGCCTCCCTGTGAGGTACCCGGCATATATGCCAGATACAACATATACCGCCTCGAGGCGTAGGATGAAAAACTTTTCCCATTCATTTTTATTTTTTTAATAGAAACTTTCCCCTTCATGTACTTTATATAGGGAGTCTTTTGGCTGAATATTGGTAAATTTGAAGTTAATTTGCGTTATAGGTACTGTTTGAACTTATTTAGGAGATTGAGGAAAGAGAGTGAATTTCGGCAACACCGTTGCCGAAATTCAACAAAAATTGGAGAGAGAAAGAGAAAAAGGGGGGAGAGAGAAATTTTTGATTTTCGGCAACACCATCACCGAAAATCCTTCTGCCCAGACTTGCTGCCCGAGATGGTGTGCTGTGTGCTCAAGTGTGAAGTGCTCCCAAAACAAAAAAAAAAATCCAATTGTGGCAATCCCATTGCCGAAATTGGGGAAGAAAAAAAAAAAAATTTGTGGTAATTGTGGCAATGGCATTGCCGAAAATGGGAAGGAAAAAAAAAAAAAAAGTGTAGTTGCCGAAATATGGGGAGGAATTAAAAAAAAATGTTACGTCCACAATATTTTTACAATATTTTCATAACAAATCACAGGTAATTAATTATTATTAGTTCAAATTTGAATTTAATACTGAGATTACTTTTTTAATCTAACAATAATAACTTGCCAGTTAAAATTTGTTGTAAAAATATTGTAAAAATTGTGTGCATATATCATTTCTTTAAAAAAAAAAAAAAAAAAAAAAGTGAAATGGAATTGTGGCAATGGTATTGCCGAAATAGCATTGCCACAATTCCATTTCGGCAATACCCATGCAAAACTTTTTCTCTCCTATTTCGGCAATACCATTGCCACAATTCCATTTCACTTTTTTTTTTTTTTTTTTTTTTTTTTTTTTTAAGAAATGATATGTGCACACAATTTTTACAATATTTTTACAACAAATTTTAATTGGCAAGTTATTATTGTTAGATTAAAAAAGTAATCTCAGTATTAAATTCAAATTTGAACTAATAATAATTAATTACCTGTGATTTGTTATGAAAATATTATAAAAATATTGTGGACGTAACATTTTTTTTTAATTCCTCTCCATATTTCGGCAACTACACTTTTTTTTTTTTTCCTTCCCATTTTCGGCAATGCCATTGCCACAATTACCACAAAAAAATTTTTTTTTTCTTCCCCAATTTTGGCAATGGGATTGCCACAATTGGATTTTTTTTTTTTGTTTTGGGAGCACTTCACACTTGAGCACACAGCACACCATCTCGGGCAACAAGTCTGGGCAGAAGGATTTTCGGTGATGGTGTTGCCGAAAATCAAAAATTTCTCTCTCCCCCTTTTTCTCTTTCTCTCTCCTATTTTTGTTGAATTTCGGCAACGGTGTTGCCGAAATTCACTCTCTTTCCTCAATCCCCTAAATAAGTTCAAACAGTAACTATAACGCAAATTAACTTCAAATTTACCAATATTCAGCCAAAAGACTCTTATATAGGTAATAGAGGTTTATATATTGACTTGTCGCAGTCAAAAAAATCTATAAAATGGCAATGACTACTGAGTCATGTAAACTTAATGTTGATGGTGAATGTCGACACTTCCCATGCAAATCCCACTTGCTCAAGTTGTTTCCTAATTTCCTCCACTTTGAGCACCCAAGCGAGCAAGCAATTCTCCAATGATGGAGAACCAAATTCCTTTCGGTTAGTGCACTTCACATCACGCTTGGTTTTTATTCATCATTGGCCCTACAGACCACTTTCATTTTTTATTTATACCAATCTTTCTTTTAAGGTTTGTAACATATTCTTTACACCATTTCAATCGCATTGCTTAGAATCAAGAACCTTATAGCTCAACTGATTGGTATTTTTTGGTGTTTTCAATAAAAACATCTAGGATTCAAATCCCTCAATTTCTCAACTATCAAATTTATAAAATAAAAATAAAAAAAGAATCGCGTAACAATATTGTAGCAATAGGGTTGTGTGTGCAAGCTACATGTATGCAGAGCTTTATTCTTTACAAGCATGCATATAGAACGTATCGGATCCAAGAAAATGACATGCAGAAATTGGATTGTTTGCTTGATAGAAGTCATTTCCGAAAATACTAGTATTTCAAGTCACTTTAAACCCCCTGAAACATAGGAATTCTTACTCTATATGAAGCTATATATAGACTAATGCATCTGAAAGATGTGAGCTAACTCGATCGCCATTATAAGGTCTGCCAGTGGCACTGTCATGTACGTGTGTTCATCTTAATTATGAGCTTGAAAAATTGCACCATGTATCCCCATATTGCTGGAAATAGATTATTGCAAGCCTGACTTGTTAGAATTTCCTGTAAAGAACAACTAATAGTCAACTACGTACGGCTGCTTTGTTACCCTTATGAAACAAGGAATTGACTTTAGTTATTATTGTCAGGAAGTAATTTTAGGTTTATTTGGTTTAAATATAATATGATTTCTGATACATCTCCAACAAATAATTAGGTCCAGGAACTTAAGTCATTACTCATTAGTTGGGTTATAAGAGAGATGAATTTCACGTGGCAATGTTATAAATGCAACTTCGTGCCTAATCATATAAAATATTGTCTTTTACTCTTTTATATGAATGAATGTTTTTGAGCATGGACTAATGCTCTTCTTTTTTGTGGGTTATATAGGCAACTGCTTAACGTTTACCATTGGAAAAAGGCACCAAAATTTTAGTAGTATAATACTAATTAAACTTATACGACAATCTAAAACAAAATATATATCTTATCCATTGACATTTTTTAGAAAATGGTTAATATTTGACTAAAAAATAAAAGATATCCATATTCTATTTTATGGGCTCTCTTTCTCGATCAAAAATAGCTTTTGCACGAAATTTATCATCGTAATCATCATAAAACCGCTCATACATACACTTATATCTATCTCTAAAAGTATCTATTGTCAACAAATTATCATCAAACTATTCTTTTCCTCTCTTACCCTTAAGCTTATTCTCACGCGTCACATTTGAAATAAACAAGGTTATATACAATTGATGTGAGAAAAAGAGTTATTAGAAAATGTAAATTAGTAATTTTTTTTTTACAAAATAGTAATAAAAATATCTCCATTTATATGCAAAAAGAGAAGTATATAGAATACTAAATATTAGAAAATGTTAAAAGTTACCACAAAATTTTACTATAAAAAATTTTATAAATTGATGTGACAATAAATGTAATTGGTGTTACCTCAGCAACAAAGTAAATAAATGGTGAATTATTTTTTGTGATTAGTGACACATCATTTTGTAAGATTTGTGTAATTAAATTTGTACTATTCCTACAATCACTCCTATATATTTTACTACAAAATTGTTACAAGCTAATTCTAGTTTTTGAATTTTTAAACTAAAATGTATTAGACTAATTTAGCTAATGAATTTGGGCAACTCTGATATGTAACTTACTATCATCATACATGACCTCATTCATTTCTAGCTAAATCAATGTATCTAATATCACTTATAAAGTAATGCAATAGCGAATCCTTACAAGGAGAAGAGGGAGTAATAATTATACAATATTTTAAGGAGAAAAATGCTCACACACCCCCTAAACTTTGAGGTAGTGGCCAAGACCAGGGCTATCCACCGGTCGGGTCGGCCCGGGTTTGGGCCTAACTCGCAATCGACCCGATTGGGTAGGGTTTGGGCCTAAAATGCTCACACACCCCCTAAACTTTGAGGTAGTGGCCAAGACTAGGCTATCCACGGGTCGGGTCGGGTCGGTCCGGGTTTAGGCCTAACTCGCAGTCGACCTGATTGGGTCGGGTCGCTGGAAAATTGACCCGCACTCACCCGAAATATGGGTCGGACCTGCCGAGTCAGGTCATCGATTGGGGTGGGTCGGATTCAACGGTTTGCCTGGTTTGGACCACATATTGGGCCAAATTTTTTAGATTTTCATGGATTTAATTTTTTTGGCCCTTTTTGGCCAATATTATTGGGCTTTCTAAATTACAAGGATTTAAAAAGTTTTTGAATCTTATCATATCAGATTCGGCCTCTTTTTTACTTCATTTCTTTTAAGATGGGCCTTCAAGAGCTTGAATCTGTCCAAATTAATAATTCTTAGTAGGCCAGTACCCTTTAAAATGGGCCTCCAAGCTTTGCTTGAAGCATATCAGTCCAAATTCATACTTCCCAGAACCCATATATTGACATTTGGGAACAAAAAAAATACAAAGTAAAACTTGGGCACAATAGCAAAGAAATAAAAACACACAAAATACCATTTTTTATAACCTATTAAACATCAATAGCATGTAAAACCTGGGCATTAATCAAACAAATAAAAATACACAAAATACCATTTTTTTTTACCACCTATTAATCATCCACACATTACAACAAACTAGCGTTTAACCCGCGTAATGCGCGGGATCATTTTATGAGTTAGAAAAAAATCAACTTAATATATTATAATTAATGTGATGGTAAAATATGGAAGGGGGTGGATGATCAGTTGTTCAGATAATAATGCTAATGTGTAGGTGTTCTTCTAAAAGACAAATATAACCTGGCATCAACACATGATCTGGAAAAAATGTTAATTGAAATCTCATAAGTTATATCTAATTGGTTCAAGGTTTTTTTAAAGGTTATGGGTTTAAGAGAATATAGTTATTGAACACAAAGATTTGCATGATCAATAAAGATTTTCCTCTTCATCTTGTATTAAAAGTTGTCCTAACAACATTTATTTGAAACTTAATCTCTTCCCTTGGTATCTCTATAACATAAGATTAAAAATTAGAACTGGTCCAATATTTTCCAACAGCTTCACTCTCAGTCATCACAACCCAAACTTTGGTGGTATTTACAGAGGAGCTTGACAAATTACATTGAAATAAAACAAACATGTCTTTTCACAATTACTTGGAGCCAACCAAATTAACCTTTAATGCAATATTATCGCAATCATTTAAGGCCCTAGTGCCAAAATAAGCACTTGGCCCCAGTAAAGTAGGCACCGATATTTGAGATGCTTATGTTGTTCATGAGGCCTTGTTTCTCTTAAGAATATATTCGCCTTAATTATTTTCTTTGTTTTACTCTTAAAATATATAGGCCTTGATGAATTTTCTTTATTTTAGAAAGCCAGAATTATTAGTAGAAAATATGAAAAATGTAAAAAATTTCCTGAGTTGAGTTTTAATTCAGTAAAAATGTCACTATTTCAGTAAAGCACCGTTCTAAATCCTGTCCCCTCAACCAAGGTGCTCAATTAGTCACAAAAAGTGAGTGCCCTATTAGAGTTGCCTCACCTCAAGGGTCTTAAAAGGAGCCTTTTAATGCATTCTCACTCAGAGCGTCTAAGCAAGTGCCAGCCTCACCTGTGACTCCTAGACTTTTTTCCTTATTTACGTAGTAACCTTTTTGAACACCACAATAGATTCATAGGCAGATCTTGGAGCTCAGAGCTCAGGCTTCAACATGGTCAGAAAATAAAATTTAAACCAATTCCAGGCTTTAATTATATTTGATGAGCACAGTGATCTATGAACTTCTCTGCTTGTCCTGTAAATTCAAGGCCCCTTACCAATTTCTGAGCAACATATTTTTGCAACAAAGAAATTGAGAACTTGAAGCACAGAGATGTCTCTGTGTCTGCTAAAAATAATCACTACATTCCTAAATGGTCCCTTTAGAAGTAGTAACCCGTTACTATAGAGAAAATGGAAAATAATCAAAATCAAAACCCGTCTGCAATGTACCATCTATAATTAATTGCAGCAGCAAAACAATTAATTTACTGTCCTTGCTGTTGACTAAAGATTAGCAGTCAAGCAAGTTGGTCTAAACATATGCGACAGTTTCTCTAATCCTAGACTCTCCGATGCAACAAATATTTTCCACTAATCTCTCTCTGCAGGCTGAAATGTAAAAGCTCCAAAAGAGTCAAATAAACGTGTGTTGAGACTACCAACCAAATCTGCCACTCCTGAGAAAATTAGAAAGTAAAATAAATACTTGAATAAATGCGTCACATTTTTAATTTTTTATGCCATGCTAAACTCATATTCACCACCAACACCACTGCAATTTTTTTGCATAGGTGCAGCATAAACTCTTGTACCTTGAAAAATTACAAAATCCAGTACTAAATCTTCATATCATATCATGTACTTTTTTTTTTTTTTTTTTTTTTGCATTCTATTAGAAGTAGAGAGAGACTCAACATATCTTGTCATAAGCAGAAGAATTGCACAATAAAAAATACAAATAATTTTTACCTTTAACCTTACAAATAATAATAAAAAATTTGATTAATCAAATGTATTATTCTATCTACAAAGGAAAAAAAATAAATAAATAAATAAAACTCATTTCACATCTCTTGTAAATTCCAAATGCTTATTAAGCCTGCATGGTTTCAATATAGAAATCCAAATGTTCAAAGGTTCTACACATTCATTTTGTCACATTTTTAACCCATGGTACTAACAAAAACAGAAAATACCAGACATAGAATTTCATAAATTTAAAAGATCACAAAAATAATACATATAGAATTTGATAGACTTGATAGTGTGTGTTATCCTTCGGATTAATACATATAGGTTGAAACAAAGACACATTTTTAACCCCAACCAACATTTCTTGTGATTTGTGACAACTGTGTAACTACCACCTGCCATTTGTCAATATTTATCTATAAGTTGATTTGGCTGAAAATACAAAACCATAATATTAGTTAGAATGCCACAACGATGTAATATTAGCCCAACAAAGATGTAATGGTTTATAGGATATTAGCACTATGATTTAAGTCATTGGTGTTTCAGATACAATCTGATAGTAAAAACATAAAGTAAACTTAGAACAAACAATTATCAATAGAAATCTACCAAGAAAGCCACTAAATATGTATTTCTTTTTTAGTGAGTAACTAAAATATAATATAGGTTCTGCTAATGATAAAATTCCTTGTAATCCTTAAAATATCATTTGCTTGAGTAATATTAAGACACATAAAATACTTCCAGGACTTATAAATGTGATTCAAACTCAGGATAATATTTGCAATTTCTATGAAAGACATGAAATTTGTGATCTAGGAATAAAATCACATAACCAATTGCTGCACAAAAATAAAACTGGCAACGTCATCTTCATCTAACACATATATTAGGTAACTTTAATACAATGCTTTATTATGTTAATAATGAAAATCTATACAATGCTAACAAAAGAATTATAAAAAAGATAAAGATAAAGATAGAGATAATTTTGTAGAAAACAAACCCGAAAGAGAAAGGACTTAAAGCAATATCACAGTCAGAGTAAATCTTTTCCTTTCACTTGCGGCTCAATTGACCTGAAATTTCATGTAATCAAATAACTAAACATAGTGATAAGTTACTGAATTACATGCTCTTTCTAAGGATAACGCCATCATTGCCCAACGTTTTCATTAATCTTTGACCTATATCATAGTCAGAGTTAGTCTCTCTCTCCCACCCCCTCTAATTTCGTAGTGATTATAAAATTAAGAAACAATCATAATATATGAAGTACATTACTAATTACATAAAAACAAAAGGAAAATATAAAACAAACTAATACAAACCCAGAGGAGAAAGAAGGCAATGATTTGAAATATTATTGACCATGGCCAACATCCACTTCAGTACTGTAACATCCAATTTCACTATCTCTAACACTTATTAATCTCTAGCAACCATCTTTGGTAGAAAACAATATATCTCTTACCCTTTTCTCTCTAACAGTTATTGGAACCCAGTCCACCACTCTTATTGATCTGCATAACAAAAAAAGTAATTGCAAGCACCTTATGCTGTTAGCACTTCCTAAGTCAACATCTTTTTTTTTTTTTTTTCTTTCAAATAGGTAGAGATGACAGCAAATCAAGTGTCAAAGGAAAAATATAATAAAATTGTACAATAGAAATAAAACTTCACATTTCAAGATACACTTTCAAAACTACATTAGAGATTCCCGGTTGACTGGAAACTATCTATATCAATAGTGTTTTTCTTTTTTGCTAGGATAGTTCAATAGAATTAGAATTGACCATTAAATTAAAATTTATTCTAGATTTTCCACCTAATCAATTTCATAATGTCTTCCTTTATTTTAACTCAATAAGAAACTTTGGAAGTGTACTGTCTTACATAATAATGTCTCCCCAACTTATTGAAATTTCATGGTATTTAAATATCAGAAGGAATCTACAATTAGCAAAGTTAGACCATATTAAAGCAAATATCGTCTAACTTAGGTAATCTACAATTTATGTGCAAATATGGTCTAACTTAGGATACAAATTTATAAATTACACAATTTATGATAAGAAATTTTTTTGAATCATCAAACATTTTCCTTCATATTTACCCTAGAAGACCATATCAAAAGGTAATATCATAAATGTTTCTACAACAAAAAGCAATAATCGAAGAAAATGTTCCTTCCACAGCACTTCAAAACCTTTTTGCACATAAGTAATCATAAGCTAGAGGAGCCTGTTGCTGCCAATTCAGAAGAAAGGTGGAAGAGTTTCAAAATCAAACTCTAACAATTTCTTTAGATTCAAAATAAAAAACGTAAAGCTTCACTCCTAACTCCTAAGCAAGTTCACAAATAATATCACAATAAGCATGCTGCTGACAACAATAAATCTTTGATGTCTATTTTCTAATAATGAAGACTTTACAGTCATCAATCAAATACAATTAGATCATGGTAATTTTGGTAAGAAGTCTTTTCATAAGAGCACTATTTGGTGTTTGGGCTGAAAGACACAACAGTTGTTTAGGCAGTGTCTGTTGGTGGTTGTTACCGACAGTTTCTTTCTTTCTTTTTTTGATAAGTAACGTAAGAGATTTTATTAAGAAAAAACCAACCAAGTACACTGGAAGCGTACTACAGTGGCACAAATCAAAAACCCAGATTACAACGATCATACTTGAAGTACGTTGATTCGAGTTTCTGTTAATAACTTAATACGTTAGATATGTCACAGAAACAATGTCTTAACATCCCTGAAACATAGTGACTTTTCTCATCTTCTGTTAAATATAATGCTTTTCTAACATAAATCATGCATGCCAATAATACCAACCTGTTGATACTATTTTAGCTAAAAGAACTTGAGTTTCATTATAATACATTATGACGGAAATTTTCTACCAAGAATTTAGGAACATACCTATTCTGCAATGAATTGTCTAGGTCTTCATTTCCTTTGCCTTTGAATTCAAAAAATACCTGATAGACATCAATGTAAATGAGGCTCTAGAAACTGAGTTCCTATACACCATGACACCATAGGGAAAAAAAAAAAGAAGTTTTGAGTTTCATTTACCGTATGCTGGCTAATCAAGTATAATTATCTAAAATCCATAAAACATGGCAGGTTTAAATAAATAAACTGTGAAAAATAAAAACATTTGAAAGCTGAGTAAACTGAACTCAAGTTTAACAATTTAATATTTCTACTTCATCTAGAATATAAGTGGTCAATAAAATGGAACATGGTGGTTATAATGAAGGCCATTCATATTATAGTAGCATACTGAATTCACAAAATTGAGCATATATATACTTGGACAATAAAAATGAAATTAAGCATTATATTAATGAACTAATTTATGGGGAAAAAGACATAAAACTTCATATCCAATCATTTTGACAGGGAACCAACTTATTTAGAATTAGCACCTTAAAAATCAACACACCAAAACTCACAAATACCGGTAGGGGAAAATAATGGAGACCATAAACCATATATAAAAACTCAAAAATCAACAGTTCCAGTGCATGAAATGTTTTATGAATCATAAGCTTAACCACAAACATTGAAAAGCTAAAATGCTAGAAATCACAAACCAAATACACAATAATGGCTTGAAATTGAAATTAGCAATTACAGAACCCTCACTATTACAAACTAAAATCTCTCAAAACCCAACACAATGTTGTCACTAAGCTAGACTGAATTGTAAGACCACACAAACACAAATAAGCCAAATTTATTACAAAGCATAGCCTAAAATTTTAAAAAATAAAATAAAATAAAAAGAACTCTAAAAATCTATTTGGCTACTGGGAAAAGGTGGGTAAAAGTTAATGAAATCATAACAATTTTACAGGTCAATTGAACTTAGAATAAAAACTAATTGAATCCAACCATTTTTTTTTTAGAAGAAAAAAAAAATTGACTAAAGTATACAAAACATTCATACAACCAAAATCGGCATATGTATCTGCAAAATTAACCAAGCACGTTAATCAATACTAATCCAACTACAAATCAACCAAATTTAATTCATATTATGCAAGTTATGTATCTGTTAGTGATTTCAATCAACTGTCTTATTTAATTCCCAAACCAAACAAAATTAGAGTGCGAGAGTTGTTCTCCCATTAAAGCAAACGATATATATTGGAGTGAAACAATCTATTTGTTAACTTTGAGAGAAATTTCATTTAGAGTCTATTTCTTTACAATGTAAAACCAAGACTATAATCAATCTGTTTTTGTAATTTCTATAATCTATAAAAATATAACAAAAGCAGATGTATAAAATTGAGAAGGTTTATTGTAGAAAGAAACATTTTGAGAGAGAAACAAAAACCAACAACAAAAACAAATCTAACTCAAACATGTAAATCAAAACTAATACAACTAAAATAACCAAAGAAAAGTCATATCTCATCCCCAAATTCAGAAGAAAAAAAAAATGTCATATTCAAAAATTTGCTACTCTAATTTTAACTGTGAAGATGAAATTCTTCCAAGCAGAAGTATATTTTCTCTATTTCCTGTCTTCTTTGATTCTTAAATTTATGATATATTTTCAAATCTTTTCCTTTCACTTGTGACTCATTTAACTTGAAATTTCATGGAATCAGATAACTAAATATACAGATAAACTGCTGATTTACATCCTCTTTCTAAGAATAACTCCATTGCCTAACCTTTTCAATAATCTTCTTAGTCAAAGTTAATATAAAGAACATTAAAAATAATAAAAAATATTATTTATATATAGTATTTTTATAGAATTCAAAACAGGGTTTATATTATATAGTTATTGATGCTCAAGAAGCTTACATGATAGTAACGATTACATTGTCCTCATTAGCTTGAATATGAATATCAAGATCAAAAACTCTGGTAAATAATTCCTTAATATGCAGCAACACAGAGTTTAACAAAATCTTCACTCTAAACTTCAGATTTGGCTAATAAAATCAATCTGTAAAGAAAAAAGCTTGCTAAAACATGCAAATCAGAGCCAATTCAAACACAAATACACTAAATGGACAAAATCTAATACGAAGTATGAGATTAGTAGAAGGGAAATCAAACCATCCTAACCTATCAGTTTGTTCCAGCAACTCTTCTTGGAAATTACCCAAGTGTTGTAATTGACAAAGATCTCAACAAATCTGTAATTTCAATAGAATTACAGGGTCATAATTAAGCTTCAGATTTGACTATTCAAATCAAGGGTGACACTCCCAATATCTTCAAAACAAAAGGCAAATATGATCAATTAGGTTTACAAATTAGGTATGAAATATTAAATTATATGAAATAAAATTCTTGGTAAATTAACTTAATAACTAAATAGAATAGACTGAAAATAACATAAGAAAGGAATTTTTTTTTAATAATAAACAGATTTTGCAAATTAACAAAACAAAACTCACAAACATAATAATAAATGATGCTAAAATACATTCATAACTGATTGTGCATGATGTGTGTAGAGCAAAACTTCATCTTTCTCTGAAATTAGAAGGTGAAATCCAAAATCAAAACAACCCAAATATGCAAATTCGATTCCCATCCAAAATTCCCAAAACAAAACTATTCCTAACCAAAAAACCTAAATCATAACCGACTGAATCATAATACCTAAACCATAATTAATGCCTAAATTTCAAAAATAAAAAACAGAACATAACTCTGTCTCTACCTTTCAACAGCAACCATCATATAAGGATTGAAAATAAAAGAAAGAAGGAAGAAAAGAAAAAAAATATGAAATAAAATTCAGAGAATGAAATTGAAACGATTGATGTTTTAAAGTCACAACCTTTCCAGTTTTTTATTTTGTTAAGATTAGAAACGGAAGTACAAAATTAAGATCAATATTTTTAGTGATTTCTGTAATCCAAAATAGGGGAAAAAAAACAAAAAAGAAAACAAAATATCGGAAAATTGAGAAAACAAACATTTTGATGGAGAACCCAAAAACCCGAAACAAAAAGGAATCAAAACCAAAATCAAATCTAAACCTATCCAACAAAAAAACTCAATATAAAGTAATATTTCATATCGAAATCTAAAAAAATTTAGAAAAATATACCGGAGCCGGTTCGACGATCTGATGGTGGCAGATAGATAGCCTAACGGTGTTGATGCCCATAGATTTTTCTCTCTCTATGCATGTGCTTGCAGTTGCGATGCTCTACTCTGGCGATTGACGGCTTATGAACACAGTTTCCTCTCTGTATCCTGCGTTTTTTTTTTGGGAGTATTGCAAGCCTTTAAACTATATTTTAGCCGGTTACTTTTCCTTTTATACTGAGATGCTATCAAATGGTGTGTTACCCTAACGAAACAATATAATTTATCATTTTTTAATTGCAAGCGTGGCAGAGTTTTAAATAGCCAAACGCTGTAACGTGCGGCTGTTTTACTTAAAAATTGTGTACGTGGCAGTATTTTAAAGGGTCTTTTTTCTTATTTGTTACCACCTCCTTAATTGTAGGTACTCACTTTCTCTCAGCTTCTTCTATTATATATATATATATATATATATATATATATAGATATTTTCCAAATTGCCTAAGCCTAAAAGCCTGGGCACTGGGCAGTACCTCAAAATTGCCTCAAGAAAATTCAAGCATATAAAAGTCAATCTGAACACATTAAACCTGCCAACCATTCCACACAGCAGCAAGCATTGCTACAAATAGCTTTCCTAAAGCAGTAAAGAACTACTATAGCTTTCCCAAGACAGTAGACAATATTCCGAGCAGTATATATAATTAGTTACAATTATAAAATACTATAAGTATTTCCAAAAAATAGCTTTCCTAAAGCAGTAAAGAACTACTCTATTATCTATAGTTAACAAGTCCATAACTTATATAAAGGAAAGCCTACATAGATGCTAAGTTTTCCTTCCTATAAGCAAGAGTTCATGTATAGTTAGAAAAGCTATACATCTGTCCAAAAAAGCTTCCAAAATATATCCAAAAAATTGCCTTCTATACAAAATCCGACCTTCCTTCCTCCTACAATACAAGGGAAAAAAATATTTATCAATAATATATAAAGACAAAGAACAAAAAAGTACAAAATGACCAAAAGAGAAGTAACCAACATCAACAAAAATTACAAGGGCAGAAACATACTTGGTCAGTGATCATTCATCAATACTAACTGTGGTACGGGGACCACCTTTGCTTGAGCAAGAACTAGAACTTGTTGCTGTTGCTTGATTCAAAACTAGAAAAGAAAAAATTGAGGCAATAGATTAAATTTTGCTCAAGTATATGGCACATTTAATAACACTTAATAGACAAGTTTGGAAGTTAAACATATTACCTAACTCATGAAATTCATCCTCTAAGGCCTCCATCTCGTCCTTTGACTTGCGAAAAGAAATTAGGACATGGGTTGCAGCCAGTTTTGAGCACAAACAAGATTTTGAACTATGAGAGGAGAGAGTGAACTTCGAAATGGATCAAGTATGCGCCCTCTAGTACTAAATGCTAATTCAGAAGCAACTATAAAAACAGGTACAGCCAGCACGTCCCTGGCCATTTTGGATAGCACTTGGTACCTATCTGAATTGGCTTTCCACCACTCCAAAATCTCAAATTTCACATCCCTTCCACTCTCACAATTTTCAGCCAAATATTTTTCTATCTCATTGCTACACCCTATAGACTTCTCAGCCTCTATGAAACGCTCATATCGAGAATTAACCATTGCATATGGATCAGTACAACCAATTATATCACCTTCTATGTGTGTCCTTTCACTCTCACTTGGTATTGCCACATTTGGTGAATCAACACAAGAGTAATATTCATACAACCTATCCATGGTCTTCCTCACCAAATCAACCATCTCATCAGCCAATTCATCCCCATAAATTTCGAAAAAAAAAAAAAAAAAAAAAAAAAAAAAAACTTCATTTTCTTTCTTGGACAAGAACCACAGCCACATACAAAAGCTGATTAATTTTATCCCCTTTCCCCCAATATTTTTCAAATTTAGCTTCCATTTTAGTTGCCATATTTTTCAAGAGATGATTTTGAGATTTAATTAAATGAGCAATATTCTCTTGAATCACAAACATCTCATCAAAGAAGGTATTTGAAGTAACATACAAAGAAACGAAGAACTTCTTTTTTGCATTGTAAAAAAGTTTCAAGAAACCCGCAAACGTTCTACAATTTTGAAAATCAGCCCTATAAGGAGATCCCAAACCACCACTATTTTCCTTGTTCATAAAGTATAAAGAATAGCTATCATCCTCAAAGTCCATTCTTAGGAACACTTTCTCAAATTTTTCAGCAGTATCTAACATGAG
Organism: Notholithocarpus densiflorus; assembly: GCA_030021035.2. NCBI lineage: Eukaryota > Viridiplantae > Streptophyta > Magnoliopsida > Fagales > Fagaceae > Notholithocarpus > Notholithocarpus densiflorus. The sequence goes on along the minus strand of JARYZH020000089.1, from coordinate 766,259 downwards.
GTAGGTAGAGTTCCACCTAGTAGGTACGTCTAGACTTAGTAAACACTTGATTCAATACCTAATCTCTCCATAAAACTCCTAAAACTTTGATTTCTATTTGGTGAGGACTTCACATACCTCACCGCTTCACGCACCCTAGCAATGGACTCATCAATTTCTTTCAAACCATCCCCCACAATAAGATTTAAGATATGTGCACAACACCTCATGTGCAAGAACTCATGTTCTAAAACAATCCCCTTCCAATCTTTAGTTACTGTTTGTAAAAATTTAATGGTAGCACCATTAGAGGAAGCATTATCCATTGTCAAGGTGAATATGCCATCAACACCCCACTCACGCAAACACATCTCAATCTTTCTACCTATAGTCTCCCCCCTATGGTCTTCAACTTGAAAAAAATTCAGAATTCTCTTATGCAAGTTCCAATCGTCATCAATAAAATGACATGTGAGGGACATATAATTTAGATTTTAAATACTAGTCCAAGTGTCCGTAGTAAGGCACACCTTACGACCTTTCAAGGCTTCCCTTAGTTTCTCTCTCTCAACACCATAAATGCCAATCACATCCCTAGCTACAGTTTGACGATATGGGATATCCCTAATTTGCAACTTAGGTTGTAAGGTAGTTGAATATCTTTGAAACTCATACCCTTCAACAAACCTAAAAGGCAACTCATCTATTATTATCATTTTAGCGAGTGCCTTCCTAAAAGTCTCAACAGTAAAGGCTGTTGGTACAAACTGAAATCCTTCCTCCCCATTCATTTTGGGTTCAAATGCTAAGGTTTGTTACCCTTTAAGTGCATCTCTATTATGGTTCTTAACACAGTTTGGCACATGATTCAATAAATTAGTAGTACCATGCCCCTTACTATTAGCACGATAAGTTTTTTGGCAATAATGGCAAACAGCCTTAAATTGACCCTCAATAATCTTTTTTTTTTTCAAAATGATCCCAAGCAGTAGACTTTTTCCTATTATTACCACAATCAGCAGCTATTTGACTCACCTTGGCTTTATCATTAGGTTTAGGTGGAAGTGCCTCAGCATTAGTTGGAGTGGCAGTAGGTTCAACTTGGACAGCGGGTGTTGTTTGGGAAGGTGGTGCATCATTAGAGGGTTCCATAACCTAAAGACATCAAATTTAAGCATTAGCAAACTACAATAACAATGATACTACTAACCCAGTAACAAGAACACACACAAGTGACACAACAACAACAACAAGTCAAAGCGACAACAAAAACAATGACAAAAGTAACAAACAAACAATAACAAGAAGTTAAAAGAGAAACAACAGAAGAGAAATGATACCTCAGAGAACTCTTAGTTGTTAGGGATTCGACCTTGAAAAGGAAGCAAAATGAGTAGCCTACTTGAACAACTTTCAACTCCTGTATAAAATTAGGATTTCAAATTTTTAAGTTAGGAAAGCAAAATGAATCAAACAAATGAGCAATAAAATACAATCAAATAAGAAAATAAGAATGTGTTTGGATTTCATCTTTTTAAAATAGGGGTTCATCTTTTCTTTTTTCTTTTTTTCCTTTTTTCTTTTTACAGTGAAGATACAAGTATATTGATTATAGAAAAAAAAAAAAAAAAACAAAACAAGGAATAAAACAGGCAGATAAGAAAATAAAAATGTGTTTGGATTTCATCTTTTTAAAATAGGGGTTCATCTTCTTCTTCTTTTTTACAGTGAAGATACATGTATATTGATCATAGAAAAAAAAACAAAACAAGGAATAAAACAGAGAAGATACAAATCACACTTAGAGCACACTAAAATAATGAATCAAATTAACTATAAAGTTTGTTTGTAAAGAGTAAACATGAAAATAAACACAAAGCACACTCAGAAAAGTGATAACTCAAGTCTTTGAAAAGTGATAACACAAACAAGCATACTCAAATTAGGGGTTCCATCTTTGAAAAGTGATAAATCAAGTCTTTGACCAACAAATCAAATCAAAAAAATTAGGGTTTCATCTTTGAATCCAATCTCTAGGTCAGTTTTGGTCCCTAATCTTCATTTATCTACCTTTTATAATATCTGGATTGCCTCAACTATTTTTTTGACTCAAATGGTCTTTAATACTCTGTTATGCGGCCTTCGACAACAGAAAATGGCCCTTATGACTATACAAGAAGTGGAAATCCTACACGGGATGCTCTAGAAAGGTGAGATTTTTTGTTTGGTGTACAAATGCAATTGAATCAGTTCTCTCAATTTATTTTGTGCCTTTTCTATTTTATTTCTGATAAGCTTTACGTCTCTGTATATTCTCAGCCTTCTAGCAAAGCTTGACAAAGCAAATCGAGCTTTTAAGTTTTATCATTTGAACAAGATCCTTTAAGTTGCTTTTCATATGATTCTTATTACTTATCAAAAAAAAAAAAACATTTGAACAAAATGATAAACCCATATTACAAACACAAAATATAGAAAAAAAAGGGATGAAAAAGGAAGAAAATTTACCTAATCTGAGACTAGGAAGCCGAGACTGAGAGGTTGAGAAGACCCATGGTGGAAACAAAGTGAAGCAGCGATGTCAAGTGTGGTGTGAGTATGAGGCGGTGGCAACAGCAACGAGGATTTGATTCAGTGGAGTGAAGAAAGGTTTTGATGTAAAGGACTTTGTTTGTTTCAAAATAAAAATGATGGATTTTGAAATCAACCCTTGAGACTAGAGAGACTAGAGAGTAGAGAGAACTCAGAGAAAACAGATTTATAAAAGAGAGAGATGAGGGTTGAGAGTCTTGAAACCTTGAGGCTGAGCCGAGTAAGGAGTAAGGAGGACTCATCATGGCCATGGGCATGGGGAAGTGAAAATTTGATTTTGAATTGAATTGTTGCCGTTCTAAATCTTCTGATGAAGATTTTCTTTTGCGTGGAAACTATGTAAGTTTAGTGCTTTTATCCTTTTAGTCCCATTGCTCTTAGCAGCTCAGGGATTTTGATTTGAAACTTAGCGTGTAGCACTAAACAAGTCAGTGCTTTAGTCCAATTAGTACTCTTCTCTCTTCAGTCTTCATGTGTTCTAGAAATAACCTATAGATATATATATAAATATATATATATATATATTTATATTAGCTGAAACCATCAGTCGGGTTGGGTAATACGGGTTTTTAATTTCTTAACCTGTTACCCGAATCTGACTGACCATGAATTTCGGGTTGACCCGCTAGGCTTTGGGTCGGTCGGACTCGATCAGTTTGGGTGGGTCAGTAAACCGCTGGACAGCCCTAGCCAAGACACCTTCTAAACTTTTAATTTAGTCAATTTACTCCACAAACTTTATACACTTGCCAAATCAATACCTCTATTAGTTTGGTGTTAAAAACTAACAGAAACTCAATCTCCCGTGAGAGACACGTGAGCATAAAAATGACCAAAGGAGTATGAATCAATTCAATTGAGATGGAGAAGGAAAGCTTTAGAGAGAGACTGTAGAACCAGAAGTCCAAAACCACGTGTCTCTCTCATTCTTTTTCTTTGTTTTGTTCGCTTATATTTTGTTTGTTTCATTATATTGTTTCTATTTGGCTTTTGGCAAATACTTTTTTTCACCATTTTTCTTTTCTTGGGAAAGTTTTTCTCTGACGGTGGTTGTTGAACACACAAACACACACACATATATATGGATTTAGATCTTCTAGATTTCTTAGGGTACTTTATCAGTAGAATTCCTTAAATCCTAACCACTCTTTTAGGATTTAAGGGTTTAGATTCTGCCATGTCAGCATTCAACTAACAATACTCTTAAAATAATAAAATAATGTTGCAAACAAAACAATTAAGATTGTTGTTAGTAGAATGCTGACATGGTAAAATCTAGACCATTAAATCATTAAAGAATGGTTAAGATTTAAGGAAATTTATTTGATAAAGTACCCTAGGAAATCTAGAAGATCTGAATCTATATATATATTCAACAAAGAGGTTTTTGAGAGTGGCAATGGAAGGGAATAAGAAAACGGCGTCATCTTCTTCCTGGACTTCTGAACTTTTTAGGTCCAAAAAATCTTCTTCGTCATTTGGGATTTTTGGGTCAATCTTTGTGCCTTCAACCAAGGTATTGGTTTTATTCTCAATTCAACTCTGTTGTTTTAAGCTAATGATTAGAATCTAGAAATATGTGATGCATTTTCTTCGATTGTTTCGATTTGATTTTCATTGCTTTTATTGTGTTATGTTCGTCTGTTTTTTGCATTTTATGGTATTGGTACCAATTTTGTTTTTACAGCGGGAGCCTTCTACAGTTTGTCTATCTCTCTCTCTAAAGCTTTCTCTCTCCATCTCAATTGAATTGATTCATACTACCTTGTCATTTTTATGTTCACGTGTGTTTCCATTAATTTTTTAACACCAAACTAACAGAGGTATTAATTTGACAAGTGTATAAAGTTTGTGGAGTAAATTGGCCAAATTAAAAGTTTAGGAGATATCTTGGCCACTACCCAAAGTTCAGGGGGTGTGTGAGCATTTTTCCCTATTTCAAGAATACAATAATATATGTGATAGTGATACTCCCTTATGTCATATATAATTAATATTGAATTACACTGATTAAATTCATGGCAAGGTCCAACGTGATGTGATACACTCCTTTTATTAATCAATGCAATATCTACTATATTAATTTTTGTTAAAGACTTTCCTCAAAAAAAAAAAAATTGTTAAAGACCTTATTTCACCTTTTTATTTTATTTATTTGCTTACAATACAAATAGAGAACAAGGATTTTGAACTCAATTTCTCCTATAAAGTAGGTAATGCCATTGCCCACTGAGCTAATAAAGCTCTTGATAAACGTATACACGTGTTTAAAATCAATCGTTTAGAAGAAAAAACAAAGACGAACTACAACATAAAACATATTTTTAGTTAGTTCATTGTCTGTTACTTGTATCTTATAACTTTTTTTTTCCACTTTTTCTCTCTTCATTTATAAAACCTTATTTTAGTTTCTCGAAAAAGAAAACCTTATTTACGTTTTAAGTATATTTAAAATTATTTTCTTTTATGGAGAATATTTTTAGGAAATTTAATCTTCATTTCTTTTATCCAAAATAACTTGAGAAAATCGCCTTCTTCTATTCCTATAAATAACGTTAATGACTTTTTTGTTTTTTTCCCACTTACAACAAGTGGAGAGGAAGATTTAAGTTCATATTTCTTCTTGAAGGTAAAACCACAAGAGTCCTAGTAATAATATCAATGGCCTTTGGCTCAAATGACTCTTCCACTTCTCACGTGTATTGTATAGAATAGATATATGTAATATCACTCTCGTATGCACATAAGATTCCCATGTATAATTTCATCAAAAAAAAATAAAAAAGATCCCCATGCATGTATAAGATACACATATATGATATATGAAAGTGGAGTACTATATATGCGAAAATGAACAAAATTTGAGCTTGTAATCTAGTTTCTTGATAAGCTTGAGTTTGGATTGTGTTTGAAATAAAATCAAATGGACAATCTTGAATTTTTAATAATTGGCTCAGTTTGTTTACTACTCTTTTTTACATCATGACTCACGGGTGGAACCACGAGATGAGATATGCAATTGCCCTTGGTCCTACCATAGTATAATTTATTTTTTATTTCCCAGAAGATGTTTAATGTTTTCTTGTTTAATTATATAATTAATTTTATATGTCAATCTTCTTCTCTCCTCCCCCCTCCCCCTAAAAAAAAAAAAACACTTTCTTATAAGGTTCAAAATTTTTAAAAAGAAAATAATAGTAGGGAAAAAAATAAAGAAATAAAAGTTTCAGTTCAAGAGAAAAAAAGATACATTTTCAAAATTTATAAAATAACTATAAAGGATCTCAAATTCTTTATATAATCATTTTTCTTGCATAAAAATTTGAGTATAAGCAATAAAATATAGAGACAGCATAATAAATTTCGGAGTTTGATATTATTTTTAAGTTAAACTCTAAATTTTTTGGTACATAAAATGTTCATAGTATAATTTAAAATTTAAAATTTGAATATATTATAGGTCTATATTAATCAAAATAACAAAAATTTATATAAGTCTTACTTTGTGTCTAACTAATAGATATCTTTCAATGTTTAAATGGCATTTAGACTTCTGAAGAAGAAAAAGGATTAATTATGTAAAACATTCTAATGGACAAAAACATAATATTATGAATATGATATCTTTTTGTGGGATTGTTGCATTAAAATATTATTTAGCATTCTTAGCAGTAAATTCTAGAATATATTTTGTTGCATGTTTATAAAAAAATTATATGTATATATATATGTGTGTGTGCGCGTGCGTGCACGCGCATGCGCTCGTGTTGCATTAAAGCTATAGTGAACATGTATGTTTCTTTGGTTTGTCTTTTATCCTCCTCCTACAAGTACTTTACATTTGTGCTAACTCATCAACTAATAGTTTAGTATTTCTTGGAAAAAATTAGCAATGCCCAAAGTAAGTTGTGATTGCAGATAGATGATGTCAGTAAAATGGGAGCAGTGTAGGGATATATTTAGAAGAAGAAGAAAAAAAAAAGAAAAAAAAAGGAGGGGGTGGGGGGGAGGGTATGGAAGTTAATAATTCTTGCCAAGCATATGCCTATTTGGTTTTGTGATCACAATGTCTATGTTTAGTCTCTCTAGATATTTCAAACACAAATTTATTCTATCTTCGTACTTTCAAAACAGGTTAATGGCAAATTTTGTTTGAATAATTGAAATAGGTAACGAAATACATCTAACCCTCAATTTCTTTTCAAAAGGTCTCTATACTAAATTTGGTATAATAATTTAGTTGGATGTATCTTTTAGAATACATATTCATCATCCAAAATATTGTTTAATTCATGAGTTTGTGGTATATTGCACTTATATTATTTGAAAAAAGCATAAGTTTTGATTGTGACTGATTAAAAGTCACTGAAAATAATTGCCCAACAAAAAGAGAGGTTTGGGCACGTGCATTCTGCTTTCTGCATAGTATTAGGTGTCATTAGTTCAAGAAGCATTTATTTTGACTAGTATTCTAAAAATTCTAATTCTAATTATATTGATTTCTCAAAAATCAACCAACTAACAATCAAATTAGAAGCTAGCAATGCAGAAAATAGATGATAATTATGGAATACTAGCTTTATCACACGTGCTCAAAAGCTTTTCTTTTTTTGGTTTAATGTCAAAACTTTCATTTCAACCCAATTAAGGTATATGCATTTGTCCCACAATATTTTATGCATTTCCCAAATCACTGATATTACTAGGAGTGTGATAATACATAGCACCACTCACCCATACAAATTAAAGATTTCAATGCTATTTTAATTTTCATTTTTTGGTATTAGGTATCATCACATCCCTAGCTATATTGATGATTGCCAAATGCATAAATATTATTGGACAAACACATAAGTCTCAAATTAGAATGAAGAAAAAGTTTTGACATTAAAACAAAAAAATAAAGCTTCAAAGCACGTGCTATAGCCTCATCGCACGTGCGATGAGACTAATATGTATAACATAAATATGTGTTCATGGGGAGGGGACAAAACCTATACCTAACATGCATATGTCTTCATACAGTTGCAAACATATATCCATAGATACACACATATTGTGCTAGCACACAATGCACGCACCCATATCCACTACTGATTAAAAAAAGGGACAAATGGGTGTATGATTGAGGGATGTGTAACATGTGTTCACCTCACTATGTTCACTACAATTTTATCTAAGTGTTCTTTGATGTCTTGGTCCCTTATTCTTTTGTTTGGTCAAGTAATTACAATTCCTATAAACCCAAAACCAGTCAATCCCACATCTTCCAGTAGACCATTTAAGGCTGTGTTTGTTTTGCCTTCAAATGATTTCAGGAAATCATTTTACACCAGCCTTTGTGTTTGGTAGCTACAGAAAATTGGGTCAAATGAAATTCATTTTCCGCGTTGACTGTAAAATACACTGCCTAGGGCGTAAAACCATTTCAAGTTTTATTTTACCTTCAAATGATTTCCACCCCAGGAAAATAAACGAGAGAGAGAGAAACAGAAAGGAGAGATTGCGCCGATCACGCCAAATCGCATCAGTCTCACCAGATCGCATCGATCACGTCGCACCCCAGCACCGGCGAGATCACGCCGCCTGAAGCACCGTCGAGATCGCACCTTAGCACCAGCTCGTCGCACCCCAGTACCGCCGAGATTGCACCCACTCAACCTCACCGCCATGCTCCACCGATGCATGTCTCCGATCCACCACTGCCATCACCACCCTCGCCATCACCACCCCCGCCATCATCCAAGCTACCCTCCTTCATGAGCTCTAATCCACATCCAAGTTACCCATTTACCCACATAACCCAATCCCCATTTCGGCAAACCCACACCCACCTTGCTCGATCCATACCCACCCGATCTAGCTGTCGCCGTCCTTCGTTGGTATTGATCTCTCTCTTTCCCGATCTAGCCGCCGCCGTCCTCCGTTGGTACCGATCTCTCTCTTTCCCGATCTATCTCTCACTCTTTCTTCCTCCTCTCACCAGTATATTATGTATAAATTGTGAATAAATGATTTTATTTTGATTTTTGGTTGTGTTAAGTGTATATTTTGAAATTTTCTGTTGTAAAATTTGTTTGGAAGTTGAGAAAATGTGAAGCATTTGTAGGAAAATAGCATTTTCAAAATGTTACCAAACACAGAAAATCGTTTTTCGAACTATTTTCCATTACAAAACCAAACACTTGATTTTATTCTCCTTATGGAAATTTATTTTCCCCTGCATTTATTTTACACTCGGAATTCGATTTATATCAAACCAAACGCAGCCTAAGCCTTCATTTAATGAAGAATGTGTTGAAGCAACAATCTGATGTTAAGAGTGGGCACATTACTCTTGACATCAGATTTTCTGGGGGTTGAAAAGCTCTTCAAATCTCCTTGATAGATTTTACATTTGGCTTTTTGGGTGATGGAAAAACTGTTCACATTTTTTTTTTTTTTCACAATGTTTTTTCAATATTTTCAACTGAATACAAATCACTGTTCACATTTCTTTTATAATTGCCTAATAATCCATTTCACGATTTTCTATAAAAAAATTATTTTCACTAATAGGCAATAGCTACTTTTTTTTGTCCACCCTTTGTGGCCACAAATAGGCAATATGTGACTGTGACCTATTGGGATCCAATAGCTCTTTCAAATCTCTTCGGAAGATAAATATATAAAACCACTTCGCACCAAAACTTTCATTTTTTTTTATCATTTCATTTAAATTTTTTTTTTAAATTTTTTTTATTCATTTTTTATTCTTCCTCTCTCTCTCTCTCTCTCCCCCCTCTCTCTCTCTTTCTCAATTTTTAAGCATTGCCAGCCACATCCACCAGCCACAAAATCACAATATCAATTCACAACAGAGACAACGAACCCACCAAATCACAAAATCAGATCACCCCGCCGAAATCAAACCACAAAACCCACCAAAATCAGATCACACCCGCCAAAATCAAATCTCAAAATCAGCCACACTTGCCAAACCACCGTTGCCCAGACCCACAGTCGCCGAACCACCGCAGCCACACTCGCCGAAACCCAGCTAAAATCAATTCACAACAGAGACCCACGAACCCACCAAATCACAAAATTAGATCAACTCGTCAAAATCAAACCACAAAACCCACCAAAATCGAATCATATTGTAGCCCACACTTGCCGAACCACTGAACCATGAAATCAACCCAGACCCACGAAATCACGAACAAGGATGATCCACCACCACCCACGAAATCAACTCGTCCTATGGAGAAAGATCAATAGTCAAAGAAAGAGAGTGAGAGTCAGAAAGAAAGAGAGAGGAGACACGTAGAGAGATGAAGAGGCAGAGTGAAAGAGAGAGAGAAGAAATGGAGAAGAGAAGAGGCACGGCAGAAGAGAGAAAAAGTGATAAAAAAGAAAAATAATAATAAAAAATAGTAGCAACTTGCTATAGGGAGTTGTTAGTAGTAACACTGTAACAAGTTGCTAAAACTTTTTAGTTTTGGCATCTTTGATGTATAGCATATTTTAGGGTTTTAAGCTATAAAATAACATTTTAGCATTTTTCACATCTTTGACGTGAATGCTCTAATAGACCTAGCAAAATGACTTGGAATGACTTGTATTTTTTTCAAGTACCAGAAAAAGAAAATTTTAACATATTTTTCTTTCAATAAAAATAAAAGGGAAAAAAACTTTAAGATAAAAGTTGAATAAAAAAAAATAAAAAAAAAATTCCTTAGGTTTATAATCCGATAATTAATTCTATTGTCTACTAGACTAATAACTAATTCAACAAAAGAAGAAGAAGGGAAAAAAAAAAAAAAGAGTGTATAAACTAAGTGTGCTTTGGGATTGAATTTTCGTTGTAAGTTTATTTATATATTTGTTAAAATTTGGCAAAATTATAGTTTTTGCATAAAAAATTGTCTTTTAAAAAATTGTACATAAACAAATAAGTTAAAAGAAAAAAAAAATCCAAATTCATTTAATATATACAACTTTAAGAGTAGAACACAACATGTTAGTTAAAGAAAAAGATAAATAATTAAGAATAAAATCTACAATAAACTTACAGAAAAACTATGCATTGTTAGTTATATATTCGACAGTGAAAACATTTATTTTTGAGAATTGCTTATCAAGTTGATGAGTAATGTCATTAAGTGGTTTTATCCACAATATAGAGAATTTAAAATATGTCAATAAAAATTAAGTTTAAAAATTTTATAATATAGGCTTGATGAGCCATACCTTTTTTTTTTTTTGGGTTAAAATTCAAGCGAGTTATTAGGTCTAGGTCCAATTTTTCCATGTCTAACGTGATATGAGTAAGATTTGGGATACAAAAATTTTCATAATTTTTGATGTGGTAAATTGTAATAGAATAAGTAATATCATTTTCTATGGATCTACTATTAACACCATTTTTATCAGCACCAATCACAACATATTACCTTAATAGTTAAAAGAAAAAAAAAAATCTTGAAAGCTTAGTCATGGTTTTACCCTTAAAAAAAAAAAAAAAAATGAAGAAGGAAGAAGAAGAAGAAGAAGAAGAAGAGGAGGAGAAGTTGATAACAAGGCAATTATACTTCTCTTTTTTGTTGTGTTAGACTACAAGCCCAACGGGCCTAAACTCATTATACTTACTGGAAGTTATTCATTAATTTACATTGCATTATCAATGTAAGATTTACATTGTAGACTAAACAAATTTATACAACATTGTACACTTTTTTTGTACACATTTATTTAGTCTAAAATATAAATCTTACATTGATAATATAATGTAAATTTAATAATTGTCCTATACTTTATTTCTCTTCTATCTATAATCATAACATTTGCATTGTGGCCTCTTCATGCTATTTCCAACAACACAAGATGTTTTCTTATTTTATTTTATATATGAAAAGATTGGATATTCAATTATTCAATACAACAAATGGCATTCCCCGCTAAAAAATACAACAAATGGCATTCCCAGCTAAAAAAATACAACATATGGCATTCCCAGCTAAAAAAAATTACAACAAATGGCATCAATGCACTTATTCAAACTTAAAAAAAAGAATAGATGAACTAGTGGTTAATGAATGTATTTCAGATCACACGTGCACAATCTCCTGCTTCACATATCATTACCTCTTTGTCGTTTATTTGGCTAGCAAACTTTGGTTGAACCTTGCGATACTCCTCCCTGACAAATGAAGCAGCTTCATCGGCACGATCAGCATCTACAAATGCAAGACAGCAACCTCTAAATCCAGCCCCACTAAACCGTGTCCCAAATACGCCGGGAGCCCTCAAAAGGATTTCATACAGTTGAATTAGTGGTTCACAACCTACAACAATCATGACAGTTTGGTTGGTCATCAATTACTTTGATGCTTCAGAGCATTTCAAGGGCCAAAACAGTATTAATAAGTACCCACACGTCCAAGCTACAAACCTCAATATGGAAAATTTCTAGTCCTAGTCAATTCCATCGTTTCAAACTAAAATCTCCAAATTAGTATTTGAATTGTGAAAGTATTGAAACTCGATTGAATTTCAACATTGAGATAATATCTAAAAATTGAACTAAATCAAGATAAAGTCATGAAACATATGAAATAAGCAAAAATTAAATGAGATTTTGAATTGATGAAAACTTTGAAAAATAAGGTGAAATATATAAAGAAAAGCAAGAACAAAAAATTCCCGAGTATTGCAATGTTATTATTCCTGTACCTCTTGGCAAAAGTTGCGACCAACATATTTGAGTTGGTAAGGGAAAAAGCCTTATTGCAGGATATAATACAAGCAAAATTTATTTCTTTGATATGGTGAAAAAGTTATATAGTATATACATTCATACACTCAAAAGCATCATTTATTTCTAATGTCAATTGTCTACATATACAGGAGAATTTTAACAGGAATTTAGGAGGGTTCTCATGCTGTAATTTGGTTAGCATCAAAAGTGGAAAATTTAAAGTTGATCCTATACTTCATTTCAGAAGAGAATTTAAAATAAATAATAATTTTTTTTTTAAAAAGGCACCAAAATTTTATGCCCAGAGCCACCCTACTCAACGTTCATGCTAAAAGCAAAGAATGAGAAAAATAATACTCTTAAATCAGTTCAAGATCCAAAACTGTAAATGGGACCATTCAATCTTCTATTCATGTCTACTAACTTGGTGTGCAAGTGGAACCTCAGGAATGAAAATGACCATATAAAAACATGAAAATACTGCAAATAAACATAACTTCATAATAATATATTGATATATAAAAGAAGATTTCAGTTACTTCACATAGAATTAATTGGAGTAAGTAAAACCTAATTGCTAAAGGTTAGTATCCATATGGCCCCTGAACTCACAAATTGGTTATCGCCCATTCCAGGAGAGAAGCAGTACAGTTGGTTCTGCTTTCAGAAGTGGGAAACAGATCCAGCCATAAACAGCAAGACTGACACTACTTCTAAAAGAAATGCTTTTATAAAGAAAATTTAATGTAATTCTGATTATTTTCACTTTTTTTTTAAAATATCTTAAAACAAACTTTTATCCTTAAAAAATGTGTTTTTCTTTAGTTTTTTCACAACAGGGGCAGAATGATGAACAAAAGCTAGCAGCTATGAACACTGGAGATAAGTTTATACCAGATTCATATTTACTGATAGAACTTAAACCCGACACTGAAACAAGCTTTCCAAAATCTTCCAACTTGCCTGAAGCCCAAGCTTCAGCTCCTGAAATAATCATGCTTTCAACCAATTATTATTTGTAACACACAAAAATTCAAAATTATAACAGAACATAAGAATATATTTGCTTAAAAAAATTATTGAATGATGTTAATGGGGTTAAACCTTTGATAACCCGCATACTCTCTGAAAAATAATGCTCTGCTCTTTTAGCTAGATCAGGTTCTAATTGGCTCTGCAGGGTATGAGAGCAGGAGAGATTAGAAATGAATGACAAACTAATTGTAACAAAACCATGCTAAGGTAATGTAAGCCAGACACTTAGTTTACATGATGATAAAATAAGGGTCAATGAGAGAACATTAGGAAGACATCACCAAAGATATCCAAACCAAAATAATACTAAATGAGGTAAATTTGCAAAGTTCATGTAAAAATAAAATTAATGAAATATCGGTTTTAAAAGTTCACAATTTGATATTTCAAATGCTGGGGATTGTCTCATACTGGACCAATCAGGAGTAACATATTAGACTAACCCTTTGCCTTTTCTCATCACTTGCAAAGACTCTAATTAGAATGAAGAAGTGCCCTTACAAATGCACTTCCATAATTACATTGTTAAAATCAGCAATATTTGTGCACTTACAACTGCACAACCTTAAATATCACTTAGGCCATCTTGCAACAGTCAGAAATTAGAAATATTTGACCTCAAACACACCTTTTCAACAAAAGAGAACCTTTCTGCATTCAACAGTTGGCCAAGGGTAACATATGTGGATGTTGAGCATACTTTAAAAGAGCCTTAATAACTTGTTTTAGGTCTAATGTCCACATTAAATGCTTGTTATCTACACATGCATTATATGTCTGTCAAAATGCTAAATTAATTTTATCAATAGCTATATATGCACACACATTTTATATACATATGAAACCCAAAGCTGCAATGAATTAATTAATGCAAAAACTTCTGTCATTTGTGTTTACCTTGTGAGCTTCATAATCTTCTGGTTGAACTGTTTACATTCAGAAAAAAGGAAAAAAAAAATCAAAATCAAAATCATTCTACAACAAGGCAAGAAAGTTGAAATTCAAACTTGAGAAGCTTGTCAGTTCAACAAAGTGAAATACTTGCCATTTGATAGGATAGGCTCCATTTTGTTGTTTCCAGAAGCACTGTGGAAAAAAGAAAATAATATTATAAATGATTTCACAGAAAACATGATTTTCTTTATGTATTTAATTTCAATATAAATGACATAGCATAATCAGTTAAAACATCTCACACATAATGAAATGATTTTGGGGGTGTTATATAGTTGGTATTGAGGCAGGTTTTGGAAGGCACGTTTAAATCTGATTTGAGTTTTGCTGGTTTCAGAAATAATATTAAACCCAAAACTGCTTCAGGTTGGACTTGGGATGTCTTATTTTCTAATTAGATAAGGTTTTGGCTGGAGTTTCCTCACTAAACCCTGAGGAAATCTGTTCCTACTCAAAGTTGGTACCCTAAGGTTAATTTGCAGGTAAGGCCTCAAGAAGGCTTGTGGTCATGTTTGCTAGGATAATGGTTAAATGATTAAATTTACCCTTCCCTATAGTTTTTTGGTACACGTGGTAATTAATCATGGTATTAGAGCATGGGGTCCTAAAAGGAACTGTGGAAGCCTGACAGGTTTCTTCAATAAATCTAGTTATTTGGTGGGAGGATCCTATTTGTCCTTTATTTATCTGTTATTATTATTATCATTTATTTTGGTAATGAAGCTTTTTAGTAAGAATGTAAGGTAACTGCTTACGTTGAAGAGGAACACATGCTTTCTGGCTTCTTAGCTAGTGGTAGTAGTATAACAATTGAATAACATGGGAAATCTTATCTCCTTTGTGTTCCAAGCGCTTAACAGCATTTATCATGCTCTTTTTGCTTTACCTTTGTGTTATTTCTACATTTCAGCTGCTGAGATTACAGTTAATTCTATTTCCTAAACCACTCAATACCATTGCCTACTCCATTTTATAAAAGTTTCCTCTAAAATCCTCTTCACATATAGTTATGACTTATGAGTAATATTGTAATAGTAGTGAGGGTATTTTGGTAATATTTTAATTTATCTATAAACTAAAAATAATACATGTGTATTAGTATTTTTTTTTTTTATAGGTAATATAAGAATTATTATTGATGAAAATGGAAAAAGAAACATACAATGTGTTCATGAGAATGAACACAGCAAAGCACAAAAAAGAACACCACAGAAAACAATCAAGAGACTAAACTAAGAGAAGAACAAAACCAATGTGTATTAGTATTAATCAATTTTAACCTCAAGTACAATTTTCTGAAATCACTCTGGTAACAAAGTTCATTCAAATTAAACCTATTGGCTGTGGCTGTCATGAAATCCAGTTTCTCACACCAAGTTGTTTTGAGCTTGATAATTCATGAAGGTGTTATAACTGTAAGACATACATGCATATGAAGCAGATCTAAATCATATAAATAATCCTTAAGATATCTGAAAGTAGGTTCTGAAAAAGGAAGAAAGTGGATCTTACTTGAGAATAATTCTTGCAGCCTCTTGACACTCTGCAACTCGGCGATTATATCCAGAGCTGGTAGTCAAAGCATGCTTCAAGCCTGAAAATGCCAATAATATTTTGTATGCTTTCTGTGACTCAGTTTTGTGGGTTTTTGGCAGCTTGGGTGGGTGTACAAGCTTATGTTCTTTGGTCTACAAATGCCAAGTGAGATTCAGAAGATGGAATAATTCTAATGAATAGAAGAATAAGAGAATATCTATTAACTTTCAAAATTGAAGCAGAATACAATATATTTGAAGTCAAAATCTAAAGAAATAGTTATAGATGAAACCAATATTGCATTGCAAAGAGACATATTATACCAGCATGGAAGAGATCCCATAATTTGAAGATGCACAAAAGATAGAAGGCATATCATATACAATAACAATTAACATTCTGTCCTACATGTTGTGCTTGTGCCAAGTGGCCCAGCGTAATTGTTACAAGTCGTACAATGTATTTTTTCCATATAACTCATTAATTATAAGATAGTTTATTCTAAATGAAATTCTATCCTCACTAATTATATTAAGATAGTTTACTCTAGGTAGATTATATAACCAAAGTTTCAAAAAAAAAAAAAAAAAAACTATCCCAATTAAATTATATTACTAAAAGTTTCTAGAAATTTAAGAGAACATTAATTATCTACTTAAATTATTTTAATCATCTCCCATTATTGCTAGTTTTAATATAATAATAGTGTCCTATACATAGTACAAGTGCCAAGTGGCTTAATGTATGTGTTATACATTGCTCAATGTACTTTTGTTTTGAGGCTCATTAACTATTATACATATAACATGGGGGAACGATATTCATGGGTATATTCTTCAACATCCTTACTCGTGAAGATACAAGTTGTTATACAACAGTGGGCAATGCCCTAGTTAGTTTCTAGCAAAATGTAAAAGCATAGAAGCAGCAATCCAGACATTTTTAACGATTTCTTGGAAGCCAATAGCTCTAAGATCCTAACAAATTGGATTGGGGCAGTTTTTTTAATCTTAGGGTTTTGGATTTTGGGAATCTTAGGGCTTGATTTAGGAATGAAAAATTGGGGGAATGGGGGAAAACAATGGCAAATGGTTGGGGTATTTTGGTAATAACATCTTTGTTACTCAATTGCCATGTCATGTGCCACATGATTAAATAGATTTACACCAACAATTTCTGTTAAAAAATATAGCACTGGTCACTGAATGGATCCATTGGTACTGAAAAAATAAATAAAGCCATAAAGGACCAACTTGTCATGAACTATTTTAGAGGGATCAACTTCAAACCTGGTGATATTTTTTTTTGATAGGTAAAACTTGGTGATATTTTTAGGGACAAAAATTATAGTTTAGCCATTAAAATTTTATATAAATTATACTATTAAGTAAATGTTTTCTTTGATGTACATATAATTTTTAATTAATCCGTGAAGAGTTAAGGGACAGTAACACAAAAATGAAAACATAGATCAGTGAAATCTTGAAGAATAAATAGATGTGACACACACACACACACACACAAAATTACCTATCAGTTCCCTAAAATCGTACTCATTAAAGCCTTTAACCCTCATACAACAAATAGCTTCGAAACTACCCATGAATTCAATTTTACAGTTCATGGGTACTGTTCACAGCAGCCAAAAACTTGGGTTCTTTTCCATGTAAACACAAATGCCTTTCCTTACTCTATTTGAAACCTGAATTTCCCTAATATTTATCTAGCCCTAATAAGACAATCCTCTCTACTATTTTCTGCCATTAAAATCCTGCAACCTTTAATCTTATTTCCTGTCCCTTACAACTTTCTACTTTATTTTCCAATGCTTTAAAATATGAAGAGGCACAATATTTTACCTATACTTTACTATTGATTAACCTTAGAAACATCCCTTGCCTGCTTTCCTACATTATTTTGGTGTCGGAGCATTTGTCTCAAGTCACTAGGCCTCTCCACCTAATAGCTTAAGCTTTTAGTTACAGGTTATTGGATTGTGTGGGGGAGAGGGTGTTAAACTAAGTGTTCCCCTTATGCACGTAATTACAGGTCTATGCTCTACTAGGTCCCCTCTACCTTATAGTTTAAGCATTTAGGCTAGAAGCTGTAATAGCATCCCCCCACCCCACATGCATGCACGTGCACCCTCCACTGCAGAGGAGAAAAAGGGGGGGGGGGGGGGGTGTGAAGAAAAAGAGAGACAGACAGAGAGGTCTTCGAGATTTCATTCCTCAATCCACTATTCCGTTCCTTCCTGTATCTCGAGAAAGCACTAGAATGTCATTAGCACTAGCCAGCTGCACTTTTTTATTCACTTATGATGAAGCAATAAGAATATACTATGTTCCACTAAAAGAAACAATCTGTAAAGTTACTTTTGTACTTATCAGATTCAGAATTGCAATTTCAAGATTTTTTGTTTCCATATACCTTGTGAACTTTGTACATAGCTTCATTTTTTTTTTGATAAGTAATAAAGATTCAATGATATTAAAAAGAGAGAGACGCCCAAGTACACAAGGAGTATATAGGGGTGAACAAATCAAAAATGAACATTACAAAAATCAAGTAAATCCAAAATAGAAGAAAAATGATGGTTCCTCCACACAGAGAACCAATCCAATAAAGTTCTGAAAAATAGAAGCTTGAGGTCAGACATGGAACGCTCATTTTCTTCAAATTCACCACATCAAACAATGACGAACAACCATCCATATATCTCCATTACGATGGCGACCAAATCGACCTTGCCAACAAGCAAATAGCTTCATTTTACGTGTAAAATTTTACATGTTTCCTAATATCCAAAGAACTCCAAAGAGAAAAATATCAGGTTCAAAAATGATGGACCAATCAGAAGATCCAGAAATATACACTTATATTTTAGTTTGTCAACAGCTATTAGATTTTAGAAATTTGATAAATAATCCTTTTACAATATTTACCAGACTATCATTTTTCTATCACTTGAATCCATGTATTATGAATTTTCATGAATTTTCTTCATGAATAATCTCCACCTTAATGTTGATACAAGCATTTTGGTTTAATACGTAAAACATTTCCGCCTCATGAACATTCTAAATGATTCAGTAACAATGCAAGCCTCATAAACAAAGTAGCCATTAGGTTTATGAGATAACAATAACATAGACTTCACTGAGTCAATACATGGTTATGATACTGGATCTCAAGATACAACTCTGCACAACAAAAATAAAGGAATGACATTATCCTAGCGCCACCCCCCCCACGGCGGCATAAACAAAGAAAAAGAAGAATGAATGAATGACATTCACAAAAGAAATTGAATTAAATAACAGAACAAACACAGAAAGCAATATGCACCTAAAAATCTTCACGATACACAATTAGTAGCATGTAAGACAAACTGGGAAAAGATCATAACTGAAATAGAATCCAACTCTGCACTGAACTTAAACCATCTGTTGTATCTAATATATAAAAACAAACATTTATATGAGTAATAGAATTCATAAATTACCTTGCAGTTCATGAATGTTAGACAACCCTGGCTTGAAAGCAAGATGGCTGATTGATCCAAGATGCCATTTCTCAGACCCAAATATTCATTTTCAATATACCTACATATGCACAAAAATGAAATTTAGAAAGGTGTAGTATGATTAAACAAATGGGATAAGTATCTGTCACAATGTATATTATTTTAATGTTGGCACCAAAATACCATGAAATACAAGCACTGTTTTTCAACTCTCTCTCTCTCTCTCTCTCTCTCTCTCTCTTTTTATATATATATATATTAAACACTAAGAAAAAATAAATGCAGCCTCTTCATCCCTAGGTTTCCAAGAGAAGCTAAGCATTTGTAATTAGCAAGATTAACATACCATGTACCTTATATATTTCTGACAATTGTAGTTTGCAGGTATGTCAGGAGCACTGGTTTTAATGAACTACCAAGTTAAAATTAAAGAAAAAAATTATAAAAAATTAAACTGAAAGAATTAAAACCGGTGATCCTCAAATATTGGAACCAGTGACACTTTTTTAATTCTATCCCTGTAACTACACTTTTGACTGCATATATCAGAACTTCACAACATTTAGAGAGTACTCACGATATTGTGTAAGTGCAAGAAGCGAGACTGGAATTTTTTATCTCTCATTTATCAAAAAATCAATTTCAATTTCTTTTTTCTTTTCCCATAAAAGGTTTCTGAAAACAGTTCCTAAACCAATGCCCTTATGCATCCATTAACTTTTCCCTAAAATAAAATTTAAAAACCTAATTAGCTATCATAGACATTTATTCTTGAGTTCCTTAACCTTAGACCTCCAAAGAGGATATTGTTTCTCTAACCATGCTATGGTGACACTATCTTGAACCTAGGACTTGAATGCAGATTGAATTTAGGTTTAATAGATTCCAAATGGCATTTATTTGAAAATGATTTTGTGTTTGAAAGGTTGAGTAAATGCATGGGACAATGTTCATTCCACAAAAACCTATCGGCAATTTCTTCTACGCTCCCTATACGTTAATCCTATTTTGTGCATTTAAATTTTTTTTTTTTGATAAGTAATAAGGTTATAGAAATTAGAAAAATTGAGCCACCCAAGTATACATGAAATATACTGACAAAAATTGCATAAATCTATCAAATCAATAATAGAAAATAAAGAGAGATTCCTATTGGCTGACAACCAATTTAAAATAGTTCTAATAAAGAACAACTTAAGATCATGCATAGAACTTTCGGTGTCTTCAAAAATCATACTATTCCTTTCCCTCCGGATGCACCACATCAAACAATGAGGGATAACCATCCAAATATGACCATTTCGATGACGACAAAAACGACATTCCCAACAAGCTAAAAGCTCAACAACAGATTTTGGCATCACCCATGAAACTCCAAACAAAACCAAAATCATGGACCATAGATCTGAAGCAATAGGTGATCAACAGATTCATCATTGCATTGCACATACAGCACCAATCTGTAATTCTTATCTTCCTCTTCCTTAAGTTGTCAATTGTCAAAATTTTACCTAAAGCTGCAGTCCATACAAAAAAGGCTACTCTTGGAGGGGCTTTTGATCTCCAAATGATTTTCCAAGGAAAGGACTGCTCATTGGTGATAGCAGCAGCATCCAAAAGACGATAATAGGTAGCAACCTTAAAGCCCTTTTTCTTATCAGGTTTCCAGCACATTTTATCCTCCCCAATCCCCCTAATTCCCAAACCATAAATGGTATCCATGAATGTCATCAAGGACTCCAATTCCCAGTCTTGAATGGCCCATACAATGTGTAGATCCCAGTGAAGAACCCCATCGGTGAATTGCATTAAATCCACCACACTTGCCTCCTTATTACTACAAACCTAAAATAACTCAGGATAGCAAACAGCAAGAGAGCTCTCCCCACTCCATTGGTCTTTCCAAAATTTCAATTGTTCCATCCCCAACTTCATATAGAATATGGCTTGACATAGATGGCCATCCCTGTCTAATAGTTCTCCACATACCAACTCCATAAGGATCATAAACTAGATTAGAGCACCATCCCCCCCATTCACTACCATACTTCACTTCTATCACTCATCTCCATAATGTATTCTTCTCATGACCATATCGCCACAACCATTTTCCTAACAAGGAGTCATTAAAAATCCTCAATCTTCTAATACCCAAACCACCTACCGAAAGAGGAGAACAAACATCTGCCCATTTAACTAGATGGCATTTAGTCTCTTCACCCATACCACCCCATAAAAATTTTTGCTGCAGTTTTTCAATACGGCTAGCCACAACTGCTGGGATAGGAAAGAAAGAAAGAAATAGGTATGCAAGCTTGATAAAGTATTCTTAATTAAAGTGACTCTACCTCCCTTGGATAAATATAAACGTTTCCATCCTGCAAGTTTCTTTCTATCTTTTCTAAAATTGGATTCCAAATTGACCTATCTTTGAAGTGAGCACCCAAAGGAAGACCCAAAATATCTGTAGGTATCTTGGAATGCCTAAAGCCCCAAAATAATGGTTGAAGTCAGTATTTCTCTTCTTGCTGGGATATGGTCTCAATAATCGCTGGAAATTATAGTGACTATAAAAACAATAATTAAAGTAACACTCAATTGAACAGTAAAGGCAAAAGCAACTTGCTGTCATGGCTAATTAGACAACGTGGCTTAAATATCCTTAACAAAGCCATAGACTAACCAAGCTTGAACCCAATTATTTGGACAAACCAATTTCTATTTCATATAAGTATATCCAAATTATTTGCAATAGCTCTGTCTCCTCCACCACCCTGTCTCTTTTTCGTGAAAGCTAAGTTTAAATACACACCCAGTGAATTGCACTCATGGGAGTTCATGTTCGTGATCTTGATTGATTTAAAAATGATCATATGTCTACCTAAAAAATAGTTGAAAATTTCTGACAAACTTACTGATCATAATCAATATTTTCTGTCGGAGATACCGTTAAGTGATTTGTACTTTCCAATGCCAACAAGTAAGCTATGCCAACCTGTCAAACATGTAATTATACAGATTAACTTATTAGATTAAAAATAAAAGGTGCTACTCAAAAGCAATAAGGCATTGAAATAGCTATATAGAAAACCTTATGCAAACTAGACATAAACACAGCAAAGAAAATTAAATGTCTTAGATATTTAGCAATGGATAAATATGATAAGCAAAAATGCATTAAACTTGATTACCTTAATCATAAGTCCTAATTTCCCCACCCTTTATGAAGATAAGAGAGAGCGACTTTAAATTCAGCTCAGAAAATGAAAGACTATATGACTGATTGTGAACCTTTTCAATTCTACTCAGTAAATTTCTTGACTGTAAACACATTATAACAAAAGCATGTGAAAAGGAAAGAAACTCACAGCAGCAGAAGAGCTAAGTCCTGAACTGTCAAGACCTTCGGAACCACATATGTATCCTATGATACCCTGCAACAATTGCAACAAATGATCTAATAGATGGATTCTGAAAAACAGCACAATCTTACAATAGGTGAAACAGAAATTTACTTGCAATTCCAAGAAATAAAGGGATGGTTAAAGTAGATGGTTGATAAATATTAAAGAGTGACTATTTTTTGTATCGTGATTTAATTATAAGTAAAGATGAAAGGATTGAAGAGAATGTTTCTTGTAGAATTAAAGAGAGAGGTGCATATATGGAGCACGTTGTGATTGTAAGATACCCATAAAACTAAAGGGAGAAATCTTCTTTTATAAGCATTAAACGTGTATTAAAAGAGTGCAAAAAGGGTGTGGCACTTTAGTACACCAAAGGTATACATGAGAGAGAAAAAAAAACTAATCTAAAATTTAACAGCTCAACAAAATCCAACATAGAAGAAAAAGTAAAGCAATTAGTAGTAGTTATCAACATCAACAACAACAAAGCCTTAGTAGTAACTATGGATTCTAGACGGATTAGTTAAGATTGGCCATATGTATTCTTTTCCTCCGCATAGTTATCCATTTATAAAGTTCTAGGGAAGAAGAACTTGAAATCTAGAACTGCTAGTTCACATCCTTCAAAGTACAAGAGTTTCGTTTTCACCAGATACACCACATAAGAGCCATTGGTACCACATTCCAAATCATACAATTCTTACGTTTCCCCAACCTACCTTTCTAGCAAGCCAACAGATCTACCAAAGTATAAGGCATAACACACGATGCCAAAACGAGAGAAGACAAATAACCACAAATTTCTCACTATAGGAAAAAAAAAGTAGTAAATGGTCCAGAGTCCTGCCCATATTTTTGCAGATACATCACCAGTCTACAATAATTATGTTTCTATTTGTTATCAAATGTCATGTTTCCCAAAGCCACAATATACAGAAACACTACAACTCTTCGAGGTGATTTCACCTGCCATATAGTCTGTTGAGGAAAAAAAAAACAAATCCTTTTCTAGTTTCCTTAAATTCACTATAGTACACCTAACATTGAACTCCTTTAAGCTAGATGCCACCCATATGAGCCTATCAGCCACTCCTAAATACAATATGTCCATGAACAACATTAGGGACTCCAATTCCCAGTCTGGAGCAAACGTAGAGAACCTAGGTGTCCAAGTAACGTGCTCAGAAAAAATATCCAGATTATCAGCCACCGTTGCAGTTCAACTACAATATGGAGTAATTCTAAATAGGAAACTTTTAAAGGCATGTGTCCACACCATTGATCATCCCAAAAATGAATTCTTGAGCCATGTCTTACATCACACATGATAAAATTTGAGAATAAATCTGATTCACTGCTGATATACTTCCACACCCCATGCCATAAGAACCCACAACCATCTCAAAACATCAATGACCCCATTCAACCCCATACTTCTTGTCTATTACCTTCAAGCTCCTTTACGTATCTCCATAACCATTTTCCAATCAAGGATTGGTTAAAAAAAACAAAGCTGCCTTAACAAAATTTTGAAAACATAAAATAAAATAATAATAATAAAAAAAAATAGAGAAATTTGGGTCAAGGGAGAAATATCAAATCTCAATTCTGAGTCTAAAGGAATTTTATTCAATGAAAAAATTTGGTTTCTTGCTCACTTTCCTCCTCCACTTCTTCTAATAAGAGTTCTTTTTTATAGCAGCTTCCCATTGCCTTTCAACAATCTACCAATCGATGATCAGGTTCACCACATAGAAAGCACTTGAAGCCACCTCTTTGGGCTGTTTTCTAGCTCCCACATGGTTGGCATTGGGCTGGTTGGATGAGGGCACAAGAAACTTATTAATTCTTGCTGCTTTCCACATCAAGATTGCAACAAGCTTTGGTGTAGCTTTGAAATTGTTGTCCAGGCCTTGAAACATCTTGATTTTGTTGTCTCTCCAACAACAAGGCCGCTTATAAGCCTCAGAAACTTTCCAAAGCAAATGCAACCCAAGAATATCTTGAATGGTTGGCTTCAATCCACTAAGATTCCTTACACCATCTGCTCTTCATTTTCATTCAAATCAATACAAGTCATAAGTTGATAGAATTCCTTGGTATACTCTTCTACACTATCAACCTGTAGGTTGTGTAGGTTCTTGTACAAGGTTTGCATGTAATTGAAGGGAAAGATTTGTTTCTTGAGCTTGTTCTTAATCTTGCACCAATCTTAAATCTTGCTCTTGCCCCTCCTTTGACTATTCATTTGCAATCACTCCCACCATACAAAGGTTCTTTCTTTAAGTCAAATCAATAACAATTTCACCTTCCTTTCTTCATAAACTTCAAACTAATCGACCACCCTTTCAAGTGTATTTAACCAATCAACAAGCTCATCGAGGTTAATACTTCCTTGAAATTTTAGAAGTTCAACCTTGATGTTGTTCTCACACTTGTGCTCGTACCTCCCAATAGGCCTTTCCCTTTTAGGAAATCCAAAAGGATTCTCAAATTTTTAAGCATAATTGGCTTCATCACTCCTCATGCTAGGAGGATGCAACCATTGTACCATCTCAGTCAAGGCAAAAATCTGCCTCCTCAATTGCTCAATATCATATTCGTAAGGATGATGTTGTTGGTCATCATTTTGTTCGATGTGAGCAGGAAAATCTGCTCATGGTCAGGATTCACTCCATTACTTCATCCTATTCCATTCAGATCTTACACATTGTTCCATGATAATGAACTAGTGCTTAGATTTCTTATGGAAGAATTTCAAGAACTGAAGTAGAGGTGAAGAGCAGCCAAATCCGAATAAACCATGTCAAATTATTCAAGGATAAACCAAACTATAAAGCTCTTTGATGTGCTTGGGCAAGACAAAACTAGATCAGATTTTCTTAAAGGGAATTCTAAGATACTCGGACAAGAGCAAGGAAAGTCAGATCAAAAAATCTTTAGGCCGGGGGAATTTTGAAGAATCTCTAGCAGATTGAATAGTCACAGAAGGAAGATCGAAGCCTAAGCTATGATACTAAAATGATGCAAAACAAAATTTGAAACTCCAAAGAAAAAGAGAGAAAATTGGGTAGAGAGAGAAAGTGGAGGCAAAATGAGACAGAATTCTCAAATATCAATTCTGATTTGCCATAAGGCATTCGTGGCCATATCATCACCATTGCCATGTTGAAATACCCTACATCAGGCCTAACCCCCCAAAACCTATTTTATATTGGATTACATACCTCATCCCAATTCACCAAATGAAATTCGGAATCCTCCCCAACACTGTTCCATAGGAAATTTCTTCGTAACTTCTCTAAACATGTATCCACTAACACTACATAGGTCATCGAGACCTGAATTATGTTGGCAAACTTGATAGGGAGCTTTTGATTAGTGTCATTCTTCCTGTTTGTTAAAAAAAATGTAAACATACTGTACAACAGAACAAATAATACCAAACACATATTTCTAACCTGGGTAATCTTATTTCCTCTGCTGGTTAGTGCATATAGGGCCCCCCTAGCATAATTTCCCCAATTACATTCTTCTTGTAATTTGGATGAATCATCTGCAAGGATCTCACCCTTCTTCCCAACGCTGTGTCTTGGGTGCTGTGTTTCATCAACTCTACAAGGATGATACAAAAAAAAATAAAAAATCAAATTATGGCCACATTATATAATGTAATTAATGGAAAAAAATACAAATTGTCACAATCATCCAGCCTTATCCACCAAAGAAGAGGTGGTGTCACGAAAATGGGAATTACCAAGCCAAATAACAGGGATAACTATCAATTACGTTATATGAATTTCAGAATATCAACAAGTAAAATGAAAAAAAAAATTTACATTCTTTTCTCTTTTTATTTATAAGTGACAGGCAATGACATTCTATTAGACTTACTATTGTTATTTTATGTTAGAGTAGAGGCATGCCTGTAATCTTGCCATGTCACTCTAATAGAAAAATCTGCTAAGGTGAGGGACTAATTAATTAAGCTCTAAACCCTCTCTCTCTCTTATTTTATTCTTTTGTTCCTCTTTCTTCTTTGTGAACCCTAATCTTTCATATTTTACAACTCAACTTGGTATCAGATAGTACCGATCCAACTGTTGAAAACACGTTATAGCAATCTCGAGATCAACTTTAGTTGGCAGAGGTGTGCTGACATAAGCATCTGTACAATGAGTCTATGACATAAGCATTGATGTCAGCATCCACACAATCACCCAAATCCAACAACTACGTCATCTGAGTCGCCGGCCTCCCTTGATAATTTCAGTGATTTTTTTTTCCAAAATTTTTTATGCCAATCTAATGTGAGTTTTTAATTTTTCAAAGTTTTTTTTTCCTATTTCTGTCACTGATTTTCCAATTTGCTTTTTTTGAGATTTCCGACCGTTTGTCTTATTGGTTGAATCTGATTATTGCTATGGTTTGGTTTGGTGTGCCTTACTACATATTAATTCATTGGCTTAGGCTATTATTATAGAATGGGTTGTTTGAGTTCCATATGAATAAAGAAAAATCCGTTGTCATGCCTGAGGATAAAACATCACTAATTAAAGTTGATGATATACCTAAATTGATTATGTTGAGGAAGCTGAATGGCTTAAATTATTTTGCTTAGGTACTTTCTGTGAAATCTTTTCTATGTGGGAAAAATAAATTAAAAAATTTTGACAATAAACCTTCTAATATTGGGGCTTCAAACTATAAGGATTGGATGAGTGGGGATTCTATTGTTATGTGATGGCTCTAGCATAATTTGCAACCCCACAAAATATCTGCTACTCTTCTAAGAAGATTCAGAACTATATTGAAAAATCTATTTTGCATCAAAGTAATGTTTCTCAAGTTTATGAGATTTATAAGAGAATTTTCACTACGAAGCAATCTGGGCCGTCTAAGTACTATAGTTTTTTTTGATAGGTAATAAAAGTTTTGTTGATAAGAAAGGTGCAATGTGTTTACGATAGTAAACTCATTGCACTTGCAGCGATTACAAACAAATCAGAGGGCAAAGCTAACAGAAATAAGGAAATCAGACCTGGAAATACAATGTGTAAAACCCCAAATATGAGACCACCCAAACAAAGTCCTAGCTAGCAAAGACTTCAAAAGATCTACCGGTCTCTCAATATCCTCAAATGTTCGGGCATTGTGTTCCTTATAGATTAAACACATAAGACATGTTAGTACCATGTTCCAAACATTTGAAGAAAAAGTCTCCAACCAATTCCTCCATGCAAATAGGAGAGAGACAACTATATTCGGCATCATTCACTAAACCCCAAACATAAGAAAGACTTCACAAAGCATGAGCAAACTTACAATGGAGCAAAAGATAATCCACAGTTTCCTCATCACAACAACATAGGCAACATCAATTAACAACACCAATTAACAAGAGGCAAGTTCTTCTTAACAAGGTTATCTATTGTAAGAATCCCACCCCTGGCAGTTGTCCATAAAAAGAAAGACACCCTTTTAAGTATCTTAACACACCAAATGCTCTGCCAAAGGAAAGAAACAGAAGGGGCTTCCAATAATGAATTATAAAAAGAGTGCATATCAAAAACACCACTACATGTCAATTGCCAAATCAAGTTATCATCACCCTCCCCCCTTGGTAGTTTGGAGGAAATATGCTCAAAAAAAGAGTAAAATCTCACAAAATCTCTCCAACTCGCAATCATTAAAGTCACGACGGAAAAGTAAGTTCCAGCTCCTACCTCCCCCATCTAGTGCAGTAAAAACCAGATCAGAGATCAAAGCTTCTTGAGCCACAGCACAAGCAAACAAATCCATATACAAATCTTTCAAAGAAATAGGACCGCTCCAAAGGTTGTACCAGAACCAAATGCGAAGACCCTCTCCCGTCACATACACCACATGAACAAAGAAATTCAAAGCACCTTTCCTAATGTTCTTCCACATCCCACAGAAATTCAAAGCACCTTTCTTAATGTTCTTCCACATCCCACAGCCATGTATCCCTCTAACAACTCTAGTGCACCAACCTCCACTAGCCTCCCCATATTTGGTGGCTATAACCTTATGCCATAAATGGGTGACTTCATTCCCAAAATGCCATAGCCACTTCCCAAGCAAAGTTTGGTTAAACACCCCAATCCTCCGAATCCCCAAACCACCTGCCTCCACTGGCTAAGTGCTATAGTACTCTTAAAAATTTGTGGGATCTATTATTGCAGTACCAACCTTTTATACCTGAGCCCAGCCCGATTATTAATCATATTTTTTTTCGGGGCCCAGACCCGCCCCGTCGGGCCCCATGGGCCCCGTTGCCCAATCAAAAAAAAAAAATTTGTTTGCATGATACTAATTTTCTCAGCAACCAAATAGTAGGGGAAACTCAAGAAAATCCAAATCTGAACAAATCTGAAACCCTTTGTCCGATCAAGAAAATCCCTAGGTTTGAACAGATCCCTTTGTCCAATCAAGAAAATCCAGATCTGAACAGATCCGTTGCCCAATCAAAAAAAAATAAAAATTTGTTTGTCTGATACTGATTTTCTCAACAACCAAACAGTAGGAGAAACTTATTTTCATTACAAAATTTTCCCACATCAAAAGTAAAAACAAGAATTAACATATAATCCCTAGGTCCTAACAAGAAAACCCTACAAAATCAAATCAAACAAGCCGATCCTATTCAACAAAAATAGCACTTAAACTAGAAAATACAAATTTGATTCTTTGAACAAATTTGCAGCTGCCTCTGCGCCTCGAAGAACGAGTTGGACCACAAGGAAATCTCCTTCACCAAGTGCAACTCCACCACGTCCAAATACTGCAAAAGCTTCTCCTGCAGGACCAGGTTTTCGGCCGCCATCGAGAACGGACACACCACCCGGAACGTCGCGCCATCCTCCAACGCGAAATCCTCCTTGAAGTAAAGCGCCGGGACCTCGCGCAAGCACGCAATGAGAGCTTCGCTGCCGTGGCCTTGAGATTCCGAAGCCGAGGACTCCAAATCCTTGGTGGAGTGGTTCCGAATGTCCTCGAACCGGTGGTAGGAATCGGAGATTGAGCTGAAGTAGGTGGAGAAATCGGATCGGGTGAGCTCCGAAGAGGCCTTGGAGATTAGAGGCGCGAATTCAGGAGGAGCGAGAGACGAGGACGAAGAAGAACACCACCACCAATCAGAGCGGTGAGATTGAGAGTGAGTGAGAGTGGGAGAGGAGAGAGGCCGCTAGTGAGTTGTTGTGAAATGAGAGAGGGTTTGATTAGGGTTTATAAGCATAAATATATAGGAGGGTTTTTTTGTAATTGTATTATCTTGTAATCGGGTCGAGTCGGGTCCAGGTTCGGGCCGGGTTTTACCAAAACCCCGAACCCGCTTTGGGTTTTTTTTTTTAAATCCAAACCCGACCCTATTCTCTATCGGACCGGGTAAAACCCGACCCATTAGAGTCGGGCCGGGCCGGGTATCCGCAGGTCGGGCTAAAATTGCCATCCCTACTTCCCCTCCCTCTGTTTCTCTTTGAGGCATAAACAGAGGTAATTTTCTTATTACTCAATCTTTTTTATGTTTTCTTCCTCATATGTTTGTACATTTGTCTTTATTTTACACAAGTTTATAGTTTTGAAAATACTTTCCTTATCTCTCTTTAGGTGTTCAAACTTTTCTACACTAGAATTGGTCATTGGTGTATGTTTCAAATGGTCATTTTGTATGCAGAAATACAAAGAAAAAGCAGTCGGTGTAATATAGAAATACATATAATTTTTTAATTTAAAAAAAAAAAAAAAAAAAAAAAAAAAAAAAAAAAAGAAGAAGAAGAAAAAGAGCCTCTAAACACGCGCGTAGCACGTTCAGAGGCTAGTTTCAATGACTATCTTCCAAGCCAGGCATGCTTGATCAATATGCGCTAGATTAAGGGAGAGAAATGTAGTTACTCTTGTTATTTTATGTTAGCTTAGGGGAATTCCAGTAAGCTTGTCATATCACTCTAATATAAATGTGGTAAGATGAGGAACTAATTGATTAAGCCCTAAACCTTTTTCTTTACTCTCTCTTTCTCTCTCTCTCTCAACTCAACTCAACTCATATTTTACAACTCAACTCATTCAAAACCCCATAATGCAGAAGTCAATCTTAAAGATTTCCAAAGCCAACATGAAGTTCACTAATGTAGAAGAACTTGATTCTACATATCAGAAAAGGTCCACTAATCTTGTTTTAGTGTATTTAGATTTCTATTTTAAAAAATGGAAAGTTTCTTTTTAGGGGTATTTAAGTAAGCATATAAATTATATTGTTTAGTCTTGAACTTAGTAGTTGTTTGATTATAAGTCTAGTTTGGCTTATTCTTATTGATGTTTACTTTGAGTCATCTAAAAAATTAAGGAGTCTTTTACCATTTCTAACTAGGACTTCGTAGTTTTCCACACTGTATTAGGAGTTTATTTCTATATAAGGAAGAGTTTAAATAAAATTACAGAGAGACCTCTGCTTAAGAAAAATTTCAGCCTATTATACCCTATTGAAATCCTTCTACATAAGACTCCAAGGAGGCCTTGGTGAGATTTCAAGGATCCTCCTCCTCCTCCTCCTACTTTTCTTTAATTTAGAGCTACATCCAGCCCCTTACCAGTTTCTTGTCAAGCTTAAATTGATTCTAATGGTCCTATTTTACAAACCTTAACATAGCGCACTACCAATTAGCATTAAAAACACTCCTCAAAGATATCAAATTTACTGTTCAAGATGATGTCCATTAATGTTGCTGGAAAGTCATCCTACATTGCATTAGAAGAAGCAAACACTAATGTGCATCAACCATAATTTTCTTCCTAATATGTGTCTATCTTGTTTGAATGGTCAATGTCACCATTTGCAAGAGCTTCTTTTGTTTGAATTTAATGGAAAATCGCAATAAATAAATGATCGTAATATGAAATTATGAGGCTTGGAATATTGGAACATAATAAAAAAAAGAAATAGAAAAATTCAGAGATGATTATAAGAATAATCCCCACACCTGAACCTAACTTCTCCTTTAAACTGTCCTGAACGCAGTACAACCTACAACAGTCAAAGCAGAACCACATGTAACTTATCAGAAGTATAAATTTACTCATATATGTTACTGCTTAAGTCAGTTATTTTCCCTAGAATTTCATTCAACAAAAGAGAACAAAAAGTGTGGTGACAAGCTTGAGGCTTGTAGGAAATTTGGATTATCCACACATAATAAATGAGCCTATTCTACTTTGCACAAACTCCATGCAAGTCTTAGTTTCTTTTTCTTTCTTTGTTAGCACTTAATGAGGCTTAATTTTCTTAATACTATCTATAAAATGTTTTGGAGCTTCATGGGACAGGCCGGTAGAGTACCATCAAATCCACAAATTAAGCAGGTAGAGAGCAGATTTTTTTTTTTTTTGGATAGGTAGGTATAGAGCAGATTTTTCCCCTTACCACGCAGCTCAATATTGAAATGCAAAGATTTATTGGCAAGCCAGTGGTGTAAATTTTTTTTGGTAAGAACTCAAATCCAAAAAATACCCAACAAATAAGCCACCTGAATTCCATAATACTACAAGTAGTAAATACACTCGGTCCACCCTTGTTATCCTCCCACTATAGAAGCTCTAAAAGGCACAATTAAAGATTACAAAAGAAAATTCAGGTGATCTAAAAAAGCACACCTGTCCCAGTGCCTTGTTGGTGCTCAAGATCTGATTGAGTATTGAAAGAAAATTTTTTGAACATTCAATAGATCACAGGACTGAAATTACAAGACCAGATTCACAAACTTCAGCAAGAACAAGATTCTCTTTTGAGACAAATAGAGCAGTTCTTGATAAGGGATGAAACTGCACAGGATAAATGAGATTGCTCTTAAAACGTAGTACCATCAGCCTCCAGTTCTCCAATAGAATTCACTCTTTTTTGCAGGTTTTCCCATCTAGGAAAGAATTTAGTTATCACCTTCTTTAAACCACATTGCCCTTGATTTTTGACACCCAGAAATCTCCTCTATCTAGAACAACCTCTCTAACTTTGATTTAAGGTTTACCCTCCGACACCACCCCTACTAAGATAAAACCACTTCCCTCTATGGATAGCAAATTCCTCTTTTATCAAAAATTTCACTAGAAACCCTGTTCATTCCAAGACTTCAAATTTTCTTCTAAAGCTTTTAACTTCCTGACTAACACATAAATGAGAAGGTCTTGAACCATTCATGTACTCTTTTCACAAATCCCTCCCCTTTTAGCCAAAAATTTTCATATTTTTTCAATACCTATAAAGCCTCTGCTTGTGACCAACCCTCTATAAGACTAAGTGGCTATTGGAAGGAAGGCTTGCTATTTACGCTAGTTGATTGATTATGATGATGACTCATAGTGACAGCTATATTTCATATAAATAAAACAATATGTGGACATTTCCAAATACTCCTCGCCTAATTGTTAACCTTACCAGTAAAAAGATTATCTTGTTCTTACCTGAGTGTCACCAGAAGGAACGAACCCTAAAAGTATTCCTTTATCAATTGTCATGGCCAAAACTGCCCCACCCTGTACACATAGGCAAAACACAAAGAAAGCAAATAAAAAAAATGCAACAGTAAAACAATTTTTATTAGCTCTGATTGCAAATCCTAAAGTGTATACACTACAGAAACAAGGGTTTGAATCTATACTAAACTTATATCAAGTACTTAGTTCACTATCATAAATTATCAAAGTCAACCTGATGATCGATATGAGCTCCCAATGGACAAATCCGATAAGGAGAGATAGCAATTTGAACTTCTTCAACACCTCTCCCAGACATTTCTGAAACTATCTTTCTTATTGCATTTAACTGCAGCTAATAGAAGCAATTATATCCTTAGCATAAACATTATCATTCAAATAAGTATATAGATATAGATATAAATCAATAAGTCTAGTAAAACAAAAAATTTCACAATTTTTTCACAATCGTTGAGGTGGCAAGTTGTGAGTAGTGTACAGTAAAAGTTGTGCCATTGGTGAGTTTATTTCAAAGTGCCATTGCACCAATCATAACTAGCCATCTTAGCAAATTGTGAAAGTATTGAAATTTTTTGTATCTCTAGCATTGCTTGTATAATTTAAACCCCAATTCATTTGGCAAGCCCAGAAAAGTTAGCTATTTTTTTTGGCCTTTCCACATCAAAAAGAAAAGAGTAGTTGTGAAAAGTATTGAAATTTTTTGTATCTCTAGCATTGCTTATAATTTAAACCCCAATGCATTTGGCAAACCCAGAAAAGTTAGGTTTTTTTTTTTTTTTTTTTGCCTTTCCACATCAAAAAGAAAAGAGTAGTTTTTCCAGTACAATATTTTCACAACAATTTTACAACAAAATTTAGGTTGGAAGTTGTTACTGGATTTTATCTAGACCTACTACTAACATCACTTTTTTACCTACCATTAACGGCTTGCCGCTTAAGATTTTGTTGTGAAAATATTGTGTCCTAGCTTTACTCAAAAGAAAACTTATCCTCCTCCTTTTTTTTACCGTACTTTCAACAAACAGCAAATAAGCATTTCAGCAAAGCTGTTTCTCAAAAAAAAAAAAAAAAAAAAAAAGCATTTCAGCAAAGCTTTTATGGCACCGTTTGATTAACTTTTTAAAAGCACTCAAGATCCAATAACAACGCAATGCTTGGTTGCAAAGTGCAACAAAATTACAGTCACACCAGCATGAATATTCGAGCTAGTAGAAAAAAGCACCATCAAAAAGAAAAACATTACCAAAAGCAACGAATACCCAGATCAAATACTCACAGATCAGAGCAAAACAAACTAAACCCATTAAAGAAAAGAGAATTTAAGAGTGAATAGTGAAAACCCAACAGCAATGTGGGACCAACCATGAAGCTATGAAATGCAGGTATTACCTCTTCTGGAGTTGGCCATGAAACCTCACCCATTTTTTCCCACAATGATCTCTTGCAAATGACTATCAGATCGGATTTGGTCTTGGAGCCTAATGCAAAAGAAGAAAGTGTCTTTTATTGGGTCGAGAGACGGAACAAATGAGCAAGAAATAAGGTTGGGGTGGTTAGTGTAGCGGCAAAATCGGTTAAAACATCAAATAGTTTGTGGAGAAATTTACTGCGATAGTAGTATTTTGAGTCCCAACAGTGTCTATTTGTTGACCCGTGATTTTCTCAACCCAGCTTGTGGACAAATAGCTCCCACCCATTACTTTTTGTGGGTTTTTATTTACTTTTGATTTTTTCCCCCAAAGAATAAAGATAATAGATAAGGACAGAATACCAAAAAAGCACCATAAAAATAGACTATCAATCAGCTAAAGAACTCGAGTGGATTTGTTGGTCTCTGATATAATGAGCGTTTGGATTTGCATTTTCTCCCCCCCTGCGTTTGCGTTTTTTGCCCTTTTTTTTTTTTTTCAGCGCTTCTTGCACTGTTCATGAGAATGAACAGTGCATTTATCTTATAAACAGTAACTTGTACCGTTCATGTACGCGGATTATACTGTGTAGGGATATTGTGCACTGTTTACGTAATGTTTATGGGACTTACAACCATTTTATTCAAAAATATATATTAAAAATAAGTACCACAATACTATTTATACATTTAAAAATTATTTTGTTACAATATTTTCAATTTTCAACAAAATAAATTGTATTCAAACTTAACTGACTACAATAGTATCAGAGCAGAAGGCTGCATTATCTGGCCAGCTCATATGTGTCATTGTTTCTTTGACTTGGGAATTGGAATGGTCCAACTAAACGAACAAAACTTAAATCCAAATTTTAATTTATTATCGTTATATCTTTATTTTGAGGAGCCATTATCGTAATAACTTGAATCCAAATTTTAGTTTATTATCGTTATATCTTTATTTTGAGGAGCCATTATTGTTATAACTTGAATCCAAGTTTTAGTTTGTTATCGTTATGAGTGGAGTAATTCTAGTACTACATAAAAAAAAACATAATTTTTGTTATAATTATCTTACGTGACAGATTATGATTAGCGGATTGTTACTTTTATATAGGCTCATTATTTTTTCTCCATCACTTATAGTCTGTCGTGCAGATAATTGTGGGAAAAAATGTGGTTATTTATGTGGTCAAAGAATTTTTATTATTAATATCCAAGGACCCAGTTAACTCAAGCCATTCGACCAACCAAATCCAATGGACAGTTTCCAATCAGGAAAAATGGGTTTTTGCCCTTATTTTTTTTTAATATTTAGCACAATATTCCTGTTTTGAAACTATTTAGCAGAATTTCTCTGTTTTTTAAACTCGATTTTAACAAAATCGAGTTCAATATAAAACTCGATATCCTCAAAATCGAGTTATATGTATATTTTTAAATTGAAACTTAACATTAGTAATATCAAATTTTACTTGAAAACTTAAATTTTCAAAAAACATTAAGTGGCAAAATATGCAAAGAACTCGACATTGCTAATGTCGAGTTCCACTAGTAACTCGATTTTTTTAAAATCAAGCTTCAAAACAGGGACACGGTGCTTAATAGTTTCAAAACATGGACATTATGCTAGATATTTAAATAAAATAAGGGCAAAAACCCATTTTCTCCCAATTTCAACAAGTGGTTCATATGGATATTTGGTCAAGAAATTTTTTTTTTTTTTAATTTCCTGAGTTTTGGGTTGAATGTCAGGTGGATAAACCATCGGCCCATTAGCCTAACCCACACGATACCCATACCCTTCCAACCTTCCTCCCATTGTCTTCTTCTTAGTTCTATATTTCTCTTTCTCTTTCTCTTATTTCTATTAAATTCTATGTTTTAAAAACCGGACCAGACCAACCAGTTCAATTGGTTGAATCGAGAATCAAACCTAGAATTGATCCTATCAAAACTGAGAAAACCGGTAAAAAATCAGGAAAAACCGGTCAAGAACCAAGTTAAACCAAGTATTAGTCCCTTTTCCTATTCTTTGACCGGTTCAATTTTTAAAACCATAATTAAATGAGTCAAATCTAGCATGCCTCAATACCATTAAGCCTAGATCTACCCTTGGCCCAATGCCGATGAGCCCAGAAGACCTTTGATGTAATGTCATTGTCAACTCTTCGTCCTTGATTCTTCTTCTTATCCATCGACCGTGATTTTGTGACATGGTGAATTATACAATGAGATGTGATTTTTTGGTTTTTTAAAAACAAAGATCCACCTAACCACCATTCACTAACACCCCAACCATTAACCCCAAGATGAGTGACAAGAAA
The DNA here is from genome assembly GCA_030021035.2 of Notholithocarpus densiflorus. Taxonomy (NCBI): domain Eukaryota; kingdom Viridiplantae; phylum Streptophyta; class Magnoliopsida; order Fagales; family Fagaceae; genus Notholithocarpus; species Notholithocarpus densiflorus. Next base: position 729,250 of record JARYZH020000089.1, on the reverse strand, counting down.
CTCCAATGACATCACCCATAAGCAACAAGTGCAAGAAAATAACACACAACAAAGTGGGGTCGAGTTGTGGATTTAACACCAAAACCGAACCTACTTGATCCATGGACAATCCTAGTTATCATGCAATAATAACCATAACCATAAGTTAGAATCCGCATTATGTTAGGAAATTATTTGTGCATAGTTTATTGACAATCCTAGAGAAATCATCACTATGTTCAAATCCTATTGTATCTTTACAATAAAAATATAAACACTCTCTATATTACAGCTTCATTTGGATTGCGCGTTCCACGTTCACATCTATGTTAGGGATGGCAATTTCTACCCGACCCGCAAGTACCCGGCCCGGCCCGACCCTAATAGGCTGGGTTTTACCCGGTCTGATAAGGAATAGGGTCAGGTTTGGATTAAAAAAAAAAAAAAAAAAAAAAAAAACCCGAACCGGGTACAGGTCGGGTCCGAGTTTTTGTAAAAATTCGGCCCGAACCCGGACCCGACCTGACCCGATTATATATAATTTTATAATTACTAAAATATCCTCACATATATATATAATGTTATAAACCCTAAAATTTCTATTCCTCATCCTCATTTCATTTCAGCTCACACAGCCCGCCTCTCTCATCTCTACTCTCTTTAGTCTCACTCACAAATCACAATCTCACTCTCTCACTCACAAATCACAATCTCACTCACTCTCAATCTCACCTTCGGCCAACTACCCAACCTTTCACCGCCGATCCAAGCCTTCGCCGCCGTCCCAAGCTCTGTCAGTGTCACCGCTCTCCCTCAAGTGACCTCGCCGACAAGCACCTCAAGAGATCAAGCACCTCTCCTCACGGACCTCACCTCGCCGGACCCTCCTCCACCTCACAAGGCCACAACTCTCTCATCTTTCTCACCTCGTTGTGAACTCAAGCTTTAGCACTGAAAATCGTTCATTTTGTTCAAAGAATCAAATTTGTATTTTCTAATTTAAGTGTTATTTTTGTTGAATAGGATCGGCTTGTTTGATTTGATTTTGTAGGGTCTATATGTTAATTCTTGTTTTTACTTTTGATGTGGGAAAATTTTGTAATGAAAAAAAAGGGTTTCCGATCTGTTCAGATCTGGATTTTCTTGAGTGTCCCCTACTGTTTGGTTGCTGAGAAAATCAGTATCAGGCAAACATTTTTTTTTTTATTATTGGGCAACGGAATGGGCCTTGATCTGGCAGGGCTTAACGGGGCTCGTGGGGCCCGGCAAGGGCGGGTCCGGGACCCGCAAAAAAAAACCCGTTTAGTAAACGGGCCGGGTCCGGGCCACGGGTCTTGGCCCGCGGGTCGGGTCCGGGTATGGAAAAACCTGGCCCGAACCCGACCCGTTGCCATTCCTAGTCTGCGTCTGCCTTTTTTTTTTTTTCCTTTTCTTGACCAGCGCCTTTTGCACTGTTCATGGGACATGAACAGTGCATTAAGCAAATCTACAGTGTCAAAAGAGTGAACAGTTGTTATGATCCTAGTGTCCTACATTGGTTAAATGTAAGCTTAACTATATGTTTATAAGCTCTTGGGCACCCTCCCCTTGCAAGCCGGTTTTCAAGGGTGAGTTCTACCCATAAGTTTGTAACATTTGGTATCAGAACCAACCATCACCCCGATTAATCAAATGTAGCTCATTGAGTATAGGATCAAATGAGTTGCAGCTTTGTGGTTGGATCCCGAAAGGGGTGACCTAGAGGCTGGATTAAAATTACTGAGGGTTGAGTGGAGTCACCAAAAAGAGAAAGGGCTACTAACGGGTCAGTGTCGCTAGAGTGAGCCGTTGTGGACATCGGCTGCAGAGCGTGGTGATATGATATGATCCTAATGTCCCACATTGGTTAAATGTAAGTTTAACCATGTGTTTATAAGCTCTTGGGCACCCTCCCCTTGCAAGCCGGTTTTCAAGGGTGAGTTCTACCCATGAGTTTGTAACAACAGTGTTGCAAAAATTATTTTTTTATTATTTTTAGTTTTCAGTTTTCAACAAAATAAGCAGTATCCAAACGCACACGTATTGACAATGTTGGATTTTAGCACTGACCCCATCTGTGTGTGAATATCAACAACACAATGTTTTATGATTTTAAAAAATAATATAAAATTTCATGAAACTTTGAGAAACAATTTTTAAGTAATTTCATGGGTTTCAAGGAAAAAATTTGTTCAAGGGGTGTAAAACCCCATGTGTTTTGGAACATTATTTTCAAGAGAAAAATTCCATGATTCTTGGAAAAAAAATATATCTTGAGCATGCAGTTGCCTCCTTGTTTGGCCTTTAAAACATCCCATCTTCTACTATTTTTCCCATTTTTGAGGTCTAAACTTTATGTGGTTAGTTTAATACCTTCTTGAACTTAGTTTTGAGGGATCTTGGTTCCCTTAAAAACTTGCATTTCATACTTTCTAACGGTTCTAACTTTGGGTGAATTTGGCATCAGCTTTTAGCTTTTATAATTTATGTACAGCTTTTTAAAACCTTACTAGGAGTCTTTTTTCACTTTTTCAAATTTTTTCAAGGTACAAGTATATTTTAGTACACTTTCAACAACAAAAAATTTCAGCAAAAAACTAGATAAACTATTCTCAAACAGACACTTTGTGTCATTCGGTACTATAATATTAGAGTTATTGACAGAAAAGTAGGGTGGTTCAAACAAGAAATTTCAAAGTTAATTTTAGTCCGTTTTGTGCAAGCAATTTTTGGCAATGCAAAGAAGATTAGCGAAGCCATTTGTTCTAAAACATAAAGAAATGCATATAGTTTCTTTCTTTCTTTCTTTTTTTTCTGAGAAAAATGCGTATTAACCAATAACCATGTGTGGTTCACAGCAAATTTATGCAAAAAATGAGCACCTCAAGTTGATTTTTTCTAGAAATTTGTGGGTTTTGCATGATTCTTTTTTCTTTTCTTTTTTTTTTTGGTTACTTTTTCAAACTTGGTTCTCGTCATTACCAACCTTGTTCGTCATCAAACGTAGTATCATCGAATAGTTTGTGACACCAAGTTTTTAAAGATGCTAACTTTGTACCTTTCTGTTTTAAATTTGGCAAGTTATTAGAATGGGAATATGATATCCAACTCAAATGTTGGCTCAAAATCCTACTTGTGCTTTTCTGAGTTTTCTTTGCTCATGGAATTTCTATGTTCCGAGCTTTCCAAATCAAAGTTTGTCACCAGAGTTTTATGATGACATCTTGTTTGCGTCAATGTAACTTTGCTTGACCACAATCAATTCCAAACATTGTGATATCTTGCTTGTTTTAGGTCCAATATGAGCATGTGAATAGTCATTTTAAAATGAATTTGACCATTTTTCATATGGTACTTGATCTAACTCAATCAAACAATCGGATTTTGGATCAACTATTGGTCAAACTCGGTCAACTTTGGTGAAAACGTTCAAAATGTGTATTTAGGTGTGATAAGATGGAATTTAGTGTTGCTGTCTTTTAAATTCGTTTGACCATTGGTCAAACTAGTCAAAGAGGACCTCGATCCATTACTGTCCGAATAGCATTTTCTACTGCAATTTGTATTGCAAAGTGTGTCCCTCTTCTGGTACCCTTGAATCCACAAGTACCTTCCTTACAATTTTGGCTCTAGATTCATGAAATCAATCATGATTTAATTAAGACAAACCAATCTAGTTCTTGTGATTACTTTGACTTCCATATAGGAAATGTTATTTTAAGATTTTTCTTGGCCGGACTAAATAAACAATTTATTTCACAAAAATTAAGGACAAACGGACATATATTTATATAAAAATACTCCATTTTGGCTCAAATTTAATTATTACACTTATCGATACCGTATTTATTGATTTTATCAAGTTATACTGGCACTGGTCAAACGGGTCAAAGAGCTATTCTATGAAAAATTGAAAAGTCACAATTTTAAAAAAAATGTCCAATTAATTGAGGTTTATTTTCTTCTTCTTCTTTTTTTTAGGTTTATTTCAGGGATATATTGTACCACATAACACTTTACCTGATATAATTTCCGAGCAACAAAGTGCTTTTACAAAAAACCGTTTGATATCTGATAATATTCTTGTAGCTTTTGAGACATTACATAGCATGAATGTTCATAAATCTACAAAATCAGGTTATATGGCAGTGAAATTAGATATGAGCAAGGCATATGATAGGGTGAAGTGGATTTTTTTGGAGAGGGTGATGAGGAAATTGGGATTTAATGAGAGGTGGATAAACCTCATGATGGTTTGTGTGAAAACTGTATCATATTCGGTGTTGGTTAATGGTGAACTGAAGGGATTGATTCGACCTACTAGGGAGATTCGCCAAGGTGACCCACTATCACCATTCCTCTTCCTACTATGCATGGAAGGCCTCCATAGCCTAATTTCTAAGTCGGAAAGGGAGGGAGCCATTCACGGTTTTGGCTTAAGTAAAAGAAGCCCCAAACTAACCCATTTGCTTTTTGCAGATGATAGTTTGTTATTTTGCAGGTCTAATAGAAGTGAATGCCAAAAGGTGTTGGAGATCCTAGCACAATATGAAAGCTTATCGGGACAACAAATAAATAAGGGGAAAACAACTATCTTTTTCTCTAAATCTACCAATGAAGCTATAAAGTTGGAGATTCAAGAAGCATTAGGAATTCAAGAGATTAAGCAATTTGACAAATACTTGGGGTTGCCATCACTAGTGGGGAAACATAAAAAAAGCTAGCTTTGACTACATAAAAGAAAGAATTTGGAAAAAATTGCAAGGATAGGAAGAAAAATTGTTTTCTCAAGCAAGAAGAGAAATCTTGATTAAGGCCGTGGCGCAAGCAGTCCCAACCTATTCAATGTGCTGCTTTAAACTTCCTCTCGGTCTTTGTCAAGAAATTGAGGGTTTGATTTGAAAGTTTTGGTGGGGCCAAAGGGGTGAGCGAAGAAAGATACATTGGGTGAAATGGGAGGAGATGTATGAGTCAAAATCGAAAGGTGGCATGGGTTTTAAGGAATTATCCTTGTTCAATGATGCCCTCTTAGCAAAACAAACTTGGAGACTCTTACATGATAAAAACTCTTTGTTCTATAGGGTTTTTAAATCAAAATTCTTTCCAACTTGTTCTATCATGGAAGCTAAGGAGGGTCAAGGGGGTTCGTATGCATGGAGGAGTATATTAATTGGAAGGGAAGTTATTCAGAAAGGAGCAAAGTGGAGGGTGGGAAATGGGGAGTCAATCAAACTGTGGGGGGACAGATGGTTACCTTCTCTTAGTCACACATCATTGCAAGGACCTTTAGTAGCTAAGTTACAAGAAGCCACTGTTAGCTATCTTATAAATCCAGCCATACACTTGTGGGACTTATCCACCCTGTCTAGAGTGTTCAACCAAGATGAAGTAAATGAAGTTTAGAAAATCCAGCTTAGCCAACAGCCCAGTGAAGATGCTCTGTTCTAGCCGTATGTGCAGTCTAGAATTTACTCAGCCAAATCCGGGTACTACTTCCTCAAAACAGAAGCCCAAATGTCAACCCCACCAAGGAATCAAGCTTCGGTGCAAATAAAATCATTGTGGAAAAGGATTTGGCAACTGGTAGTCCCGTGCAAGGTAAGGAATTTTGTTTGGAGAGCTTGTCGAAATGCTATTCCAACAAACTCCAACCTGGTTCGTCGTTGTGTTACTGAAGACTCAACGTGTTCCCTCTGCTCATAAAGTCCAGAAAATGTGTTACACTCTTTGTGGTCATGTCCGGGTCTAACTCGGGTTTGGGAGGATGATCCACAACGGGCGTTTAGGAGCACCACCAGGTTCCAAACCTTTCCTCAAGTCCTTCATGTGCTGGAATCGGACTGTAGTGGTGACCTTTTCGCAATGCTCATCTGGAATATATGGTTTCGACGGAAAAATGTTAGGACTTCTCTACCAGGTTGGCCTTTGGACCAGATAGCTCAGCAAGCATATCAGTCCCTTCAGGAGTTTTGGTCAGCACAGCCGAGGAAGCCCATTGCAGCAACACCAGCTCAGGTACATTGGCAGCCTCCACCGATGGATTGGGTTAAAATTAATTTTGATGGAGCGGTGTTTACGCATGAAGACAGAGCAGGTATTGGCGTGGTTGTTAGAGATAGCCAAGGCATGGTCATGGCTTCTTTATCCCAAAACATCCCACTCCCACACTTAGTTGTAAACTTGGAAACTCTAGCAGCATGTAGAGCACTTGAATTCTCCCTAGAGCTAGGCTTCGACAAAGCAATTCTTGAGGGAGACTCGATGATTGTCATGGCTGCATTGAGGGACCCTTCTCCTTCACTAGCTTCATATGGTCTGTTAGTTCGGGATGCCCAATTGATGACACGTTTATTTACTTGTATTTCCTTCCAACATGTTGGTAGAGTAGGGAATAATGTTGCTCACAACCTAGCTAGACATGCACGTCATGTCACTGGTTTTTCAGTTTGGATGGAGGATGTTCCTATCCAAACTTTTGCAGCTTATTAGGTGGATTTGCCTATTACTGAATAAAAAACTTCAAGTTCTTCCTTCTCCCAAAAAAAAAAAAAAAAAAAACACAAGCTTTACCTTACTTTAACATTAAATCAATGGATTCACCTCTTTCCAAAAAATCATGTATTTTAATATGATGAAATTGATTTATTCTATGGGTTCAATTCTTGCTTATACTAAAATTCAATTAGTATTTTGGTTTGATGATAAAGAACAATTATTAGAAGCAGACGTTATATGTTGAAACTCACTCTAAAAAAAGTTGATTTATTCTATTTCCTTGAATTAAATTTAAATGTCTTATCATCATTAATTATTCCTTCTTCCTTCCTTTTTTTTCCCCATTTTATTGCTTGTCTTACGTGTAAACACAAGTTTTGAGGGATAGCTTCTATAAATAACTATTACCTATTACCATATATGTTGTCTTTACATAAATGAATAGAAGGATGATTTTTAATTTCCAAAAAAAAAAAAAAAAGAAGAAGAAGGATGATTTGATCTTGATATACTCTAATATTACTTGCTTATCATGCCTTTAAAAACAAAATTCTGTGACAATTGGATGACCCCTTATCAAGGTTATATTTAAAAGTAATTGTACTCATACAAGTATACTTGATTTTTGTGAAGCGTGATATTTTAATTTATATATATATATATATATATATCTTCATATCCCTAGCCAATATTAAAATATTTTAATGATAAATTAATTCATATATAAAAGTATATTTATTTAAAAGGTATTGAATCATTGAATTCTATATAAATCATACCAATTTAAGCTTTAGCTATTATTCTGAAACAACTTAAAAGAAAATTTTTAAGGAGGAGAAAACCAATGGCTAGAAGTTTTATGGAAACATTTATGGTGGCAATGATAGAATTGGTTATCCTTACTCTTGTTGAAGTACATGCTAATAACCTTGACACTGCCTCTTACCATCTCTCTAATTTTGATAATGCGCAAGTAAAATTTATAAATTGCCTTGTAAAAGACATTGAGACATGTCAAAATACTTATAAAAGAAAGGAATTTCGTAAACAATTGGAAGATTGTGCTTTTCAATATTTTAAAATTTGTGCGAGGGAAAACGTGTTGCCTTCAGATCACCCAGTGTTCAATGTTGCGTTAGAGTGCTTAAAATCCTGTATGAAAAAGAAACATTCCAAACTTTTTTCATTTGGAAGCTTGTTTTGTAACTTGTTATGAAAGTAAATTTGGTAAATCTCTCTCTCTCTCTCTATATATATATATAATAAATAGTTGTCAATTTTCTTATACATAGCAAAATAAGACTTGAGTTTTTTATGTTATTTTTAGTTTATGAATTGAAGCTTCATTATGAATTTCGCATTTTATTTTACAATAAAATGTTGAAATTTGTTTCTTCAACATGAATAGAATATTATTTTCAACAATTTCCCACCAGATTAGCTTTATATTGATATTTCTCACCTTGTTACTTTTTGTGAATCAGGTTATATACACCTCTCTCTCGTGTGTATATAAACCATTAGAAGGTGACTAATCAAGGTTTAAAAGTTTTGTAGACTCTAGAAAGCATAAGTGCACCTTAGAAAAAAATTAAAATGGGAAACTTGTTTGCAAGGGCCCATTATCAATTTATTTTAGTAAGGTTAGGGTTAAATAAGTTTTCATATAATAACTAATTTTGGGCCAATAAAATGTATGGGAAGTTATTAGTTTTTAAACATAACTTCCTTGTTAGATTTTCACACCCAAAAAAAAAAAAAAAAAACTTTCTTGTTAGGTTCTTCCCCTCCACATTTAGCTGCCAACCCTTCCTTATTTTCACCTTATCTCACTTCTTCCTCCCTCATACCACAAGTTTTTCACACACACACACTCCTACTTCCCTTTTCCTCCATCCTCACAACCACCTTAGACTTTGACTCCTCAATTACTACCACTGGTTGTGATCCTTCTACTCTATTTAATTGAAAATCACGAAATGGAATTCATGTTAGAGCTGAAATTTATGGGTTTAAAATTTTCTTTTTAAATGATTAGGATGGTTTTTTTTTATTGGTTTTGGGTGGGCTGAAAGCCCCCATGGATTTGGAAATCTGAAATCTCTTATTTGTTAGTTCTTTTCTAGTCACTTTAATTTGTTAAATGTCATGGGGATGTTATGAATTAATTTTAAGGAGTGTTACATTTAAATGAATATTTTACTATATATCTAGTTATGCGTAGTGAAGATTTTAGCAATTGAACATTTCATAAAGAATGTTTGTGGGAGGAGCTAGATTTTAATATGTATATGTTGAAAGAGGTATTTCAATTTTTTATAAGGGATTTAATGTTTAATTGTTACTTGTTATGGTTGGAAATTATTATGATCGAGATCGAAAGAATATGTTTTGCAAAGATTATATTGAAATATCTTATAAAAAGATTGGTTTGAAACATAATTAATATGAGCACCTTAAGAAAATGGTTACCATAGCTAAGGCCCAAAGAGGGGATGGTTCCAAAGAGGGTATAGTCCCAAAGATAGGACGTTGACCACCAGCAGGGAGGCTTAGGGATCTTTAGTTTGATTGTGTTTAACTATTGTGGTATTATTGTTCACTGAGAACTGTATTGTTTTTATGCAACTTTCTTGTAACTACGTTAGAGTTTTGGAAATTTAATATACTATAGTTGAAATAGATTTAAATTTATAGACCTAAATTAATTTTTGCAAAGGGGTGAAATGTTAAAAGAAGATAATTTTTTTTTTTGGGTAGATTATAATTCCCACACCCAAGTTAGCAAGTCCTATTTACTGAGTTGTTTCACCTTATTGTACTTCCATTTATTTTGTAGGTACTTGAGGTATATTGTTGATTCGAGATTCTGGGGAAATGGTGAACTGCAGTTTCCTTGCATTTGTGTTTTTTTCTAAATTGTCATTTTGTGTTGTTGGGTACTCTTTGGACCTTGTTGGTCTTGAGGTTATTCTTTTATTTCGGAGTAATAATGCAATAAAAGTCCATGAGAGACTTTAGATTCTTTTATTTTTTTTGGGATCACTAGTAGTTAGATAATAATGTAATTAATGGGATGTTTAAGTTAGCGCTTTGATAGTCATTATTATTATAGGATGATGGTTAGCTTTTAGTATTTGATTTGTTATGAAAATGTATCAATTGAATAGAGAGATATTTGATTTGTTATGGATTGTGATTAAAACAAATATATGTATATACATGTTAGATAGTTTGATGACTCATGCTCTCTAGGACTTGATCGAGTTTAGGGCAAGACACCCCCATGCTTGCCTGCCCATACGGAACGTTTAGGCACCAAATGAGTCAACGAGAGGATGATGAAAGTTTGAGCACATGACACGTGGCTTTTCGAGTTGAATGACACCTGTCATAAGATCTTTAACAAAAAGAACTTATGTCTCCCACATTTTTTGCCTAAGTTGCAGTAATTATTGATTTACAAAAGAGAAAAGGATAAGGGGAAAATACAAGAAGAAGAGATTATCACAATAAAAGGGATAAATCCTCCAAACGAATTATAGGCATAATTAGCGGGAATTATGAATTATCTCGATGAAAATCTGGACTTTGGATGAGCCATATGGCCCATATCCATCCTAGTGATTCCTAAGATAGTGACATGTCAAATCTCCTAATGGTTCTATTGCGTCCAAGAATTTACTAGTGTGTTCCACAACATTTAAATTTTTGAGTCCTGTTAATGAATTTTTTAAAGACACATATTAAAGACTAAGAAATGCTCAATATGAAATGTAATGCACAGTTTTTTTTTTTTTTTTTTTTTTTTTTTAACACATGTTAATGATCTGTTGGTTAACACATACATTCATTACGGCTGTGTGCTTTTTTCAAAAATGTGTACAATTTGATTTTAGTTTTAAAAAACTATATAAAACTGTAGGGGTGTTCGTGGTGCAGTGCGATGTGATTTTTGGCTATTTTTAGCACCGCACTTTGCGGTGCGGTTTAGCTAAAACCATAACTACACTGTACCTTATTTTTACTGTTACATGTGTGGTGTGGTGCGGTTTAGAGTTTAACCCAAACCATAATTGCACCACATCTCATTTTTGCAGTCACATGTGCAGTGTGGTGTATAAGATGCGGTTTGAACTGCTTGAAATTGGTATATTTTTCAAATTTTGGGTTTTTCCTACCCAACCAAAAACTAATTTTTCCTTTTGTTTTAGGCCAAATTTTAAACTATTGAGCTAATTTTTCTTTATTTTTGGTTGACTTTCCTAGACAATACTTGCTAGGGTTATCAAACTTTTTTTTTTTTTGGACAACTAGGGTTATTAAACTATTAAGAATATATTTAATATTAAAAATAAATAAATATATTAATATATAGAAAGGGTGCAATGCGGTGCAGTTTGTGTAGTTTTCTTATTATAAAACCGCACTACACCATGCGGTGTGGTGCGGTGCGGTGCACTGTTACTTGCGGTGTGGTGCAGTTATGCCATTTTGCGGGCAGTTTTGGTACGATTTTTACGGTTTGGTGAACACCCCTATTTAAGAGTATTATTTAAAAAAAAAAAAACATTAAATTCACCTTAACCACGGCTCTTAGGGTATTCATTAACAAAATCCTTATATTAATTAATTATCAAAACATACAAGGTATGTTTTATATTGCAAGAATGGAGTGGTTAGCTCTAACAGGTAATTATTGGATACTCCTAGAGTACCATAAATACTTACTCCTCCCTCTCACATAATTATGGGTCACACTAATTAAATTTAGAAAAATGATATGTCCACAACATTTTTACAACAAATCCTAAGTGGCAAATTGTTACTGGTTGTTATTGTTGGGATAAAAAAGTAATCTTAGTGTTAAGTTCAAATTTAAACCAATAACAACTAATCATCTGTGATTTGTTGTAAAAATGTTGTAAAAATGTTGTGGACGTAGCATCTCTTTTAAATTTATGATAAGATCCATAATTCATGTGAGGGAGGAGTACGCATTTATGGTATTCCTTAAGTATTCAATAATTTTTAAGCTCTAACTACTTTTTCTCTACTATTAGTTACAAATAACCAACTTAACAGAAAAATAGACCTAAGTAACACGTGTATTATACGACACGTGTCAATCACAAGGAATAGCTAAACACCTAAGCTACAGTCGTTTAACTCCAAAAGATATCAAACGGTTTGTAGTTTAGTCTTCAGACTACATGTTGTGCATACTTTGATTATTCAAGCTAGTAAAAAGTACACTGTACACCATAAAACCAGGAATGTACCATCCCTAGTTATCAACTAGTCATGCAATAATTAGCATAAGTTTGCATACGTACTAGGTTGGGAGATGATTATGCATGGTTATATGCACCGTAGATATTTTTTTAAAATATTTTTTTTATTCAATGTACAAAATAAAAATATTATGAAGTTTGCACTTTTTTATTAGCTAACTTCACTTTTTTACTAGCTAACTTCACTAATAAAATCTCTTATAATTGAATAAAATATATAAAATTGAATCCCACCAAAAATTAAAAAGAATCATCGACATCTTTGCTTACAGTAAAAAGTAATTATTATAGGGTAGATACTACATATTCAAATCCTATTATATCTATATAAAAAGTTATATGTTTTTAATATTTCAAAATATAATACTTATTATATTGTCGACGCAGCTGGATTTTGGCACCTACTTGAAGATGATCTAGTTGATTTATTCTATTCAATTCAAATTAAATAATCCTTTTTTTATATATTACTTGTCTTCTATGTAAACTCAACTTTTGAGTAGTAAAACTTCCATTTCATAAATGAGGAGAATGATGTTCTAAACTCAATATACTCCAATATAACTTGCTTATCATTGCTTTTCAAAATATAATAGTATGAAAATTGGATGTCTGTAGGGAGGGAAAATTCCCAATCTATTACAAGCTGACACATCATACTACCAAATCCACAAAATATAACAAATTACAAAGCTCCACGTATTGTTGCTAAGTTTTGCTATCACTACTCAGAAACTAACAGAAATTTGCCAAGTGTCATGTAAAAACCAATCGCACATCAGCACGTGTAAGCGATGACATAAGCAGTCCAACACGTGTAAACAATGACATATGCAACCCAGCATGTGTAAGCAATGACACAAGCGGACCAATCAGGCTGTGACATGTGTCACCAATCAGACTTTGCCACGTGTCGCTTACCCACCCATAAATTCCTATAAATAGAAGCCTTCTTAAGGCATTTAAAGGGACACCAAGCCATCTGGAGCACAAGCAGCATCAGAGAAGATTCAGAAGCACTCAGAAGTACAGAAACTCTACAGGAATCAAGCCTCAAAGCCTTCAAGAACTTCAAGAACTTCAACCTCAAAATCGAAAAACATTCGAAACAGAATCATCCAAACTATCTACCTAGATCCTAAAGTTTGTTAGAATCAAGCTTAAAAGCCTCCAGCAACCTCAACAAATCACAAATCAGTGAAACTCTACAGATTCAAGCCTCTAAAGCCCCAAAGAACTTCCACCACAAACCTTCAAAGACGAAGAACACGAAGAACATGAAGAACAAAGGATTTCTAACAAGCTCATAGCCAGAAATTCATTGTAATTCCGTTTCAGCAATCTTTGATCCATTCCTCAGTCAAATTGAAGGATATCTTGTGTTCAAATCAAAATCACATTATCACAACTCCAATTAACAAATCTTTCAAGGAGATCGAATCAGAGGATCACTCTTTTGTAATCACAGAAAATTGTACCACATATTCATCAATACAAATTCGCATTTGTGAAACTATTTTACTTGTTTGATTTATTTCAAACTAGAAATTTAGTCATCTACAATGTCACCTACTCAATTTTTTATATTTCAAACTAACTCAAAAGCATACATGACTTTTGTGAACCATCACAAGTTTACATAAAAAAATATAAAAGAGTGTTGTGACCTTAGCTAAAAATAAAATGTCACCTAAAGTTGAAGTCACTTAATCTTAAAATGTTAACAAGTCCAAAATTATTCATTCTTAACTTTAGGGGTAAATCAAATAATATAAAAGTATATATTTTTTCAAAGGTACCTAATTATAAGCATATATAAGTCATAAGGATTTAAGCTTTGATTATTGTTTTGAGTTTAACATAAAAATAAGAAAATTACCAAAGGAGGAGAAAGTTATCGGCTGGTAGGTTTACAAAAACATTTATAGTGGCGATGATGGAATTGGTTATCATTATTATTTTAAAGTACATTTTAATAACCTTGCAACCACTTGTTACCATCTCTCTGTTCTTGATATGATTCAAGGAAAATTTATAAAATGCCTTTTAGAAAACTTTGAGAGATGTCAAGATTATTATCATAAATAAATAAATAAATAAATAAAAAAACCGAAGAAACCGAATAAAAAAAATAATTAAATGCCAGTGCTTTTTATTGTTTTACCTTTGTGCGAAAGATTACAAGTTGTCCTCACACCTATATATAGTATAAAAAATTATTATAGGTTAATTTACTGATCAGCCCCCCAATATTAGAGAAAAAGCTACCACTGACAGAATCTAAAAGGCATCTATGCAACTGAGGCCCTACTTAATTAGTAGGAGATGTTTTCTTCACGAATGTTACTCATACGATTTTATTAACTTTTATTTTATTAAAGGTTTATTTGGAAACAATTTATTTAGTTGAAATTAAAAAAATTTTGTTAAAAGTGTAGAAAAAAAAATGTTAAAAGTTAGCTGAATAGTGCAATAAGACTTATGAATAATATCAAAAATGCAATAAAACCTATAAATTAGTAATACTAAAAATAAGCTAAAAACTAAATAAACTATATAAAGTAAATAAACTAATCCCAAGCTCATCCTAACTGAACATTGGAATAGGTTACCCAAGCTTCTATGTATCACTTCTATCTATTCATCTGTATGAGGATGTGTCGGACTGTGAGCTGTGCCATTCTACCTCAAAACCAATTGGTAATGAGGAAAGCACACTCAAATCTTTTATGGCATTCGACATCACACCATTTGGAGGAACCCGCACTTTAAAAAGAACTTTCCTTCCTCTTGGTGTTTCCTAGCTTTGGAGCCATGCTTGTGAGGGGACTGCTTCTTCCCTCTCCTTTTTCCCAGTCCTTAGTGGAGTTGCCAAAATGTGAGAGTGCCTTTTTCTTTAGCACACAGGCCCAAGGATCCTGGGCCAAATAGTTGTAGTTTGGTGGACTGGGCTTGGTTCACTGCAACTAAAGGGGCTATTTAAGAACCAAGTGGTGCACAAGGCAAGCTTCCTACAATACACATAAACTAGCAAACAAGAATATTTGTATTGAATAACAATGAAAACAGCAAAAGGAATGCAAAGTAATCAGGAAATACACAAAACAATTATTAGGGATCCTCAAATTAATAAGAAATACTTCATTAGTTTTTCTTAATTATGGTTACAATGTGCTCACTAAGACATGATACAAGGTTCAAATAAGCTCAAAAACTACAAACTTTGATGGCTATCCAAGCCTCTAAGACTTGCAAAGTTTGAATCCTTTTGAATCCAAGTATGTGCTATAGTGGCTGTTTCTGGGATACCGGGAGATATTTCCCTACTTTCTTTGAGTTTTTGACAGAGTTTTCTCAATGATTCTGTTGTGATTTTCTATTGCTGGATCCTCCTTTCAATGTTGGCTGTCTTCCCCTTTTATAGTGTCATTCTATGGTTCGAATACCACTGATTCTCCCCCCTTGGCTCCCTGGGTACCAAAGCCCCTATTATGTCAGCCACTTTAATGGCTGGTTCTTTCCCTGTTTTTGATATTTTTCATCTTTTAGTCCTGTTTCTCTAAAAGTCACTTGCTGACTTTCCATTCCGAGGCGTCCTTGGGCAGCTAACCTTCAATCTCTCTTCTTTCAAGGCTTCTTACTTTTTAGACTCAGCTTTTGGTTGTCTTTCCTTGCTGTCATTTTTCCCAAGTGAGCGGAATCCATTTCTGCTAGGTTGAAGGTTTTCCCAACCACTTCCCTTTATAATTCTTCATTCTGGGTTCCCCGAGGTACCAACCTTTTGTTCATGAATTGTCACTCTCCAAGCTTTCTGGTTCTTTGCTACACCACTGGGTGCTTGAGAAGGACATATCTGTTTTTCGTTTCTTGTATTTCGTGGTACCCCTTTTGCGTTATCTCAATCCCACTTTAGCTGTACTGCACGTCCCGAGCCTCTGGTAGCCTCTGGTCGAGATCCTTGCTGCATGTCCTTTGGTCTTGCCCGAGATCCTTGCTGCATGTCTTCTGGTCTTGCCCGAGATCCTTGCTACATGTCCTCTGACCGAGATCCTCTTCTTTTTTCTTTATTATTTCTTTCTTTTTCCTTCTTTTTGGGACTTTGGGCCTTCATGATCCTTCTTAACTTCATGAATTGGGCCTTCTTTTGTTAAGGCCCATGGTCTTTCCTTACTTTTCATGGAATGAGCTTTCTTGTGAAATTTTGGCCCTCAACAGAGTTTTTACCACTTGCTGTGATTTTGACTCATCTTGTGAGTTTTTACCACACTTGTGATTTTAGCTTGTAATTTTAACTTATCTTGTAAGTTTTTTACCACCTTTGTAAGTTTAGCCTATGATTTTAACTTATCTTGTAAGTTTTTACCACATTTATGATTTTAACTCGTCATTTGAGTCTTTTCCATATTTTGTGATTCTAACCCTTTTGAGTTTCTACCACACTTACGATTTTTGCTTGTCATTCAAGCTTTTGTCATTCTCGTTTGTGATTTTGACATTCTACCAAACTTTATTGAAAAAAAAGGATGGCTGAACAAGCCTTATTATTTCATGCATTCCTCATATACGAGGGAATTACAAGGAAAACAGCAAACTAAAAATAGCTATAACAAAATACTTGAAAGAAAAGAAATACTTAGAAAAAATAATTAAATCTCGCTTATCTGATGTGTCGTCAGGCGAGGTGCTTTTTACAAACAAAGCTTATTAAACCAAGCGGTAGCTTTTACTGATAGTACTTCTTGAGATGTTCCACGTTCCAAGGACGAGGAAGTGGATTGCCTTCCAATTCCTTCAAATAATAGCTCCCTCGTTTGGAGTAACGGACGACCTTGTATAGACCTTCCCAAGTAGGCACTAACTTCCCTTGCACTAGATCCTTAATAGCTTGGGAGACTTTTCGCAGCACCATGTCGTCAAGGTTGAACCTTCTGAGTTTTACCCTCTGATTGTAGTACTTTTGCATTTTTTGTTGGTACCAAGCCATTCTCAAGGCTACCTTATCTCTAACTTCAGCCAAAAAATCCAAGCTGAGTCTCAGTTCGTCATTGTTTGTACCTTCATCGTAATGAGCTTGCCTAAGACTAAAGACTCCTATTTCGGCTAGAATAACTGCTTCAGTGTCGAAGGCCAACTTGAATGGAGTTTCTCCTATTGGTGTTCTTGTTGTTGTCCTATAAGCCCATAATATCCCAGGCAACTCTTCAGGCTATGCACCCTTTACCCCCTCAAGTCGTGCTTTAATGAGTTTAAGCAAAGTATGATTTGCTACTTCTGTCTACCCATTAGCTTATGGATGCCCAGGTGACGAGTAGTGATTTTGTATCCCTAGCTCTGCGCAAAACTCCTTGAATTTTCGACTATCAAACTGACGACCATTATCAAATATTTTCGTCCTAGGAATGCCAAACCTACAGACGATGTTCTTCCAAACAAAGGTCTGTATCTTGTCTTCGGTGATTACTGCTAATGGTTCTGCTTCAACCCATTTGGTGAAGTAGTCAATGGCTACAAGCAGGAACTTCACTTGCCTCTTTCCCAAAGGAAGTGGGTCGACAATGTCCATTCCCCATGTAAAAAATGGCCAGGGTGAAGAAATGCTCGGCAATAACTCCCTAGGTATATGCTGCACGTTGCCAAACCGCTGACATTTATCACATTTCTTCACAAGTTCAACTGCATCCTTCTGCATAGTTGGCCAAAAGTAGCCTGCCTTAATCGTCTTTCCTACCAAAGATCGTGGCCCGGAATGGTTACCACAGACACCTTCATGTATCTCTTGTAGTACTTATGTTGCTTTGTTAGGGGTCAAGCATTTCCAAGTATGGCATTGAGAATCCTCTTTTGTAGAGTTCTCCATTCAAAACAGTGAACCTTGCTACTCGAACTCTGACCTTCTTCGCCTCTGATAAGTCAGATGGGAGTTGGCCGTCTCTGATGTAGGATATGATTGGTTCCATCTAGTTGCTTGGTTTTTGAATCGCAAGGGTCTACAGTCCGTCAATACTGGGGATTGGCTGAACCTCCATAAGCAAGCCTACTGTTGCTGGAGCATCTTCAGTTGAGGCAAGCCTAGCTACCTCATCAGCAGCTGAGTTTTCTTCCCTTGGGATTAGCTTGAGTTTAACGTTATCAAACTCGTCAATGAGCTAGCTCGTCAGTTGTAGGTATTTCTTCATCCTTTCCTCCTTTGTTTCATATTCGTTGGTTATTTACCCAATAATCATGTTTAAAATTAGACCTCAATCTCAGATTCTTGACTCCCAAGGCTCTTGCAACCCTTAAGCTGGCAAGGATTGCTTCATACTCCACCTCATTGTTCGTTGCTAGAAACTGGAGTTGAACCCCATATTTAAGGACGTCATTCTCTGGCGACGTCATTATAACACCGATGCCTTCAAGTCTTGTTACAGACGAGCCATTTGAGCAAGTTGTCCAATACTCTACTTCTTGGTCAGGGTCTGGAAGAGTGAATTCCACAATGAAATCTGCTAAAACTTGTGCTGTGATTACTGTTCTTGGCCTGTACTTAATGTCAAACTGGCTTAGCTCAACTGCCCACTAGACCATACGACCTATAGCATCTGGTTTGCTCATTGCTTTTCGGATTGGCTGGTCTGTCATAACTATAATGGTATGAGCCTAGAAGTATAGACGAAGCTTTCTTAAAGCCACGATTAATGAGAAGGCCATCTTCTCCATGTGTGGATACTTTGCTTCGGCACCCTGAAAAGCCTGACTAGTGTAATACACTAGCCTTTGTATCTTGGATTCCTCGCGGATCAGAGCAGAACTGACGGCCGTCGGTGATACAACCAAGTATAAAAACAAATCTTCTCCTTCAACTGATGGGTTAACAATGGAGGCTTGGCCAGATACTCCTTGAGGCTCTGGAAGGCTACCTCACACTTGTTCGTCCACTGAAAAGCCTGCTTAAGAACTTTAAAGAAGGGAAAACACCTGTCAGTAGCCTTTGGGACAAACCTGTTTAATGCTGTTACTCGCCCCATCAGTCTTTACACCTCCTTGACTGTCTTGGGAGAAGCCATGTCGAGTATGGCTTTAACCTTCTCTGGGGTCGCTTCAATTCCCCATTGAGACACCATGAAGCCTAGGAATTTTCTTGATGAAACTCCAAAAAGGAACTTCGTAGGGTTAAGCTTCATCTTATACCTTCTTAAAGTGTCAAATGCCTCTTGAAGGTCTGCAAGATGGGTTTTAGCTTCCCTGCTTTTTACGAGCATATCATTTACATAGACTTCCATATTCCTTCCTTTCTGCTTGCTAAACATTTGATTCACCAACCTTTGATAGGTGGCTCCTGCGTTCTTCAATCCGAACGACATAACTTTATAGCAATATAGGTCCTGGCTAGTGACGAATGCAGTTTTCTCCTGACCTTCTTCCTTCATTAGGATTTGGTTATAAATTGAAAAAGCATCCATGAAGGTTAGTAGTTCATGGCCAGCCGTTGAATCAATAAGCTGGTCAATTCTAGGAAGGGGAAAATTGTCTTTAGGACATGCATTATTCAAATCAATGAAATCCACATACATTCTCCACTTTCCATTGGACTTCTTTACCATAACCACGTTTGCAAGCCACTTTGGATAGTAGACTTCTCTAATGAATCCGGCAGTAAAAATTTTTTCCACCTATTCCATGATTGATTTATTCCGCTCTAGAGCAAACACTCGTCTCTTCTGTTGGACGAGCTTCTTTGTTGGGTCGACGTTAAGACTGTGCTCTATCACTTGTCTGTTGATTCCCGGCATGTCCTCATGACTCTATGCAAAGACATCTAAGTTCTTTTTCAAAAACTTCACCAATTCGTCCTTCAAAGTCTGTTGAAGCTCTTTTCCTACCTTGGTGGTTTTGGACAGGTCCCCTTCTACTAGCACTACATCTTTCACCTCCTCCATAGGTTTAGGTGGTTCTTCTTCTACCATCCAAGTGTGATTTTCCCTAGATGTCAGGACCGCCTGGTAACATTCTCGAGCCAAAAGTTGGTCTCCAATGATTTCTCCAGTTCTGTGGGGGGTCGAAAATTTCACTTTCAGGCAATATGTGGAAGTTACTGCCTTAAGGTGATTAAGTGTTGGTCGCCCAAGAATCACATTGTAAGATGATGGGCAATCAATGATCAAGAAGTCTACCATCCTCGTCACTTGAGCAGGGTAGGTCCCTACTGTAATCTGTAGTGAAATTATGCCTTTCAAATAAACATGATCCTCGTTGAAGTTGACTAATGGAGATCCAAAAGGCTTAAGGCGCTTTGGATCCAACTTCATCTGCTGGAAAGTCGTCATGTACATTACGTCTGCCGAGCTTCCATTATCCACCAACACTCTTCTAATATTAAACCATTCAATGGTTAGCATAATGACTAGGGGATCTTCATGGGGTTGCTTGATCCCTTTCACATCTTGCTCGGAGAATACAATGTCGTCATTCCCAGTGCGACGATGTTTTGCCATTGGGTGATTGACATGGACGCTGTTCACCTGCCTCTGAACTGCCTTCCTCAGGGACTTGTATGATCCTCTAACGATTGTTCCCCCAGTGATCGTCCTTATCTCTCGCACGATGGGTTTGAGATTGTCCTAATCTTCCTCTGTTTGGTCCTCAGTGGGTTTCTCCTCTGTCCGCTGTCGAACTTGATAGTCTTTCTTAACAAACTTCTGGAGCCTTCCTCTCTGGATTAACTCCTCTATCTGTTCTTTCAAATCCCGGCACTCGTCTGTGTAATGTCCATGGTCTTTATGGAAGCGGCAGTACTTCTTTGAATCTCTTCGCTTCGAGGACGTGCTTAATGACTTAGGCCATTTCAAGGCAGGGTCATCTTTTATCTGCATGAGGATCTTGTCCATAGGCATTATCAAAGGGGTGAAGTTTAACTTCTTCTTTGATGATGCCTCTAGACTACTTTTGCTAGTCTTACCTTCTGTATGACTATCTTTGCACTCCTTCTTCTTACTTTGGGACTTTACGCCTTCATCCTTCTTTCGTTTGCCCGTCAGTCCTTTTGTCGTCAACGCGTCTTCCCCATTTATGTATTTTTGCGCTTTAAACAACAGATCCGTCATCGAGGTTGAAGGAGTTTTCCCGAGGGAGAAAACGAGGTCAGGGTTGTTCAGCCTAGCCTGGAAGGTCGTCATTATCACTTGCTCATCAGCCTCGTCAATTTCCAGGACTGATTTGTTAAATTGCTTCACATATTCCCTCAAGGTCTCTCCTTCTTGCTGTTTCACAGTTAGTAGGTAGGAGGTAAGCCTCTTATGGCGTTGGCCTCCAATGAAGTGAGGGACGAATGAGTCACTTAGCTGGTCAAAGTTCGAAATAGACGCTGCGGGCAGTTTACTGAACCATACCTGTGCTGCTCCCCTAAGGACTGTTGGGAATGTCCTGCAAATAACTTTGTATGGGGTCTATTGGGGGCTCAGAACTGTTTTGAATGCTCCTATATGGTCCAAAGGATCTTTAGTTCCATCATAGACCTCCAGTTGAGGAAGACGGAATTTAGGAGGCAAGGGGCACTCCAGAACGCTAGCTGTGAAGGGTGAGTCAGTCCTCTTGATCATGCCATCCAGGTTCATTGCTGTTTTCCCTTTCATGGCGTTCTTGACCTCGTCCAACTCCTTCCTCATGTCTTTCATCATTTGGTCACTACCACGAGTTGACTGCACGGTATGCTCTGATCTGCTATTCTCTGGACTATGGGCCTCATCATCATTGTCATTGCGATTGCGTCAAGACTGTGACATGGTCGAAGTCTCAGGGCACACCCTCCGCTTTAATTCTTCATTATGTTTCATCAACTCTTGCACGTTAGCAATGAGTGCTTGAATCTGTTGGGCCATTACGGTTGGGTCCGTAAAAGGTGATGAAGTGGAAGTGTCCATATGTCTTGAGGAACTTTGTCGGTAGAGATACGATGATGACTTGCCTGAGAGAATTGCAACTTAATCGTTCCCACAAACGGCACCAAACTGATGAAGTAGGAATTTTCCTCGTCAGTATGTTCCTCGTTAGTTGATGAACGACCTGTAAAACCTGTGTCACAGAAAGCACTCAACAGATAAAGGCACCAGTTTGGGGCCTGCCAAAGACCCTCTGATGCTTAAGTTAGCTTGTTCTTTTCTGAAAAACTATAATATATATAGCAGTGTGTGTTCACGTCCTTTTACCTGGTTTCTCAGGCTTTATATAGCCTTAAGTTGAGTTAATACTTAGCAAACCGTTATGTTGCAGCAGGGTAATCAATGCTTAATGATTGCAATTTAACTCCAACGTTTTTTATTCATAACTGGTCCTTAATTCCGCATTATTGGATGACGGTAATAGTAATTTTCTATTCATTGCTCAGTTATTGATTGCTGCTTGGAGTTAATGCACATACACTCGTCCATACCCTTACTCGTCACTGTCAGTGATGGTTTGCAGGTAATGGGCGAGCATTTATATGCTACTCGTCATATACAATAAGAACTTTTATGATAAGAATTGAGAATGCCACGGGGCCCACGAGTACATTTGTGATAAAAACAATCATCCCACTTTTTGATTACTCGACTAAGAATTTTGCTTGGCAATCTCTTTTGCATGAAAATTAAATGACATTAATGAGTATATAATGAAAGCTTATAAGCATCTTTGTTACTATATTTTCTAATATGGAAATCCAATTGGGATATTACATTTCTTGTTTGTGGAACTTACCTTCAATGGAAGACTTGATATTTTCACAAAAGATGTTCATGACACAATGCCAAGCTTTTTTTTAGGAAAAAACAATATGGAAGGAATTGTTGGACTTTCCTTATGTAGCATCGTATATAAAATTAATGAGACCTATATTTTCTCACAATTCCTAAAGCCTATATAAACCCAACCATTGCAAATCATTTCTCTCACCCTAACCTATCAAAAACAAAACAAAATTGCATCCTGAAAATTGAAGGATGAAAGGATGGTGTATAACAAAACCATTTTGGAACATGTGATGGCAATGATTGGTGGTCTGTGGGTCTGGAAGGTGTACTTCTATAAGGAGTTCAGCATCAAAGGCTGAAAATAGGAGGTTGTTCCTGGTGCATCATGAAGTTTGGGTTCCATATCCAAATAACAAAATGTTTTACATATATTTTATACAATAAAAGTGTGTGTTCTTTGATTTCAACATCTCTCACCAGTATTGGGTATCATTAGGAAATGAATTTATTAATGAACTTGAAAGCTCGAAAATGTGTTAAAACACAAGAGCTATTTAGACCTCCAAATTAAAAGATTACAGCTAGATTGCTTTTACTCTAACTTATCTAAGTGAGGAAACAAGAGTAAATGAAGCGTAATAAACTGATACTATTTTAGTGCATAAAGATGAACAACAAACAATAAAAATAAAGCACAAGAGTAAGGGAAGAGAGAATGCAAACATAAGATAACACGCCGATGTGTTATCAAAGAGGAAACCGAAGAACTCGACGAAAAACCTCTCCGTCACCCTCCAAGCGGTAAATCGATCCACTAGACAATAAGTTTGGATACACGAATAGCAAGAGACCCTCTAAACCTAATCTACCTAATGTACTTAAGCCCTCCAAGCTCCTACTCCAACAAGGCTTCTCGGAACAGTGTCTTGTCTAGCTTTCCATATCTCGCAATACGCCCGATTGCATCCGCCAAGCCTCACTGGCTTCTTTTGGCAAATTCCCAAAACTTCCCAAGCTCCAAAACACTCTCTACACTCTGAATAGGTATGAGTTGTGTTTAGGTACAAATCTCTTATCAAGGTATGACAATGGGTGAGGGAAGGAGAAGCGGCTAGAATGATTTCTCACTGAGGATGAGTAGTTCTCTCTCTAAAAGATGGGTATGTGTGTTGTAGAAAACCTATCTAGGGTTTTTCTCTCTGAATGGCCTCCTTTACTTTTGTAGGTAATGAGGGTATGTATAGTATGAGTGAAGGGTAAGAAAATCACACTTAAAAATCCTCCAGGCAGAGAGTCTCATGGGAAGGCCTTACCCGCGAAATACTCGCGAAATTGAGAGCCCAACACGACTCTTCAGCTTCCAGTCATGTGCTTCTCACATGCCCTTTTCGCGGGAACCTTTCTCGCGAACTTTCGCGAGCTAGTCGTGAAATGCACTGATCTTCATTTCATGCTTAATTCTTCACCAACTTAATACTAAACCCAATACAATAAAATCCCACAAAATACAAGGAAATAAATTAAAGCAAATACAACACTTTTTTTTGTTATGGAATAAAGCCAACATAAAACATAGTTGTAAATCACAACTTTACAATCTCCCCCTTTGGCTATTCCGTGACAAAACACCCTAAAACAGACTCTAGAGTTAAACGTGAGTTTGGGAACAATGGCAAAACTCACTCACACCTAAATCTAAAACCTGTGATGAACTTGGAACATATATACCTGTAACCTAAAACACTTGCACAAAACACATTAGACCCTCAAGGTAAATCAAGTGATAAAATGGCAAGTATAATGTAACAAGTAAAATGTGATCAAGTAAACATGATATGAAACATGTGAGAAACTTGATCATACACCAAACAGTCATATGGAAATGACTACAATGATCATATAGCAAAGCAAATGATCATCCGAACATGCAACCAATAAAACACAATAGCATAAGGATGTATGCATGTACAACACATAAACACGATGCGATGAGAGCAATAAAGCAAAGATACTAAATGTAACTCAAAGCACCATAAAACAACGAGAAAACAAGCATAAAGTAAAACAAGACAAAACAAGGTTTTCTCAAAAAGAATGTCTTATCCCCCTTGGTATATGCATCTCTCCTATGGCTTTCTCCCCCTACGAATGTGCACGAGATAGAATTTCTCCCCCTAAGAGTGTGGACATGAGTCATATAGAAATGACGATACTCACCGGTATACTCTCCAATGTACTCTCCCCCTTTTTGTCACGAATAGACAAATTAATTAAGAGTAAGGAGGGAAAGAAAAGAAGATATGAACAAGGGTAAAATATGATGCATGAGAGGTGCAAGAAGAATGAGAAAATGAAGCTCAAACAAAAGACAAAAACACCTTTTTTAAAAAAATGCTACAAAGCATAAAGAACATGACATGCTAAGGATGATGGAACAAAGTATAGACCAAGTCATGACATAGACACAAGACCATGTTATATGTGCTAAGAATGTTGAAAAATCTGGTTTTGTATCTCATACAAAACGCACAGCAGAAGCAACAAACATGGATCTACTTTATTCATGAAAGATAACATGTAACCTTGAATTCTAGAATAAAGAATAGAAAGCGTACTTTGATGCAGTGAAATTCAAAACCAAGACTTGAGAATACCTTTAATCTTCATCTCAATTCCACATGGTGCTCAAGATAAGTGGTCTCTCAATCAGTCCTTTTTTACATAGATCCTCAAAGAAAAATCCTTCTTTTTTCTCTTTGAAGAAAAACTTATTTCTTTTCTTTTCATCATATGTACATACTAACTACCGTAGTAGTTCCTTTATTTAATAACTCTTATTAAATAAAAACTGATTATCTAATTGGGTTAGCCTTTTGGGCCTACCCAATTGGGTTTTAGTTTGTGGCTTGAGATGAGACTAAAGGGAACAAATAAAACTCTAGCTCTAATGGGCCTTGGGCTTTTCTACCAACTCTTGACAAGTCCAAAGTTACCATTAATCATATTCAATACCACTATAAGAATATAATTGCACTCTAGGTCTTATTAATAAATTATATCTCAAGACTTTATTATACATACAACCCTTTCATTAAAATATTCGTAGTAATACAAAGTCATGAATGTTGACTGCCACTTTGAAGATTACTACATCTTAATCCTTGAGTACCCTGTTTAATCCTTTATGTTATTCATCATATATTTATGAAATACAATTTCATAAATATATACTTTAGTAACTCCTTACTAAAGTGGTTGGGCCCAACACTCTGAATAACCAAACTCAATAAACTTATCTCAAGAGAATATTTTATATCTTCGTTAAGAGATTATGAATTCCATCTTAAGAATATATGTTCCATCAACACTAAATGCAGCTGCCCAACATACTGAGGTTTTGATCGTGTCTTATAGATCTCACTCCTGATATATCAAAGCAACCTACACCTCATGATCAGGTCCATTATTCTCTCAGGATTTAGAGTTGATGTAAATAGAAGTTGTGAGATTTATTATTCATTTGACAGTTGTTAGGAGAATAATAAATCTCACAGCGGTCCAATCCAATATGTCTTAACTCTTAAAACATATCAACTAAAAGTCTCCACTTCTATGATCAAGACAAATCATCTTAGTTGATATGTTATAGTCTTCACAGATGAGATGCCCAATTTCATCACCGACTACGAACTAAAATTCTGAATTTACAAAGTACTTGTGATTTATATCTTCTGTGACTTTTCACATAAATCACATACTATGCATCTCATGGACTAAGATAATGTCTCATTAGTTCATTAATAAATAGTCTCATATAATTAAACAATTTAATTATTTATGACATGTCAATAAATTGGATTTTAGGGCATACACCCTAACAAAGAAGTCTAAAAGGACATAACTAGCATGAGTGAATGTAAAAACATGTCAAGTGATCAAGTGTGTGCAGCAAAGGTGCATCAAGTGTGCATGTGAGATGCATGACCAATGCATGAGCAAGCACTCAAGGGGCAAAGTGTATAAAACACACAACCAATGATCAAAACATGATAAACATGAATAACTATGGTGATCCCCAAAATTGGTACTCATCGAAGTCCAAAACAACGAGAAAATGCCATTTGGGCATTTTATCAAACACTTAGAGTGCACACACTACACATGTATGTTAAATAATGCATGAACATATGAAAATCTTGCCTAAATACATGTTATTTTTGCCACAAAGGGCCAACATCCAAAGCAAATCATCATTTAAAACAAGACCCAATCAAAAAGATTGACAAAAAATAAGTTTTCCAACTCCCATTTGAGAAAGTCCCAACTATGAACATAAAACCCCCCAAAAACATAATCTAAGGATTAAAATTGATGAAAAGAGTTAAAGATTACCTTAGAGATGTTTATGGAATGTAAAACACTTGAAATTAGTTGAGTTTTGATGTTGAAGCATTAAAATAGGGGTTTGGGAGAAGATGGGAGACGTTTAAAACAAATGTCCGACGAAATGCCCTTTAAAAAGCTGATTTGGGAATTTTCGCTAGTATCTCGCTGGTTAGCTTCCCATGAAAATTTCGCTGGTAAGCTTTACTCGTGAAACTGTCGTGAAACTCTCTATCCAAAGCTAAAAAACTTGAGAATTGGACCCTTTAACTCATGACTGAGCTTATACATGAAATAAGTCAGGAAAACACGCAGAAAACATGTTTTTCACACAAAAACAACTTGAAACACTTTGAAAAACATGGGTGATACAAATCACTTCCAAAAGCAAACAAAAAGAACAAAAATCTTTTTGATTTGATCCACATATGGTTAAGCACACACACATCACATTTGAACATGTACAATCACACAAATGAAATAGACATTCATTGAACATTAGACTTGTGTGTTATGTGTGTGTATCAAATGTGGAATAGTCCTTAGTCTAGAGTGAAACTTCAATGATCAATTCAATCAAGTCATACACAACTAGTACTAAGTCAAGTGGTTTATCTCAATTATAGAAATGAACATATATGACCTCCCACAAGAAAATGATTACAAATCTTTGAAGCTTTTCCTTTGGCTTCTTTACAAATCATAACATTTGATCAATTTTTGAACAATACATCTCATTTTGAGATCAGTGCCTGAAATTTTTGATATTTCACTTTTGAGAACAAGCCTTTGGCTTTTTGGGCACCATACATTTCAATACAAGTTGCTTTCCCTTTTTCCTAGTCAAATACTAGTATGTGCGACGGTTTTTGCAGCTCATTATCTCTTTTCATTTTGAGATTTACATTTGTTGAGCTCTTTAAGAAAAAACATAAAAACTATGGGAAGATATATAAGCACAAATCTATGCATGTATCAAAATCATCAAGACTATTGACCAATCATTCATGACAAGCTTGAAGATCGATTTACAACAGTCACACATAGATTTCAAGATTCTTTCACAAAGATAAATGTGCATACATAACAAGCTAAGCTTGTAAATGCACTACGCCATTAGTACGAAGGTACTAGGCCAAACTCACATGAGATATGTGCT
This sequence comes from Notholithocarpus densiflorus, assembly GCA_030021035.2. Classification (NCBI taxonomy): domain Eukaryota; kingdom Viridiplantae; phylum Streptophyta; class Magnoliopsida; order Fagales; family Fagaceae; genus Notholithocarpus; species Notholithocarpus densiflorus. The sequence goes on along the minus strand of JARYZH020000089.1, from coordinate 701,213 downwards.
CAAACATATACGATCAAACTTTTTGAATTTTTCACTTTTTATGTGTTTTTGGATTTTTTACACACACAAAAACAAAAGCATAAAAGTAAGATCAACTGCAAAAACACCAAAAACAATGCATATAAAGAGACGCATGATGCACAAATGCATGACAATGAAACATCTAATACATGAAAGGTCCTACAAAGATCGAAAGAATTAGATCAAGGACCAAAAGAGAATAAACTCAACCATAGGAACCCTTCCTCATCCAAACGGAACAATTGTTTGGAATGAGTGTCTCATGAGAAGTGAGACGAGAGTTGGAAGAATGAGAACCGGAGATGCACATAGATAAGGAGGTAAGAACATTAAAAAATTTCTTCAACAACTTACCATTTTCCCCCAAAACTGGTTTTGCTTTCATAGTACAACTTCCAAAAAGCTCAAGTTTCTTTTTTCTTTTGATTCTTTTAAGAGCTTGAAACTTAGAGCAATGAGGTCTAAGATGACCAATGACCAATGAGGAAAGCACACTCAAATCTTTTATGGCATTCGACATCACACCACGCGAGCTTGTTTTTAGAGTGGTTGTAGGGAGTCAAATTGTGGTCCCTCTAATAGGATGGAAGACAGTGTTGTAGTCAAGACTTGTGCCAACTCTTCTCCACACTCCACAAGTTCTCCTGCAAAGGGCTAGGAACTCAGGATGCCTATATGAAACAATGTAATAAGGTAGATCCATGCAATTTGTAAACTTCTTGGAAGAATAAATGAGCCACATCAGAATTTTTGCAAGGGATGAATTGAAATGCCTCATTTTGCTGAATCTGTCAACAACTACAAAATTGTTGTCTACTCTTCTTGCTAAAGGGGGCAGTGTTATGACATAGTCCATGCTAAATGCACTGCCAAGGCTTGGGAAGGCATTGGCAAAGAAAGAAAGGTATAGAAGCCTAAATTAAAGGTTACTCCCTTGGATTTTTGACTTATCACACAAATATGCACCAGCTTAGTCACCTCTACAATCTACATCCATCCCCTTCCAATAGTATTTTGAACTGCAACAAGGTTAGGGTTTTCCTGAATGTGGATCTTTTGCAGATGTTGATCTTCTAAAGAGTAGGAAGGAACATAAAGCTTAGCCCATTTGAACGAAATCCCCTCTTATTCTCATACAATACTATCCAGAGAAAGCAGCGTGATTGCGTTGTTGAATTACAGCAGTTATGACAAGCTGCAACTTCTTCTACGCTTTGCCATATGCAATGGAGGAGGCGAGGGGGGGCATTGGCATTGGCAGTGGCAGTGGCAGTTGCAGAAGGAGAAGGAGCTAGGGAAGGGGCTAGGGGGTGCCTAGCCTTTCCTTGGTTTTCAAAATGAGTAATGCTATAGTCACAAACTATTTTACAACATTTTTACAAACTGTTGATATGTCCAACTTCTTATTGGTTTTTATTTAGGCCCACCATTAATATCATTTTTTCATTTACCAATAATCACTTACCATATCAGAAGTTTATAAATTTTTTTGTAAAAAAGTTTGTATCTCTAGCATTACTCTTTCAAAATTTTTCCCTTCCTCATTTTATTAACAAAACTTTAACTTGTGAATTTTTTTTACTAATTTGGCATCCCCTGATTCTTATCTATCTATACTATCTATAAGAGGATTCTCCTCTTTGAACTAGATTTTTATGTGGTTTAGAAATATTCCTAAATCTTAAGTTTAACAGAGAAAAAACTTGAGTACAACCCGGTAAAATTATATTTTCAACTCCACTTAAAATGCCTACAAAATAAGACACTCTCCTACTAATTCATGTCTTCAAAATAAACTCATCCAAAATTTAAAAAAAAAAAAAAAATTATGACACTAGACAAAAAAAAAAAAAGTCTCATCGCACGCGCAAAGCGTTTGTGATGAGGCTAATTTTAATATAAAATAATTGTACAAACACTTATTTAAAATACTAGTGTCTAATTTTTTTTTAATATTTAATTTTCTGGCAATATAAAAATCTTTATTTTAAGATCATATATTTAGAAAGGTTTTTAAATTGTGAATAAATTTTACTGTAGCATCTTTTGATTTTTTTTTTTTAATATAAAATAATTGTACAAACACTTATTTAAAATACTAGTGTCTAATTTTTTTAATATTTAATTTTCTGGCAAAATAAAACTCTTTATTTTAAGAGAATTTAGAATGCTTTTAAATTGTGAATAACTTTTACTTCATTGGCACCCTTTTTTTTTCTTTTTCTTTTTTATAAAAGAATTGCATAAGCACTTTTTTACAATACAAGTCTATTTTTTTTTCTTATAATATTTAATTTTCTTGCTATATAATACTCATTAACTTTGAGAGCATTTATGGCATATGTTTCTAAAAAAAAGACAAGTAAATCTTTTTTAGTAAATTCCTTTTTTCTTAAAAACTCTTTTTCCTTTTTTTCTATTAGAAGAAAAAAAAATGATTTTTATGCAAAAGTTTAGGATATGTTCTATTTTGTCACCTATAAACAAAAGAAAAGTTTTTCATTTAGCATCTTATTATTGTATTTCTTTTATATTACATTTCTTGTCTATTTGTAGAATGATACATTTTATATATTGAGGCAAATAAAAGTGACATTTATTATTTAATTTATCCAAAATTAATTTATTTTTATATATCTTATGTTTTCTAAAGCTATTTGTTTAGAGAAATGTTTTCTAAAGTTTTTTTATTATATATTTTAATGTGTAATATTTAAGTTACTTAACAGAAATACCATGATTTAAAAATTTAAAAATATATTAATTGTAATTAACATAATTAAAATGATAATTAAACAATAACTTAAGGAAAGAAAATATTTGTCTTGAATTATACTAAATTCACTTGATCAAACTTTATTTTATACAAGAAAATTAAATATATAATAAATCGTGTTATAAATATGTTTTCAATATAAACTATATATATAAATCGTGTGTGTGTGTGTTTTTTTTGGATTTAAATACTATTGATATATTTAGCTTGACTCTTCTAAAAAAAATTTCTGACTTCACTACTGGGATGAAGGATTTACTTATGTGTTAAATAAAATAAAAATTAGTAACTATGATCAATCAAGTAGAAAATCGATCTGTAATAATTTCCTCCAGCCATACATTTAGTTGGTCTGCGTAATCCACTAACTTAGCCAAGAAACAGGCAGCTCTATTACCTTGAAGGCTTTTACTATATATACTGATTTCTCATGTCTGGAGAACACCTAATATCCTCCTTCGCTGAAACAAGTATGTGCCCCATACAGCCATGCGAGAAATATTTGGTGCTGGTTCCTGAATATGTTGTAAAATGTAAAATGAAGGTAAAGTATCTTGTAAGCTATACAGATGGACTTATTAAATTTGGAAGATAAAATCAGATCTGCTATGTATTTATATAGAAAGGTGAAAAGGACTATTGATGAGCATGAAATATATTAATTAAAATACTCTTGTATTTGCAAATTTAGCCTTATTTGTATGCTATTTTGAGGCTAATTATAAATTTTTTTTTTAGGTAATAAAGGCTTTACATTCTAATGGACTTTAGCTGGACTATAACTCAAGTGGGTTGAACCCAACTCAAATTCTAAGACCTACAAGATGTTGTTAAAGCTTAATCAATTAAGAAGTTCATTTGTGGGTTCCAGTTAGCTCAACTGATAAAGTCTTTGATAATTGAATAAGATATCTGGGGTTCAATCCCTACCTACACCAAAAATTGATTGGTACCTTGGTCTGATGATAAATAGTTATTATTAGGAGCAGACGCAATAAATTGAAACTTTCTCAAAAAAATTAAGAAGTTCATCTGTTGTGAGAAGTGGTAGACAAAGAATGAGAAACCATAAAAGATGCAATTTACGTGGACAATGCTATAAGGAAATTGAATGAGACAAGGTGGACCCAAATTGAGTCAAAAGCCAACTTAAAGAGATCCAGCCCAGGCATGAAATATAGAAATTTTTTAAATTAAAAAAAAAAAAAAAACCATAATCCTCTATGGTTTTTCTATCATTTGTCTTACACTTCTCACAATTGAATAGATGATTTTCTTGATGATTAGGCTTTAACTACATCTAATAGATCTTTAAATTTGAGTTGGATTTAGCACACTTGAGTTACAGTCCATCTAAAGTCTATTGGCATGTAAAGCCTTTATTACCTATATTTAAAACTAAGATAATTTATAATTAGTCACAAAATAGCATACAAGTAAAACTAAATATTCTTCTAAAAAAAAAAGTAAGGCTAAATACAAAAGAGTATTTTAATTAATATATTTCATGAACATCAACAATAATATATATATATATATATATTTATATCCAAATATAGTACATTTATCTTTTTTTGATAGAATTTCAACATATAGTGCCCGCTTTTGATGATTGTACTTTTTATTATTAGATCAAAACACCAATCAATTTTTTGTGTAAGCAGGAAATATAGTACATTTATCAATTACACAATATTGATGACACACATTAAATATATAGAGATAAAGTTAAAATGTTCAACCATATCTTTAAAAATAGAGGAAAAATAATGTGAGTTTTAATTAGCTCAACTTGTAAAATTTCTTGTCGTCAAAAAAGATATATGAGGTTTGAATCCTGACTACACCAAAAATTAATTGATGTCTTAGCCTGATGTTAAATAACAATTGTAGGGTCAAGGGCCCAAATCCTATTTTGGGCCTTGGGCCTGTCCGAAGATATGGTCAACCCGAGGACAATCCGAGGAGGAACAAATGATGTTGAATGATTCAGGCTCGAGATTTGATTAGTAAGGTAACAACGGGAGATCAATCCGAGGAGGAATAGGTCCTCAGACACCGTAATGCAACTCAAACATGTGTCCCAGCAATCCAGGAAACCTTCCAGGAAACTCCAGTAATAAAGACACGTATCCTAAGCACACAAGGGTGAGGGGGAGTTCATAAATATCTAAGGAAAAACTGCTACCACCGCATTAAATGCGTTGTAGCTACTTTTCTAGCCGCATTTATGTGGAGAAGACTCCTGAACAGTGTTTCCTTGGCAACCGCAACTCATAGAGAGTCAGAAGGGGTGTCTGATGGGACAGCCACTCAAGTAGCGGCTTGGATGATTAACAAATGGAGGGTCAAGATCACCGGGAAGGGGGTATATAATGTAAGAGATCCCTGGAAGAAAGGGGATCGAAAAATTAAGCAAGATACACTGTACCAATCTAGAACCAGACTTGTAACAAAGCCTTAAGAGCAGTATTTAAGTAATCAAGTCTCCTCGGACTTGGCCGAGGACATTCCTTCTTGAGTAAATACCTATTATTTGCCTCTATTCATAACCAACATCTATTGGTTCATTGCTTAACTTACTAAGGCCTAGTTCTTCAACCCACTCTCTACAAATTTATTGTTCTGGGCTCATTGGGCCAATATCCCGTACCTTTTGGCTTTAGGCTGCAAAACGAGACCCTACAACAATCATCATGGAGTAGACATCGTAAGTGGAATTTCTATTGTATCTATCAAAAAAATATATATTATAAAAAACATAATCTAATAATCAATATTGAAACTAGCACTTAACGTGAAGAGTCTTGTTACTCAATTGATTGATTCCTCCAAATGTTTCCAACAGAGACAACCAAAATTAAAATACTCTCACCAGAACTATCGAATTATCAACAACGAAAAAGCCAACACTTACCAATGAAATCAACAACCCAACCCCATCATATAATAAATCTCTTCTTTTTGTCAATACTTGCAATAGCCTGTTAGAACTTCTTTTAAGAGGAAAAAAAATCTATATATATAAATGTACTAGTTGGCCCCTTCTAAAAATTAAATTTATCTTTGTTAGTGCCACCAATAATAGAAATGAACCTAAACTTAGATCAATGACTCTAGACCACGAATTTTATCAATGTAATTTTACATTTGTTAGAACGTATCTTGGAAAAAAAGCAATGTAATTTCTTAGCTTGTATCTATAAAAAAAATTAAAACAAAAGGCGTTGTAATTTACCTTTTTCTGTTCTAATTATGATATAAATTTGACAATTTTAATGAAATAAATGGAATGTATTTTCATTTTATGCTTTCTTATATTTCCTTTTAATAAACATAAGTGATGATTCCAAATATAAAAACTTCAAATTATGAGAGAAAATATCGTCAATCAAACTGCCATTTTTAGAAACAATTAAGGTTAAAGTATTGTTTTGATCCCTAAATTTTACCAAAAGTTTTTTTTTTTTTTTTTGTTCCAGAACTTTAAAAAGTTCTTTTTTAATCCCTAAGCATTGTAAAAAAAATCAATAGTTTAGAGGCAAAAATAGAAACGAAGAAATAATTATTATTTTTTCCAATAGTTTAGGAATGCAAGAAATATCTTTTTTAAAGTTTAAAAATAGAAGAAAAAAAATTGAAATATATTCAATAATTTAGAGACAAAAAAACAAATTTTCAATAGTTTTGGGACAAATACAAAATTCTTAGTAAAATTTAGGGACCAAAATAATATTTTAGTTAATAATTAATTACACGGCATACGTATTCACCCAGGATCCTGAAGCTCACAAAATCTCACAATAGTCACTTCCATGTGTAGCTTTACAATTTTTATCATTTTGTGTATATTATAATATGAAGTGCACAATGCATTGGATCTAATGATTTTGTTATATCACCATTTTGAAACAATAAATATGAGTTTGCATGACCTTCCTACTACTTGCTACCATCTAGATGTAGAGACCCAAAAGGAGGTATTACAATCCATGAAATCTCACATTTCTTAGGGGAGTATATGGGGAAGGTCCTTATAAGGAGTGATCTCCCTTTAATGTGTAGAGACTTTTTCCCCCATTGCTATGTGCTTTTGGGGGGGGGAGAACAAAAACCGTGAGAGGTATAGGCCCCAAAACGGACAATATCTACACAATTGGAGTAGGGTCGTTACAAATGATATCAGAGTCATACCCTAACTGAAAGTGTGAGCCTCACACGCCAGGACGCGTGTGCCCATATGCAATCCATGAAATCCCACATCGCCTAAGAAAGCACATGGGAAAGTCCTTATAAGGAGTGACCTCCCTTTAATGTGTAGATGTCATTTCCCCCCACAACTATGTACTTTGTGGGGAGAACAAAAACCGTGGGGTATGAGCCCAAAACGGACAATATCTACACATTTGGGATACTAACTCTTAGAAATTCAAAATCTTTAAGAAAGTGATATTACTCTAAAAAATAAGCCACTTAACTTTCGATTTGTTTTATCAAAAGTCACAATTTTAATGATTCTAAAAAATTGTCACAATTTTAAACAATTTTTCAATTAAATAACGTTTATTATATGGAAATGTTGCACCACATAGCAGTTTACCTAACTTTAGCATTAAATTAATAAATATACTCCTTCTCAAAATATATATATAAATATATATATATATATATAATTATATACTTCCTTGCAAAGTCACGTAGTTGAAAAAGATCAGGATGATTTATTCTATTTGATTCAGATTAAATGTCTTATCATAATTTGCAAAAATCCTTATTTTATTATTTATTATTACTTGTCTTCTATGTAAACACAAGTTTTGAATCTCTCCTCGTTTGTAGGAGTTCTCTCTCTCGTGTTCTGCGAGATCTTTCTCCCTTAGGGTTTCCTACGGGGCTGCTTTCTTTTGTCTTTCACGTTGCGGACTTCTTTATCATGGCAGACGACATCTCAAAGATTCTAGAGCAGATGACTTTAACTTTGGAGGAAGAAGAAATTATTACTATTTCAGATGAAGGCCGAAAAGAGGAACTAGAAAGCTGTGTATTGAGTCTTATTGGAAAATTTTTAACCTGCAAATCCTTTAATAAAAGAGCTGCACTGGGTACACTCAAAAAGGCGTGGGGATTGGAAGCTGAAGTGCAGGTCGTTGAGGTGGGGTCAAACCTATTTCAGTTCAAGTTTAGATTCGAATTCGAGTTGGACAGAGTCTATACTGGAGGCCTTTGGTGTTTTGATAATCAAGCCTTGTTGCTAACCAGATGGAAATCGGGAATGACGGCGGCGAATGTCAAGTTTGACTCAGTTCCTTTATGGGTGCAAATCTGGGGGGCGCCTTTTGATATGAAATCTTCTCGGGTAGTAGAGGAGGTGGGGAATTGGTTGGGCAAGGTTTTGGAGGTGGAGAAGTGGCGCACCAATGACAGCCAAAATTTCTTTATAAGGGTTAAGATTGCTATTCCGTTGGACAAAGAAATACGGCGAGGAGCTTTTTTGGCAAGTTCGGATGGAGAGAAACATTGGGTGTACTTTAAGTATGAACGGTTACCGGTATTTTTCCATTACTGTGGACTCTTAGGGCATGACTTACGTTACTGTGCGAAGTACTTCAGTAAAACAAAAGATGGGATTGATGTGGATTGTGGCTATAGGGATTGGTTGAAGGCAGGTGCCAGGGCTCGTTCACCACTGAAACGGGGAGGTGTAAAGGAGAGTAGTAATGATGGCGATAATGGGGTGATGAAGGGGCAGCGTGGTTCACAGAGCACGCCGGAGGTGAATGAAAACGGCGGCAACAAGGATGGTTTCCTTAGAGAAAAGGTTCTGGAAAGTGGTGGAGGTGCAATCGGATTGGTGGGAGTAGAATTCGCTAATTATGGGGATTGGGCTGAGAATCATAGGCTTGGGGAAGTGGATATGGAAAACAGAGCATCAGGTGTCATGGATTTAGGTGTTCACAGTTCAAGCATAGAAGTGGGGTCTGATTTGGCGCCAGCTCTTCACAAAGAGCACGTGGATTGTACTGAAGATGGGGTTGGGCTGAACAGTAATAAAAAGAAAAATACTTGGACTAGGTTGGCACGTATGGATGTTGGGCCTGTGGGAATTTTAAAGGAATGAGCTAAGTCCATTTTGGGGAAAAGAAATATGTTGGAAGTGTTTTCTTTTGGGGACATAGAGGATGAAAAGTGTAAAGGAAAAAGGGGGAAAGGTTAGTGATGAATCAAACATGAATGAAGCAGCAGGAGTGTTGAACCACCCTTGCCGAGAGCAATGAGACTTTTAAGTTGGAACTGCCAAGGGCTTAGGAACCTTTGGACAGTTCAAAGCCTTCACAAGTTAGTGAGGGAACAAGCTCCCGATGTATGTTTCTTAATGGAAACAAGGTTGGATAAAGACGGGTTTGAGAAGCATTGTGGTGATTTACCGTTTAAAAATAAATTGATAGTTAAAAAGCCAAATTCAGGTGGCAGGTTAGCTTTACTTTGGAGGGAGGAGATGACTTTAGATGTTATTAATTTCACTGATAACCATATTTTAGCAAAAGTAGTAGAAGAGGATGGTTTTGTGTGGTATCTCACAGGATTCTATGGGTGGCCAGAGGCAAATGAAAAGCAGAAGTCTTGGGCTCTTTTATCTCACTTGCGGTCTTTCATTGAGGGTCCTTGGTGTTGTATAGGGGATTTCAATGCCATTCTTCATGCATCTGAGAATCAAAATGTCCATGCCCCTTATTATAATCAGATAGAGGACTTTCGGGTTGCCTTCGAGGATTGCGAGTTGACTGACTTAGGGTTCATTGGGCATAAATTTACATGGACTAATAGGAGGTCAGGTTCAGCTCACACAAAACAAAGGTTGGATAGAAGGGTGTGGATTGACAAATTTCCTGCAAGTTCGGTCTCCCATTTGTTCAGCCATGCTTCTGACCATATTCCTATTCTTTTGAAAACCATGATTGATAGGCGGGTTAAGGGAAGGGGGGCTGGTGGTTTTAGGTTTGAAGAGAATTGGTTGTTGTGGGCAGATTGTGAAGAAGCAGTGACTGAAGCTTGGATAAAGGGAGGTCGTGGTAACTCGGGTTTGAGTGGTATACGAGATCAAATCCAAGTTTGTGGGGCTGAACTATATGCATGGGGTTCTTCTATGACCAAACCTGAAACAGAAGAGATTAAAAGGCTTAAAAAAAAATTGGAGGTGATGAATGAATGTGAGCTGACCGAAGAGAGCAAAAGTGAGTTTCTGTGTGTAAGTAAGCAACTTGATGACCTACTGTTGAAGCAAGAGATATTTTGGCGTCAGAGATCCCGAGTGGCATGGCTAAAACATGGAGATAGGAATACTAAATTTTTTCATTCCAAAGCCTCCCAAAGAAGGCGGCGGAATTATATTGAAGGAATTAAAGATGCTAATGGGGTTTGGGTGGAGGAAGTCGAGGTTGTGGCTGAGGTGGCGTCTGATTATTTCATGAATATTTTTAATGCAGGCACTTATGACAAAATGGAGGAATGTCTCAGCACAGTAAATCATAAAATTACAGATGATATGCTGAAGGTGCTATCCAGGCCGTTTAGTAGTGATGAAGTTAAAGCAGCGTTGTTTCAGATGGGACCAACAAAGGCTCCTGGACCCAATGGTATGAATGCACTTTTCTATCAAAATTTTTGGCATATTGTGGGTAATGAGGTGACTAATGCTATGTTAGATTTTTCACATTCTGGTAATATGGAGCCTGATATTAATTATACTCATATAGTACTGATCCCTAAAGTAAAGAAACTGAAAAAAAAAAAAAAAAAAAGGCTGACTTCAGACCGATTAGTCCCTGTAATGTGATCTATAAAATTATTTCAAAAGTTTTGGCGAACAGATTGAAGCTAATCTTGCCACAACTTATTTCTCCTTCTCAAAGTGCTTTTGTACTTGGCCACCTTATTACTGATAATGTGATAGTAGCCTATGAGACTTTGCATGCCATGCATATTAGAAAAAATGGCAAAAAGGGAGCTTTAGCTCTTAAATTGGATGTGAGTAAGGCCTATGACAGGGTGGAATGGGGCTTCCTTAAGGATATGATGATTAAATTGGGCTTTCCGGAGGTTTGGGTGGATAGGGTTATGAAATGTGTTTCTACACCTTCCTTTTCAGTTCGGATTAATGGAAAAGCATATGGGAATATCAGGCCTTCTAGAGGTATTCGACAAGGAGATCCGTTGTCCCCTTATTTGTTTTTGATTTGTGCAGAAGGTTTCACATCGCTCCTTGCTAAAGCAGAATTAGATGGGAGGTTGCATGGGGTGGCAGTCTACAGGAATGCTCCTCGTATAACTAATATGCTTTTTGCTGATGATTCTTTGATTTTTTGTCAGGCTAATAACGATGAAGTGCAGGTTGTATCAAATACTTTACAACTATATGCTGATGCCTCTAGTCAATGCATCAATCTTGAGAAGTCTTCAGCTTATTTCAGTAGCAATATGCAGGTGGAGCAGAAAGCATGGATTGTTGACCAATTGAAGGTGAAGGAGGTGGCAAAGTTTGATTCTTATCTGGGGTTGCCTACTTTGATTGGAAAAAGGAAATATGACACTTTTGCTTTCATTAAGGAAAGAGTTTGGAAAAAGATTCAAGGCTTTCAAGGGGAAGTTGCTTTCAAGGGCTGGAAAGGAGGTTTTGATAAAAGCTGTGGCTCAATCTATTCCCACTTATACGATGGAGTTTTTCAATTGCCGGGAAAATTATGTGATGAATTGGATGCTATGTGTGCTAGATTTTGGTGGGGCCAAATTGGTGAGGAAAGGAAAATTCACTGGAAGAGTTGGAGTTTTCTGACGCAATCAAAAAAGGAGGGAGGGATGGGATTCAGAGATATTTGAGCTTTTAATCTAGCTAAACAAGGATGGCGATTGTTGCAGGACAAAAACTCTCTTTTGTATAGATGCTTTAAGGCAAAGTACTTTCCACGGTGTGAGTTCCTTAAGGTGAAGGATTGTCAAAACAGCTCCTATGTTTGGAAGAGTTTATTAGCTGCTCAACCGGTATTGAGGAAAGGGTGTTATTGGAGAGTGGGGAATGGTGCTTCTATCCATGTTTTGAAGGATTGTTGGTTACCTAATCAGCCAACAAAGGGAGTTCTTTTCCAACCTGAGGAGGAAATTTGGGAGTGGAGAGTTTCGGATTTGATTGATTGGCAAAACCACTAGTGGGATAGAGATTGAATCAGTGCTTTGTTCCACCCGTATGATGCTGATGCTATCCTCCAAGTTCCCTTGAGTACCATGTGGCCAAGCAACTGAGGTTGGCGTAGAATAATAGTGGAGAGGCTTCGGTGCAACCATCAAATATTTCTTTGTGGTCATGGATATGGAAGGCTAGGGTCCCAAATAAGATCAGAATTTTTTCATGGAGAGCATCTCATAATATACTGCCTACGAAAGACAATCTGGTGAAAAGGAGGGTGTTGGAGGATGTTCGGTGCTGTTTCTGTCATAAAGCTGATGAATCGGTGCTGCATGTACTTTGGGAGTGTGGGGCAGCACCAAACGTTTGGGCTGGTAATGCAATCAGGTTTCAAAAATTTGGTACGGTGCAAGTGGATTTTGGGCAGTTGGTTGCTAGTCTCATGCCGAGGTTGTCACATGAGGAGCTGGATTTATTTTGGGTGATTTGCTGGCAAATTTGGCTTCAACGGAACTCGGTCTTGCATGGGGGTGCTTTTCAACATCCATCACGGTCATACCAGCGGGCTTTGGATTATTTGAGTGAGTTTCATGAGGCGTAGGAGCATCTGAGTGTACCTGTGATAGTTTTAGTTTCAGCAAGTCAGGCATGGCAGCCACCATAAGGAGATTTCTTCAAGCTGAACTTTGATGGAGCATGTTTTAATAATGGAGCTGATTCGGGTTATGGGGCTATGGTTTGCGATGGGAATGGTGAAGTGATGGCTACTATTTCGACTAAGGGCGGGGCTGTGAGGGATAGTGAAGAGGTGGAGGTGCTGGCTTGCCGTAAAGCTCTTGAATTTGCTATAGATGCTGGGTTTATGGAGGTGATTTTAGAAGGTGACAATGCAAGGGTGTTGAAGACAGTGGCACAGGCTCAACCAGATCTAGCTCGGCTTGGGTTTATTTATGAATATATTTGGTGCTTGATTGCAGGTTTTAGATCCTTTTCAGTCAATTGTGTTAGGCGTAGTGCCAATAGTGTTGCTCATGCATTGGCTAGATTTGCTAGATTATCTGATAATGAAACTGTATGGTTAGAGGAGGATCCTCCACCAGTAGTTGATGCTCTGTATTTGGATTCTAGTATTCTTCATTAATGATATTCATTTGGTTCCGGCTTCAAAAAAAGAAAAAAAAAAAAAACACAAGTTTTGAGTAATAACTTCTATTTATTAAGATGACAATATGTGTTGTCCTTTCATAAAAGATGAGAATGATAAAATCGATATACTCTAATACGAGTTGCTTGTCATATTTCAAAACATAATAGTATGAGAATTGGATTATACCAACTCAAATTAATATTTTAAACTAATTGTCCTCATACGATCATACTTGACTTTTGTGAAGCATCACAAGTTTACATAAAAATTATACAAGAACACTATGACCCTAGCTAGAAAAAAAGGTCACTTAAAATTGTCGAGTAACTTAATTTATAAATGTTCATAAGTCCAAAATTAATCATTATTAATTTTAAGGATACATCAAACTATATATATATATATATATATAAAAATCAAATGTACCTAATCATTTAAGCATATATAAGACATAAGGATTTAAGCTTTGATTATTGATTTGAGTTTAACATAAAAATAAGAAAATTTCCTCAGAGAAAAGTAATGGCTCAGAGATTTACAAAAACATTTATGGTGGCGATGAATGTGTTGGTTATCTTTGCTTTTGTTGAAGTGCAGACTGTGCAGTTTAATGACCTTACCGCTACTCATTATCATCTCTATAATCTTGATATGGTTGAAGGAAAATTTAAAAATTACCTTCAAGAAAACTTTAAGATATGTCAAGATCATCATAAAAGAAGAAAACGCAGTAAAAGATTGAAAGATTGTGCTTTTTATCATTTTAACCTTTGTGTAAAGGATTACAATTTTTCTTCAGATCACCCAATGTTCGATGCCGCTTTAGAGTGCTTAATATTTTGCCTGAATAAGCGACTTACCGATTCTTCTCGTTTGGAAGCTTGTTTTGTAAATTGTTACGAATAGTAAATTTGGTAATTAGATCATAAATTCTCTCATTCTCTCCCTCAACATTGGTATATAATAAATACTTGTCAATTTTCTTATACTAGTTGCTAACCAGAGTGCTTTGCACAAGTTTTATTTTATTCTAAATTTGTAATTATTTGTCCATAGATAACTACTACATTTTTTATGTAAATTTTCTAAGAAATATATAATAAGTGTAAATAAGAAATACATGGTATGTGTATGGATGTACAGTGGCAAAGCAAGGGAACCTTTTTTTTTTTTTTTTTTTTTTGGGTTAAAAAAAAGGGGGGGATTTATGGTTATATTACACCTCCGGGCAGGGCACTAGGCAGCCGTCGGACTTACGCCTGTGTGAGGGGACTAACCCTCACTAAGGATGCCCACCAACGGACTCCTGCGGGTAGCGAGAATCGAACCTAGGTGTGGTGCACGAAGCGAACGATTCTTACCCACTCAGCCAAGCCCCCGTTGGCAAAGCAAGGGAACCTATCTTCAGTGAAATTTCTCATTAAATATAGTATAAAAAATTATAAGGTATACGTGAATTTACTAATCAGCCCCTCAGATTTTGAGGAAAAAATAAATAAAATAAAAAACTACTAGTCTTCTACCATTTTGATGATATTTGAGATCTTCTTGCTTTGTTTCAGTGCTACTTGGTCTTTGTCATTGGGATTTTAGTTGTGTTTCAAATAAAGCAATGCTGATGTTTGTGTTTGGTTGGAAAATTTACCTGCTCAATTTATGCAAGCTATACTTTCTGATGTAACAATGTAATTTTCAATATATATCACTACAAGAAACTTGGCTATTTTCATTGGTTGAAACCGTTGAAAAAATTATTTTCAACGGTTGGAATGACCGTAAAGAACCATTATTAAAAACCGTGTCGAGAATATTTTTCTACGGACTATGTAACCGTTGAAAAAAGTATTACACATTTATCAACGGTTAATAACCGTCGAAATATATACACATAAATGTAGATTAAAGTATGCTTATTACTTTTATCCATAGACACCCAACCGTTGAAATAAGTATTTTCTTGTTAAAAAAAATAAATAAATTTGGATACACTCTTTCACATTAATCAAAATTTAATAACCTAAAACAAACTGTAAAAATCAATACAACTCAACTACTCTGCCTATTGCCCTTTACACTCTTAAATTTACATTGTTCATCTACCTTTCAAAATAGAAGATTCTTATAACCTTTAACCTTCAAGACCAATTCATTGGAAATTTTAAAAACATAGTGACTCACATCTGCCATCCAGACATCTATAGCCAGGTCCTCTTCAATGCGCATGAGATCCCATTAATCACTAAGTTCTTTTGATGCCTGCAAAAAGTGCCGTCCATTAGTCATTGTTGTAAGTGCCAAACCTGAATAAAAAGCCAAATAAGGGTAGTTCATTTTAGGAAGAAAATGCACCAGCCTAAAATAAATAAATAAATAAAACTAGCACAAAAAAAAGTCACATATTAGGAATTTACAAATATATAGATGCAAACTTGGTAAGTGAAAGTGAATGATTGGACTGAACTATCAACATTTTAAAGGAGGTAATTTATTCTATTACCTCCTTTAAAATGTACCTTATTTCATAACTGATTTGGAACCTGAATAAAAAGCCAAGGGTTGAGCTCTGATTGGTTGATGTTACTAGCTTGCTCGCCAACTTGTGTCATTACATTAGTTTTAGAACAACTTTATTAAAATTTGACATTAACAAAGTCTCTACAGATTCAGCTGATCTGTACAACACAAAAGTCACAGCCTTACAGGTCAACCGAAAGAAAAAGGCCCAAATCCACACTATTATTCATTATGAAATACAACAGATCCACACAACCTAGATTCTGAAAAATGGGAAAAAAAAATAACAAGGAAAAAAGTTGTTATATAATTAAGGACTCTGATTATGGTTCCTTGTTCAGAAGCAGTTGCTATATACATCCCATTGGAAGAAAGGACAATTGCAGCCAGAGGTGCATGATGCGCATCTATCTGTATTTCAATTTGAGTGAGAATATAAATGATATCAGCTAGAGAATTAAAAAGGATCATGATTCATTTCCATATCCAGTAATAAGTGAAAGAAAGACACACAGTTCAAAAATATTGGCGCCTTGATGAATAAAAAATGAACCCATTCAAACCATTAATCAGCAAATATGACCAGAGGTTCATCCTAAGGGCCACCCTAATTCATGACCCTCAAGGCAATTAGGCTAGGTAACCCACTGGTCCTAAAATGCCTCAAGACTACAAAGAAAAAGTATACTAAAGAAGTTATATCCTAAGAATGTCCATCAAACCAAAGATCCAAGTATCCAACTAAACCTTTCCAGCGAAAAATCCAAACATCTGCTGCAAATGGCTTTTGGGCCAAATGGCACTTCCATCCCCTTTAAGGGGGGGGGGGGGGGGGGGGGGGGGGGGATTGTTTAAAAAACAAGTAGCTAATTGTTTTACAATTGGACAGACAAAACTAAGCAAAGATATAAAATTTTCAATCTCCCAAATAACCTTCTTGACAAAGAGGATAATTTAAGGCGTCTCACCTCGACAGTCCTTGATTTTTCTTGCCATGTATAAATGGCGAAGGAAACAAACTGAGAGTAATTCTTTACCAAACCCTGAATCCTAGCTGGGTCTGAGAATTCATACTTGTCATCTCCCCGCAAGAAAAACAACAGATTAGGATGTTTTTAAACTTTTAGTCCTATATCCATAACAAGATAAGCTGCTAGTCTTCCAGCAATAGCTAAGATACCCCCCTCAATTCACTCCATAAAATCATGAATCATATGGAATAATAACAACACAATCATTATGATAAAGACCAGAGAAGAAGCAACATCTTAAGAAGCTCCACTCAATTATTTTGTTTTCCATTGAAACAAGCAGAGTGTGACAGGAACATGCACAATCTATCTCATTAAAAGAATAAAAGAAGAGTGGCATACCCTTAAATAGAGTGTGATCTGTGTTCCACGACGTAGGAACTTTTCAGGGTCAGTTTCTTCCTCAATCATATACGAGCTACTGTCAGCAACAGATTCCCAAACATATTGCTTATCTGATCTAGGGCTCTTTGTAGATACGACAACCTAATTAATGGTGTATGATGTACACAAATTAAGCACAATTAGTGGCCACCCAGGAAAAGCATTCACATTAAAAGCTTCAAAAGGAATTTAAAATTGCAACAAGACTTGAGTTTAATTATAAAAGTTACCTTCTCAGCAACAAAAAAGGCAGAATAGAACCCCACACCAAATTGACCAATCAGACCATTGTCTGCTCCAAGATCCTTATTTTCCTAACAAATTTTAAGGCTGGAAATGTAAGCTTCAAAGCAGCATAGAACTTGAAAATAGCCACACAGGAAGAAATAAAATAATGCACCCTATGGATAAAAGAGTTTAAAAGTACCTTCAAAGCCTTTAAGAACTTTGAAGTACCACTTTGAGCAATAGTTCCAAGACAGTAAATGAGCTCTTCTTTGGTCATTCCAATACCAAAGACAGTCAGCACAAGCTTCCATGTATATTTTCCTCGAGTTCTCATATCCTTTACTCAGCTTGAGGCATAAAAAAGACTGAGCAGAAGATTACCCCTCACATTGGTTTCCTGGTATCCATATATTGTTCCTTGAAGTAAACTGCCCCTTGGAGTATCCATATTCCCATGCAACTTGCACACAAAGTGATCTCAAAACTTATCAAAAATTTTCAGCACAGCACACGACATAATCTCCTCAAACGCACTCGTTCCTGGTGAAAAGAGAGTCAGCATAACAACTGCACTGAGCTTTTTTGTTCTTTAATCACCCATTGAGCAAAAGTAATAGGAAAAAAGATATAAGAATGAATACCGTTGAGTGAGTTTTTTGTTCCAACGCTTCTAGGACCACACCATTTGCCACAACTTGATGACATGTGCGACTATGATTAGTGAACCATCACTTTCACACGAACCCATCACTACTTTTTTTTCCACCACTCAAAATCGCACATGTCAAGGTAGTGTTAAAGCTATGTCCATAAACTTTCTCTTTTGTTCTTTTCTTGTCCATGAGCAAATTAATTGAAAAATATGATTGCCATAGCAAGCTATACTTGCCTCTGAGTCGTCATGATCATATCGAAGCAAGAAAAGACACCTGCAACCCCTTATATCTTGCAGTCTCCTTTGGATTTCTAAAACATGAGCATCATAGTAGATTGCTTGATCTCTCTTCTCCTAAAATTCAATCACATTGGCAGTTTAGATGGGCTACCAAGAATTGAGGCCTTTTCTAGAACACACCAAAACAATGCATTTAGAATCACCTGGAAGCAGAGGACAAGGTCCCCAACCTTCACTTTATGACACTCTGAATGCTCCAAAGGAATAGAGCGTTGCCGCACTGCCTTTTTCACATTGACCCACTCATCTTCCTCAGCACCAAATCCAACAAATCTGACACAAACTTCCTTTGACAAAATTTATCAAAAGTAATTAGGTAGAATAAAGGGCACAAGTAATTAGTTCTATGTTCTTTAATACATACATACATACATATATATATATATATACAGGGCACAAATAACTGGTTACTTTTTGTATTGATCGTTCCTAACTATTTGGTCTATTTGTGGCGCACTTTGCGAGAGAGAGAGAGAGGGGGGGGGGGGGGGTGTTGTAGCTCAAAAAGCTCTAAACCACTAACCCTTCCCTTCCCACAGGCCCACACCACCATGCCATTAAGAGTTTGACCACTTCTTTAATTCAATATCTTTTCAAAAGTTGAAGAAAAAACTATGATTTATTGACTTACAATTTCACCCGAAAGAAATCTGTGGGCAAGGAACACATCTACATCATACCTGCAAAGCCAGAAGTCTGATTAAAAGGTTCAAAAAGTTTTAACTAAGTTACAAGCACTATAAAAGGTAATTAATGAATTTATATATATATATAGATATAGATATATATATATATATAGATAGATATCTATATATATCTATTACTGTTAGACCCTGATTAATACTAATTATAGTCAGACCAAAGCAAGAAAGCTATTGTGATTGTACCTACAAAATAGATAGTCAGTCATCAATAACCTGCTATCCATAATGGGTTTTCGGATTCTTGCATAAGCAATGAAGCTTCCAAGGATTAATAAAGTGCCTAAAACGGATTTAGCTTTCAAGGGAAGTATCACACCCATGTTTTCTAAACAAAATCTTATCATAAATCTCTCACAGTTTGAACCATCATCCAACTCAAGATACAAGTTTACATTCTACAACCATCATTGCCATTGGAAACATGAATTCGTGATTCAGCCAACAAAAAACAGAGTATCTAATATAAAAAATGCAAGTCAGTTTCATTCTCAATGCTCAGTACCATATATTGCACTTATGTTGATAATTAAATGGTAAGAATATCCTTCTACATATTCAATCTCAAGAATTATTTCATAAAAATTAACAAAATTCATTATTAAAGCACATTTGATGGGAACAAAAACAAGCCGTAAAGCACACCCCAATATCAACCAATCATTAAAAAATAAAAATAAAAATAAAAATAAATAATAATTAAAAAAACTACAGAATTCCAATTAATAATAATAAGAATAATTGAAACTTAGGATTAGTTACGGAACAAAGAACAAAAATTAGAAGAAACTTACTTTATTAGCTTGACCATCCTTTGTAGTAGACTCTGAAACAAAACATAAAGCCATCTAAAAGCATTCATAGCAGTGGAGGCATATTGATATATTGCTAAAATTTTAGATGTTCAGCTACAGTGCACATCTATAGATAGACGTGCACTGTAGCTGAGAGCAAAAAAAAAAAAAAAAAAAAAATTTATTCAGTCAGTTAATAAAATAATAAAAAGTCTCTCTCATCTCCCATCTCTTTCATCTCTCTCTCTCTCGGTCACTCTCTCATCTCTCTCAGTCACTCTCTCATCTCATCTCTCAAAACTCTCTCAAGCAAACTTCTCTTCCGCCACCGATCGCCTCACACCGCCGATTGCCTCACGCCGCCATCGCCTCACGCCGCCTCACGCCTCATCTCATCTCATCTCACGCCGCCTCACGCCTCATGCCGCCTCACGCCTCATCTCATGCCGCCGATCGCCTCACGCCACCGATCGCCTCATCTCATCTCATCTCACGCCGATGATCGCTTGCTCATCAAGCCGCCGGTTTGAAGCTCATCGAAGCCGCCGGTTTGAAACCCATGGAGCTCGCCGACCAATTCCTTCTGTCGACCCAGTTCGCCGACGTTGTGCTTGTTTGTGATTGGTGATTTTTTATTTTGTTTGTGATTAGTGATTTTGTTTGGTCTTGGTTGAGGAAAAAAGATTGGAGATTTGTTTTTTTTTTTTTTTTCCTTCTGCTGTGGACTGCCGGTGGTGGTGGTTGTGGGTGTGGTTGTGGCTATGTCTGATGGGAGAAGTGGTTGTGGTTGGTGCTGTGGAAGTTTTTGGGATAGTGGATATATTATTTTATTGTAGGGGTTATATTATTTTATTGTGATGTTTATATTATTTTATTGTGTTGAAAGCTAAAATAGATCCACTGCTGTAGCATGTGTGTAGGTAAAATAGATAAAGTAACTTTTGGTGAAGCTAAATTGCTATATTTTTAGCTCCACTGCCGTGAATGCTCTAAGAAAGATACAAAAACCTAACACAGGAAGAGGGAGAGAGAGAGATAGAGGGAACCTTGGGGGTTTGGGGAGAGAGAGGAAGTGAGGGAGAATTTAAATATTCACCCTCAAATTTTCCCAGGAACCAAACATTACAATTTATAAACAAAACATGAAAATGCACCGAATTTTCCTCCATTGAAGAATCGAGACAAATCAGGCAAAATGATCTTCGTGTCGCAGTGGCGATTGAGCTTGAAACCCTAGAAAATTGGGGGAGATTAGATGAGGTAGGCGAAGAGTAGAGGAGTTGACAGAAGACTTTGACTTTGATTTTGTGAGTGACGATGAGACAGAGCCATTGCATTGAGAGACCAATAGCTACGCAATTGCCATGACCTAGAGCTTCGAAATTTCCATGATTGAGAGCTATGAAATTGTCTTTGAAATTTCTAAGTTTTGTGTGAGAGAGATTTGAGCTACTAGAGAGAAAATGAGAAACTGTGAGAGCTATCTATTAAACTTTGATTTGTACTGTAGCTTTATATAAGTTCCGTGTTTCTAATTTTCAACACTGACAACCGTAGATAAAAGACGTAGTTTATCTTCTACATTCATCAAGCCTGTGGATAAAACTTTTATTTAATTTTTTTTTTACACTTGTTTCAACAGTTGTGCCAACTGTGGAAATAAGTAGGTTAATTTCCTTATTTTGATCAACAGTTGAGTACAACTGTAGAAACTTAGGGGTTTTATTAACATTTTTTAGTAACCGCAGATAAAAAAAATGTTGAAAAAACTCAAGTTTGTTGTAGTATATATATATCATGTCTTTAGGTTCAAATTGTTTCCTCAAATTCTTAAATTGGTACAAATAACCAAAAAAAAAAAAAATCAGTCAAAAAAAATATAACAACAAAAATTTTCTTTCTATTTAACAAATTCTGAATTAATTAGCTAATAAAAAACAAAAAATCCTCTACAGGTACAGTCTCGCCACTTTGCTATATATAGCCATACTATACTCACTACGCTTCAGCCTCTACGCCACCATGCATATTTGACTCATTGAGCTTGCGCTAAGTTCACTAATCAGTCATGTAATTGCCTAACTCGCCATTAATTCGATCTCCATTGCTAGCATAGCTCCACTCGGACCACTCTGGCCTCCAATCGACTAACAACCTCAAAGTTGAACCATTTTCAATATAGAAAGCAAGATTATCTACAATTTGAATCTCAATAACTTAATGGCCTAATGAGATGTTTTCTACATGAATGTTTTGTCATATAATTTTTTTTATTTTTACTTAAAATTTTCATTCTATTTAGCTTGGCCTCAAAGAAAAAAAAATTGGCTTCACCAATCGCTACTGTCGATGTATGTATATGTTAGTTCGTTCAGACCCCTATACACTCATATTGTTTAACCTAATTAATTAACCGAGTTGATACTTAGGTTTATTATTCAGATCTAGGTTAAACACATACAATCATATTACTTTGTGCGGAAAAGTAAAAAAAGCAAGCAATATGTAGACCTAGGAAAACCAATGAAACCAACAGTTTCAAGGATTTAACCTAATCTATTATCAAGGAAACAAATTCACTAAATAGAATTAAAGTTTTATAATAGATTTTTTCCTAAATCTAAAGTTACCTCTTGTAGTACTTACTCACGTAACCACACGGAATTCCAAATTCACGAACTCTTCTATCTAAATTTGTTAAACACAAACAGCCATGTTTGTGATTCTGAGATCCTACTCAAAACTTTAAATTATCAGCTATGTATGATTTTGTATGCAGTAACTTCAGATCTACCGGTTCTAATAATGTGTAGATGGAATTCTGATAGTGACTTTGAAAGGAGAAAGCATAGTACCTTTTAGATTTCAAAATAGCACCTCCAAAGTCATAACAAAACGTATATTAGGGTTTCCTTTAAATACTATGATGATTAGATCTGAAACTCTAATCACTTAATGAGCTTAATGAACTGTTGGGCCCAAATTAAAATCTGCAGAAACGCATCTCAATCGGTCAAACCTGCCATGTTTCGAATTTCCTAAACCTGCAGCTTCCTTATTCCTGTATTCTGACTTGCAGCACCTTGAGTATTATCTAATCATACCTATAAACTTAGGAATCTATATTTAGACAAATTTGTGTTCACGTTTTGCTAATTGTTCTAAACTTTTATAACCTAACAGTATATATATATATATATATATATATATATATATTTTTTTAAATAGGATTGCATATATGTATGGTTGCCTATTCTAAACACAAAAAGGCATGATTAGCATTTTTTTTTTTTTTAATTTGGTTTACCAAGATTTTATTTGTTCTTTTTTATATGGATTTCTCAAGAGAAATCTTATGTATATAATAACTTTTAAGAATAATTCTCTTAGTGTATTTATTTAAGTTTAAGCTCCCCATTGGGCTTGTTATCCACTTTGGACTAACAAGTCTAGTGTAAATTTATATTACATTAGAACAATGAAAATGGATTACATTTCCCAATCCCCTTCTCTCCCCTCTCTCTTGATCACCTCTTCATTGCTTCCAAACTTTCATGGGGAACAATTTATTTACACGATATATTTACTTTGCAAGAAAGAGAGGAACTATGAAATATATATACATATATATTTGATATTTACAGTAAGAAATGTAGCAACATACAATATAATATATATACCCATTGGTAGATAATCATGCCACAAAATGTATCTAAACTAAGGTCTCTCCTACCAAATTACTAGTATAATTTAACTAAACAAAGAGGATGTGCCCCTATGGTTATTCCAAAAGAACAATTTCCAAAAGGGTCGACGTTTCTTGTTGCGTTTGAGAGGTTGAGCCACTGTGGTTTCACTTTTAGCTGCTGCTGCAGCATTAGCCATCTGCTGATCTATCTGTGATCCGCTTAATATTTTCCACATAACTTGCACATCTTTGTATCCACACATCTGTACATCATCTCGTAGCTTCAACAGACCATAATCACTTGTACTAGTGCTGCCACCTCTGCCTACACCACCACCTGCTTTGTCAACAAATTTTACATATCAAATCTAAAACAATAAACTTTTCTTATTGTAATTACTATCTTTTAAGTGAAATAAATAGATTAAGACTTTATTTTTTATACGTAATATAGTATAAATGTTATGAGATTATTTTTAAGACTATAAATGATGGGACATAAATACACATTTCAAACTTAATCAAATTCATTTCGAACTTCATCACATTCATGCATGTTTCTTAGTACAACAATGTCATCAAAACTGACTATGAGTAAAGAATGAAATTGTTTTCCCAACAAAACAAGAAACTGAAACATTAAAAAGAAATCTTTTATTTAATGCACAGTCAGAAATCACAATGAATTAACAATAGTCTCTACCACCGCATACTCTTGGTGCAATGATCACTCCACAATTATAAGTGTTTATGGGGTGTGGGAGGCAAGAGCTGAGGTTCAAGTCTCCAGAAGAAAACTTCACACACATATACACTTAAATTAGGCTAAAGTAGAAATTCTATCTTGTACAAAATAAATAAATAAATAAATAAAAATAAAAATAAAAATAACAATAGTCTCTGGACACTGAAAAGATCACTGAAAAAATATGAGAGGTAGTGAAAAGTTTGGGTGAGAGAGTATGTTAAGGCAAACTTGTTGATGAATAAAAGCAAAAACTAACCAGATTTACGAGAATTGATTCGTGTAGATATAGCAACCAAAGCTCCCTTCATTCTGTGCAGCAAATCCATTGAGCTGTAGCTAATAGCTCTATGATCGGGCTCTAGAGAAAGAGCCACGATCAAGGCCCCAAAAAAATATACCAAAAAACAAAATATGAGGTGGGTTTGTATTTATATTACTAAAAATAATGAAACTAAGAAGATGAAGAGAGAAGAGCACGCGGCAAGAAAGGCACCGAAACCCATGTACACGTTGCTTTGTGAAATGTACTAGACGTCTCACATTCGTGTCATTATTTGGTACATTCTAGCTAGCAAGTCCCCATTTCCTGCATCAATTTCTTACTTTGAGTTTTTGGCTCTTCCCTTCCTATACATTTAAAAATTCCATTAAAGTCTCGTTCGGCTAACTGTGTCTCATTCCATGTATCAGTCAGTCAGTGACTCTTAGTAGTCCACAACTCCACATCAATAAAGAAGGCACTCATGACTCATCATATTTGTCTTTGAGAAATAATGTAAACCATAGTTTGAAAACAAATTCTAGATGTAATATTGTTACTGGTGGATAAAAAAATGTAATTTTAATGATGAGTTGAAATTAGAACTAATAAAAATCTGTATTATAAAAATATTATGAATGTAGCAATCCTCTTTTTTTTTAGTTCTTATTTTAGATTAAATTAAAGAATCTACCTACAAACATACCCAATTTCCACACCCATATTCATAACCTGTTTATACTTCCACACCAATATCAACAACCTATGTATGTTTTAATTATTCTAATACCACAACTAATTCCACACCTATTTTTACAATTATTTTATGTGACGGATTGTGATTAGTTATTTGTCATTTTCACATAGACCCACCACTTTTTTTTCTACTACTCACAATCAGCCAGATCATATAGTTGTGAAATGAGTGTGGAATTCATTATAACCCTAAAATTTTTCGTCAACTTATGTACCAATCATGAGTTGTCGCATAAGCTTGTTTTTTTTTTTAGCTAGGTGTGAAAAGGAGTGCATCTCTAGCATTATTCTAAATTATATAGTTCAAATAATACCTTTGGATTGAATTGAGATACAATGCAATACCTAAGAATCGAGCCCAATGACAAAATAAAATAAAGTTAACCATTTAACATTTTTCTACGCCATTGGATTCAATTTCACCAAGTGCAATACCTGGATCTTAATCCCATTGGGATAACCAAACTCCTTCCTCAAATTACTAGAATTTCCCGAAATTGAACCCTAAAAATGGACATAGTTATATATCTTTACATTTTGCTTTAAAATATGGGGATCATCAATATTAATCAAGTGATAGTCATTGCCCCACGTTTGAGGTTCGATGTCCACTTCTCCCTCTCTTTCAATTTGACTATCTCCCAAAAAAAATGCTTATAAAATGTCATCTTGTTTGAAAATGCCATTTCACTTTCTAGGTCTTGAAAAACTAAAGCTTTAAACTACTAACTTGTCATATGGTTGTTGGATTGTCATAGGCATAGCCCACTTTGAGCAGAAAAGATAAAGTAAAAAGGAATACCGTTTAGTTTTCACAATTCAAGAAACAACATCGATCATATTTCATATTTGCAATAGTTTAACCCTTCACTAGCACACAACGATTTGAAATTAAGGGAAGAAAGTGGGAAGATTTTAGCTGGGTACACTCCTCCGCTTAACAACGTCGTGTTGACGTTCGTAAATGCCTTCTTGGCTTTTAAAATAATTTAAGAGAAATTCTTAGAAATATTTTTTGTAAGAAACTCTTAGAAGACTAATGCTTTAATTAAAATTTTTTAAAAAAAAGTTATAAACTGACATGATTATGGTTGTTGGATTGTCATTGCCTATTCTAACATAAACTTGGGAATATGCTCTCAAGAACCGAAAAAAAATAAAATTATAATAAATAAATAAATAAGTTGGTTTTTGCTGTTCAAGAGCCAAAATTGACTTTTGGGATGGTAGATGTGACAAACGGGTCAGGTTCGAATTAGGGTTAAGCCAATCGGGTTTGGGTCAAATGGGTCATTTTCAACGTGTTAGGAATTATATAGTTGGATCAATTAAGTTATGAATCTAACTGTATTTTGTATTTTTCACATAATTAATTTAAAAATATATATATTTGCCACTTAATAAATTATGCAACAAATTACTTGGTGTGTCAATAAAAAAATTTAAGAATTATTTATCCAACAATAGGTAGATATACCATCTTCAAAAGTGTCATTTAAATACGATGATTGGTCGCACAAGAAGCGGATACATAACCATTAAAGATTACACAAAGTATAATTCAAAATCACAATATCCTGGACTAAGTACAAATTTTTTTTTTTTTTTTTTTTTTTTTTTGAGAATCAAGTACAAATATTAAGTGATCACAACAAATTGTACAAATACTTAGCCCATTAAGAAATTATATACGTACATTTGTATTTTAACAATAATTAATGGCATTATTATTTTTTAAGAAACAAAAGGCACAAATTCATGTGGTTGTGTTTAGATGAAACATAAATATAGCGATGAAGCCTTTGGAAACAGGTGAACACTTATTCTTTAGTTTCCCTATGGCAAGGATCATCTGGTTTGGATGAAGTTGGAGCTTTAGATCAGACTATATAGGTAGTCATATCCAGCAATGAGGATATAAACTATAGTGAAGCTGTACCTTTTTTTTTTTAAGAGACAGTTTCAACCTATGCCGTCCGTTCCTGATGATAACTCTTTATCATCAGAGCAAGACACCAATCAATTTTTGATGTAGGCAGGAATTGAGCTTCAGATCTCTTATTCAACCATCAGAAACTTTACCAGTTAAGCTAACTAGAACCCACTGTACCTATTTTAATTTGGTTATGTTTCAGGAAAGTTGGTAGCATTAATGACTGATGTGAATTAGCTCTTCAGCATCATAGTAAGTCCTTGACTTTAATTTTCATGTATACATTTAACATATATTAACATATTGTTTCAATTTTGAGACTTACCTATTGACTCAGCATCTCTACGCCAATGAGTTTGTTTCAGAATTAGATTTTTTTTTTTTTTCCCTGCAATATTAAGCTTAATGAGGTACTACATTTGAGTCCACTCAAGCGCTTGTGTATTGGGTAGTCCTAGAATTGACTACTTGGGATTGAATAATTGTTGTTGGCTTAATCAGTTGGATATAGTATCGGAGAGTCTGAAAAAATTGGTGATAACAACTAATTTAGTGGGGAAAATTGACGACCCTGATAAAATCCACAATAGGCAGAATGGGGCTAATTCAAACAACTGAAGAATGCTCAGAAAACCAATTCCTCCATCCAGAAATTAGCTAATTAAACAATACTCTTGGAAATTTTATTTATATCTATATTTATTTACTATCACGTTCATAAAAAAAAAGATATATATCTATATTATCATTGTTCGATTTAATATATATGTGAAGGGAGTTGGTGGATGATTCATGGTTTTGATAATTGGAGTGATTTTAGAGCTTTTGTTTATAAGCAACCAATATTAATATTTTCTCTCACTTTTGTGTTTCATTTTATGCCCCCTAAGCACAATTTATTATGTATTTATTTGACTTTTTTTTATAAAATAACCAAAATTTAAAATAAAAAATAAATAAATAAATTAATAAAATCGATCATATAAAAGGTGAGATAAAAGATTTGTATTGATAAGCAGTGTAAGACAACCCCATTACGAGATATGCTACTTTGGGTAAGAATCCTAAGAAATGGGCTTTTGAGCTTAGCATCAAGTTGCATTCCTATTGGATGTCACTGGGGCTCTTCATCATTGGAACTAGGGATTATGACCATTGGTCGAAAAAAAAAAAAAAAAAAAGGTGTCTGTAACTAATTAAAACCCTCTTAAAGCCTTTATTCTAAGTTATCATTAAACCATATCTAAGATCCTAAACTTGTACATTAGCAATATTAGTCCAACCTAATTTGAGCGAGAAGCCTCTAACCCATTTACTACATCTTGCTCCCTAATTATGCCACCATGCTGACCCAAATTTGACCAAGAATTTACATAGAACAACCATTGGTGTTTAATTTTACAGTGTTGGTAGAGGGAGACAGCAAGCAACAGGT
Organism: Notholithocarpus densiflorus; assembly: GCA_030021035.2. Lineage (NCBI taxonomy): Eukaryota > Viridiplantae > Streptophyta > Magnoliopsida > Fagales > Fagaceae > Notholithocarpus > Notholithocarpus densiflorus. The sequence goes on along the minus strand of JARYZH020000089.1, from coordinate 672,665 downwards.
TAAAGTACGACCAAATTTGATGTGCGAAATGGTTATGGAGGTAAGATGGTAAAATTTCACGAAGTAGGACAAAAACAGTTAAATGATCTCTAATTCTCCGAAAGTAAAATCATTATATGTCACTGCAAGTTAGTGTACCTCTTGGATTGAGATCAGATGCAATTGTAATATGCAATTGCATCATGCAATTAACCCCCTTCATTCACAAAGAATTTTACATTTTTAACTTTGACTTTTTACTTCATTTTAATATTTTTTTTATTTAACAGTTGAGCTTGAAAGTTGATTTTTTCAACTCTCAATCTCAACCCTTCATAGCAATTGCATAGGTAATGCACTTTGATCTCAATTCGTACCTCTTGTAGGAAAGTTAGACCAATAGTTTTGACTTTTAAGAGTACTTATTAATAGTTTTCCAAAAGTTTTGTTTCCCTTAATTAAAGCCAAGATTCTATGAATAAGCTTTTTTTTTTTTTTTTTTTGGCAACAGTTTCAGCTTTCCCTATAAGGAGAGTTCGGATTCCATCCCAAGGAGATCATCAGTTCTACACATGCTTTCTGGAGCAAAAGTATGACCAAATTTGATGTGCGAAATGGTTATAGATAGGGCTGTCCAAACAACCCGCTGAACCGACCCACCCGACCAAACCGACCGGATCCGAATTGTCCACCGCCTGATCCGACTATTCCAGCAGTCGACGGCAAGTCCTTGCTTTCCAAAACCGATTCCGGCGGGTCGGCGGCGGGTCTTTTCTTCCAAAACCCGAGCCACCCGACCCGACCTTAAAAGGATTTTCAGAACTCACCCAAACCTCAAACTTAGTTCTTCTACTCTCACTCTCTCCTCTAACGATCTCTCTGCTCTTCGCTGATCTCTACTCTTCACCGGTCTCTGCTCGTCGCCGATCTTTGCTCAACGTCGTCAATCTTTGCTCTTTGTCCGCAACGTCGCTAGCTGGTCTTCGCGTCCATCGCCTCCATCTCTCAGGTTTGATCTCTTTACTAGTCTATTTACTGCTTCCTATCCACTAGAGCAAAACAGGATAATTTTCCTTCAAGCATGCTTCACTACCTTGTGGTCCCTATGGAACCATAGAAATATGGTCCTACATCAAGGAAAAACACCTAACCCTATGGAAGTGGTTCTAAATTCCCAATCTCTCTTGTGCAGGTACCAAGATGCTTTCCAGAACAACCAATCTCAAGCTAGTAAGCCAATTTAGCAAACTTATTAGAAACTTCCAAATCAAAGGTGGCAAATCATTATCAAGGTAGCAGCTCATAAAAATAGAAGATCAAGAAGGAGTGGATATGCGTATGAAGCAAAGAGCATGGAGGGTGGAGTTCTATTTACAAGTGGAGTCAGCAAAGGAAGAAAAAAAAAACCTTACCTAGTGCTTCTGGATGCAGTGGGTGAAGCAATTCTCAAGGAAAAGGAGCTTGGTTTCAACAAAATCATCATCCTCAGTAACAGCAAAAGATTTGAACAGATCTGCAATGGAGCAAAGAAACCAACTTGGCAGGAGCTCACTCTCATCACAGACCTGAACCATCTACATCAATAGGGGCTAATTGTAACACCCCAACCTAATTGCATAATTAATTTTATGGGTTTATATGCTTGTTATTATCTTAGTTACTCTAAGTGCATAAAGCTTTGATATTGTGATATTATAAAAGATATATGCTCTTTTAATGATATAGAAAGAACTTTTATAAAGGTAAGTGTTAGGACATATATGGTTCTCTTGTTAAGAACATATGTCATTCTTTTATGTAGTTGGCTAATCCTTTAACAAAACACACTTTACTTGTATTTGGGTAGATCTAAGTTGTGTTTAATACTTGAAGAAACATGTTGTTCAAGTCTAGTCTTAAAGGCATGAAGATTGGACCAAGAAACAAGTGAAGAAAAGTTGTTCATTAAAGCTGGACAGATAGCTCGACACCTGCGGACAGATAGCTCGACACCTGCTCGACACCTCTCGACAGCTGGCTATCTATCGAGCTCTTAAGGTGTTTCTTATCGCAATCTCGACACCTTCTCGACAGCTAGTGGATCGATCGAGAAAGCTTTTGTCCCCTCGACACCTTTTCGACACCTACTCGATAGCTGTATTTGTCGAGATTTAAAGCTCGACACCTCCCGATCGATCGAGGTATCTATCGAGGTTACGGGAATTCAAATTTCCAGATCTGATTTTTGGGCCAGGCTTATGTATTTGTGTAGGGTTTCTTTTCTCATAACCCTAGACCTATATAAGGCTTATTTTAGAGGCCGTCACATAAGAGAATACAAGGAAGACATATGCAAAAGGTGACCGATGCCTTATTCTCTCTGAAAGAAGCTACTGCGTCTTTGCGCCTTAGGGTTTTGTAACCAAGTGCTTCTTGATCTTCATTGTTGATGAAGTGAAAAACTTTGCAGCCAACAATCTTCTTCTAGTTGGTGATTAAGTCGTGTACTGGGATCCGCGCAATTGGTTAGTCACGTATTGGGATTCGTGCATCAAAGGGTGGCGTTCATATATTGAAGAGTTTAGAGGTTCTAAAGCGGTAGAAGGTTTCTGTTGTGAGTTCATCTACGGGGATTGTAGAGTCTAGGGACAAAAGTTTTGTACTAGATCTGAAACTCCTTTTTCATTATAGTGGATTGCTTTACGGGAAGGTTTCCCCCCAGGTTTTTTACTGTGAAACTGGTTGGTTTCATTGGTTTTCCTAGGTCATCATATCTTGTCTTAGTTACTTTTTCACTGCATTTATTATTGACATGATATTGATGTTTGTTGGTTTTAACAAGATTTGTTCATAATAAATCTAATTAACAACTTGGGTTTAAAACTTGTTAATTCTATCAACCGGGGTCTAAATTTCCCAACAAGTGGTATCAGAGCACTTGTCCCAACAGTAAGGATATATATACAAAGTTATATTGTTCTTTGGGCCTTTATAGATATATAAGTTTATAGAGGGTGGTGGGTAAATTTTAAAAAGCTGAAAGTTGAAAGGTGAGTCATCAACTCACTATTTCCCTTAGCTGACACATGCCCCACCCCAAAGTCTGTTTCTCTTGTTTTCTTTGCTGCACCAGAAGCTTCTTGGTTCATTTTCTTTGTTTCTTTGTTTTCTTTCTCTCTTTGCTCTTACACGGCAAACACCTCTCTCTCACTATCTCACCGAAACAATAAATCTCACTCTAAAGAAGAAATTAAACGATTAGCCCTAAGGTTTCAGCTTCAAAGTTTGTGGGTAAGTAAATAAAACTTCATCTGACTTTGGGTATTTTGATGGTGTGATTGCTTTGTTTATTTTCCCTTCTTTATTCTCTAATCTGATTGTAGGAGCCGAAATTGTGATTCGGTTTTAGTAGTTTGAAAGATTGATAATATTATGGTCTATTGGATGCTTAATAACGTATTTTAATATGTATAGTATTGGTATAAAAGTACCCAAATAAAATGAAGATCAATTGCATGTATTTGATGATTTTGTAAGAACATATGCTGAAGCTGTCATTGTGACAGATTTGATGTTTACAACAAGAAAAATCTGTATTAAATCATATTCTGTGAATTAGGATGCTAGGAGTAGTTTTTATGAATTCTAAGACATACATGGTTGTAATGGAAGTGGTCTGACATCATTTGGATTGATATAAAAATAATAGTTTAACTTCTAAGGGTTCGTTTGGATACAGCTTATTTTGCTAAAAACTGAAAACACTGTAGCAAAATAAATTTTAAATGTATGAATGGTGCCGTGTGACCTTTTTTTAATATTCTTTTTTAATAAAGTGGTTGTGGGTCCCGCGAACAGTACGTGAACAGTGATCAACAGTGCATGAACAGTGCTAGTTGTCCCCTAAAGTTGAAATGCGTGAAAAAAAAAACGCAAAACGTGAATCCAAACACATACTAAGTTGCATGAAATTCTATCAGGACATATTTGAGCATGTTGTCTTGTATGATTTTTAATAAATCATGGTTTTATGCTTTGACTCTGAAATTGATATGTATTTACTAGACATCCAGATGAGTGGCTCTGTAAAATTTCATGAAGATTTGATGTGTCTAGATAGTCCATTTGTATTTTACAAATGAGGCATATGCTGCTGAAATGAGCAGTAAACAGTAAATGATAACTCTAACTTTGTGGATTTAATTCTAAAGTTATGGTGAATGTTTTGAGCTATAATTTAATATGCTTATCTTTTGGTATGTCTAGATCATAGATGAATTTTTATGCCTTGGTTTCTCTATGTTTGGTACATAATGTGTTTGATGAATGCATCTTGTCCTTGGGGAAACTTTATGTGATAGGAATTAAGATTTTATTGAGTTTGAGAGTTAGGTTGTGTTTGAGGTATAAGTTTATATATTTAGGAAGAGTTGTTAGTAATAAGTTTTGGTCTTTCATTTAGGTGACGAGAACGAGAACGCGGACACTTGAGCTCCTCTTATACAAATCTCTCGTGTCTTCTGTTTTTAGGTAAAGGATGTGTGACATGTGCGTTTGATAAATATAAGGACTATTTAGAAAATTATTATGCATCAAAACCTTTTAATTAGAGATATTGCATACAAGCATGATTTAAGTAAAGATTTATGTTCGTGACTTATTGAATCCTACATATATGATAATTTTAGCATATTGATGCTATTAGTTATATCACGAACGTAATGTTTTAAAGAATGAAATAGATATGCTACTGTTATAAAATATTTGTATAAAAGCATAATTATCAGAAAAATATAGTTTTCGGTTATTCCATTGTTATGATCTGAACTCAGCCAGTAGGGGTTATAATACTAGTATTTCCATGGAGATTTTGATTGGCCATTATAAGTGGTGAGGACTCTACTGTACCCACCCTCGTTGGTAATGGCCAACTTGTGGAGGATGCCAACCGACCCCCATGGTTGATGATATGATCACACCGAAAGGAGTGATACTTTCTGATATGATCCTGAGATTTCCTAGCATTGTGGAGAATGCTAGATGCCTGGGACTTTGTGCTGGAAGCCTCCCAAAGTTGTGACAGACTTACAATTGAATTAACTAATATGTATTATAAATGAGCTATTAAGCTATTTGGAAGTTATAAGAAAAATATAATGATAAGAAAAGTATGTTGAATGTGTTATAAGTCTGATGGAAAGTTTATAATAAAGTGATTTATAGTCTATTTAAAGATAAGGTTATTGAATTATGTTTAAGTTCCTTATTATGTCATTTTATTATTATATGGAAGGAAATAAAGTATTTTCATCCGAAAGTTCATAAGTATATTAAGAATAGTATGAATAGTATGAAGACTATTTATCAAAGCTGACATATCCATAAAATATTTGATTTACATGCATTCTTATTAAATGCTCATGGAGCTTAAAACCTTACTAGGCTTTGCAGCTCATCCTATTATATTTCAGTGCACAGGTTCTTCCCTGGAAGCAGCGAGAGTATTAGAGGTGGCAAGGATTCTGTGATTCTCGTTGTTAGAATGTATAGTTTTTGTTGTATAAAAGTCTAGCTCTTTTGTTGTATAGGAGGAATCAAGATATGCTTGATCCTTTTGAGCACTGATGTAATCCAGAACCTTAGTTTGTTTTGAACCCCAGTTGTATGTCTTGGGGTTAGGTTTGTAAATAATAGTTTTGCTAAAAGTTTAGTTATGTAATAATTACTGAATACTTTAAGTTTCAGCCAAGTTGTAATATTGCAAGTTCGAAATGAAAAGAAGTTTCAAAGTTTAGACAGTTGTGGTATATATTGGCTTTTATACAAGCAAATAACTAGGAATACAAGAAACGATTTTTGATAAGCACTTTAAGCTTAAGTTGGTTCGTGTTAGTATTGAGGTAAACTTGATATTAACATACCGGTCATGCTCTAAATTCTGAAGTACAGGTTTGGGTCGTGACACTGATCACTCTTTGTTTTTGTGTGCCTAGACTAGTTCTATCTTGTGTATTAGACTTAGCCTACACCACTACTTGTTTCCTTGTCCACCTATGTAGGCTAAACCCCACCTCCTTATGATACAAGTGGCTTTTTGGACTTTGCTTTGGTTGTTTTGGTTTTTCTTGTTCATACAGCTGGACTTTGTACTCTTTCCTTATGTTTAATGAATGTTTATTTGGTATCAAAAAAAAAAAAAAAAAGGGACAAACCACACTTGAATTAAAACAAAAGAAACAAGAGTTTTCAAAAATAATAATAAGGGTGTGTTTGGATACCACTTATTTTGCTGAAACTGAAAAATTATTGCTGAAAGTACTGTAGATAAAGGTAAAAGTTAGTTAAAATAGTACAGTGAACCCCATGAATAGTGCAAAAAAGTGCAGTGGGGCCCATGAATAGTACAAAAATAAGCTGAATAGTGAAATAATTTTTATTTTTAATCATAACCCAAACGCACACTAATAATAAACAAAAGAAAACAAAATGTAAATTTGATTTTCGTCGGACAAGGCTAGACTCGACACAACCTAGGAGGAAAATACTAATGATAGACGGGCACCATAGTGTTTCAAGCCAATCTTTTTGCCATGAGAGGACTACGTATGCCCTTTGTCCCCCACCAAACAAAAGTTTTTTTTTTTTTTTTTTTTTTAAATATCCCTCATCCTTCTAGCCCATCATTCCTAAAGCTTGTATTTTACTCATTCCTTTTTAGTATTTAAAATGTTTTTTTTTTTTAAGAGAGTTTCAACTTATGGCGTCCGCTCCTAATAATAGTTCTTTATCATCAGACCAAGACACCAATAAGTTTTTTGTGTTGGTGAGAATTGAACCCCAGATCTCTTATTCAATCATCAGAGACTTTACTAGTTGAGTTAACTGGAACCCACTAATATGCATTCATTTTTGCTAGCTTTTAGTTATATATATATATATAGTTTTTTAAAAGCTCAATTTTTTCACATTTTCAAAAATACAAGCATACTCTATCACATTTTTCAAAAAAAAAAACAATAAACAAAAAACTAAATAAGCTTATGCTAAACACACACTAATATGGATCAGAGTCTTCAAACCATTACAGTATTAAGAAGGTTTTCAAAGGCAACTCCACAACCATTGACAACCATTAGATCTATCAAAATCCAATAAATCTAATGGTACAATTTTTTTTTTCACAAATTCTTTTAACAACCTTTAGAAATGAAATGGTATACAATGATTGAGTTATAATAAAAATATTATTAATAGTAAGGCTATTGAGTAATGTTATTCAAATTATAACTTACTAGCTAACATTTTTATATTTTATTTTAGAAGAACCATCTAACTAAATTGGGAACAAATAATAATTGTGATAAATTTGTCTTCATTACTCATCCAAATGTGTCTGAAAATTTCCAAGTTACTCTACATAGTGCAGATTCATAGGCAGGATTGGGATACACGTTTTGAGTTTTGCGTTTTACTCTTCTTCTTTTTTTTATTTTTTTTTCAAGCCGCGTTTCAATGGGACTTGAGCAGTTATGGCTACTGTTCATGCACTGTTCATGAACAGTAGCCGCAACTTTGGACTATTCTTCTATGAATAGTGCACTCATGCACTGTTCACAGGTCCCACAAACTTAAATTTTCAGCCACTTTTTCATTAAAAATGAGTCTCACGGCACTATTCACACATTTAAAAATTATTTTGCTACAGTATTTTCAGTTTTCAGTTTCAGCAAAATAAGTTCTATCCAAACGGACCCATAATCAAAACTTGTGTTAACAATTTCTATTTCTAAAAACTTGAAGCTGAAGACCTCATAGAAAGCTTTCACCAAACAATGGTTGTAGTTCTAGAAAGGAAATGATATCTATGAGACCAACCCTCTCCCAATCTCCCACAACGTGTGAGATCCACACACGTAAAATCCATGTATTATGAAAGAGAAGAATTATGAAAGACCGTCTCATAAGATACTTCAATGCAAAAATAAGATCCAAAATCCACTAAATAGTCTTATGAAATAAGTCAATAAGTTAAAAATTATTAGTCAGCATATTATGGTAACCGCTAAGGAATTTTTCTGGAATTTTTTTTTGTAATAATCTGGTGTATGTGCGGGGAGGAGAAATGATTATAATATACACACTTGAAGATTGAAAAGGTGCTCAAAGATCTGTTGATACCACATTGGACCAAAAAAAACAAAAACAAAAAAACACACTTAGCAATCCATGAAAGAATGATTAAAGAAATGAATCAAAAATTTAAAAGAAAGTTTGAACAAATACCGAAATCTAAAAGCCAGTACTTCTTTTTTCTTTTTCGATGAATAAAAAGCTAGTACAAAGTTGAAGATATCAAATTCCATTTACTCCTGTCGTCATCTCTAGCTGTTTTCCTTATTCCTCGGCACTTTGTACAATCAAGTAGAAGAGTACACAAAATTTTGTACAATTTACGAACCCCACCACATGCCCATCAGAAATAATGTGTAGCAGAGATGCACTCGTACCCACCATTGTCATACCCACCAGTAACAGAGGAAATTTCAAAGTAACCAAAAAAGAAAAAGAAAAAGGAAGCACTAAAATTAAAGAGCGACAAACAAAATTGTCAAGAAATAATTGATTTCCGTATCACCTTGGTGTAAATGCAATGTCTCATCCACGCCTTCTTTTTTTTCTTCTGTTCGACTGGAACTTTGGTACACCAAAATCCTCCTCACATCACATGCACGTTAACATAGCAGCTTGGGCCAGCCTTGCACGAAAATCATTTTTCAAAAGGTACACCAGAAAGAGAAAGTGGGTCCTGTCGAGGCAGCAATGACACATTTATACAGTAACTTTGGCTATAATTTTAATTTGGTCAAAATGAAAGTCGGCCAAATCAGAATTATTCCAAAAGTTATGTTACTAAACTTTCTCAAACCAGTTTAGGAGAATCTCTTCCAACTCGTTATTGTTGTGTATCGAGTTAGAAAGAGTTTTCTACAAATTCTAAATTTTACTATACAATCTTGAATTGCAAGTAGGTATGTCTCGACCATACAGCTGGCAGAAATCCAAGCCAACCCCACTAATCAGTGATCAATAATAATATTAGTGGGTGCTATTGGCTCTATTGGCTTTGATTGGGAACCTGCTGAAGCCAGTGATTTCCGACACACTTCGACCATTCATTACTGTGTTGTTGTTGTTGTTGATGGTGTTTGTGTTTGTGTTGTTTCTGCCACCACTACTAGCACCACCCCATCTCCGCAACCCGTTTCCATTGCCATCAATACCATTACTGTATTGTTGCTGTCTCGATCTCGATCTCGATGTCAACAAAAATCTACGGCTGTCACTCATTATCATTTCTGACCCCAAATACAGAAGATCTGACGGCTGTGCATCGCTCCACCTTTCGTGGGCCCTACTCGAGTTAGTAGAAACAATAATCCTGTGCTCCACCCTACTATTCCCTCTGTCTAAGCTCGTCGACAATAGGCCATCTTTTCTTGGGTAATCATAGGATCCAATGGCTCTTAAACTCTGACTCTTTTTTCTCACCCCAGCACTATCGAGCGATCTCCTAAGCGACATCGGATCGTGAGAATTCGAACGCAAAATTCCCTTTTCGCCACCTGATGAGTGTCGACCTGAGAATCGTTTGTTCCCAATTGGGTTCACGTTCACGTCCAAAACGACCTCGTGGGTGCTGTTTTGGCGAGTTTCTGGAGGTGGGTTTCGGTCGACGAGGAGAATATCTTCTGGGTCGACACGGTATCGACAGAGTGGACACGTCGAATGAGCATCGAGCCATGTGTCGACGCATTCGACATGGAACGCGTGCTTGCATTTTGGGAGGAGCCGAAGGACTTCGTTCGAGTCGAATCGATTGAGACAAACTGCGCAGTCGAGGCCTTCCTTTTGGCCTCGGAGAGATCCGAATCGAAACACGGGCAATGACTCGACGACACCTCGATCAATTCCCGAATTCTTCCTCGCTGTCGCGACCGTTGCGGGTGTGGCTGTGAAAACTACAACGCCTTCACCAGTGCAGTGTTTTGCGTAGAGGAGGACGAGAAACACGACGGAGAATATGCCTGCTAACACCACTATTATCACCACCATGCTAGGCCTAAAGGGTACAGATCTTGCATGGTTTTCACTCGACATTGGTGGAGGTGAATTAGATGATGAATTGGTTGCAATGTCTCTAACGAAAACAACACCACCTTTAACATTGTTGTTGTTATCGTCGTCCGCCATGGAAGGTGGAGCGGATAGGAGGATAAGGAAAAGAGCGACGAGCATCAAAGGCTTGAAAACGAAGAAGAAACACTCCATGTTTGTCGCTGGGTTTGAGAGTCACTACTCGAGCAAATATTTTTATTTTTTGGATGCTTAAAATAGCAAATAGTTTTCTTGGGTGGAGGGGCTTCGAGTTTGAGAGAGACCGACAAAATGGGGTTCCTTTTCTTTCTACAAGGTCCTAACTTTTCTATCAAGAAAGAAGATTCTGTGGGTGGGAAAGGATTTTGGAGAAAAGATACAAAGGAGACCAAGACAAAGGCATCTACTACTACTACCACTACTACGAGAATTGTGAGAGTTTTATTTTATTGTAATTATTGAGAGAAGGATTTTTGGAACAAGAGAATAACAAATAATATAAAGATATAAAGAATGATATTTTGGACAACCTTGCAATGCAGACAATACAAACGAACGAAAACATCATCAGCAAAGAGGTGGTGATGATTTTAATGGTACTTTGTGTTTTGTTGTGATCAGAAAACAGCTTTAAGAGAGGAAAAAAAAGGGGTCTATGGCTAAAAGCCTAAAAGTTCAATCTCTGATAAGCCAAGATCGATAGGTAGATAGAGAGGGGCAATACACTATACACAGTATACACCTGATTTGGAATGATGGAGCAAATTTGGAGAGAGAGAAAGAGAGAGTGAAAGAGTGAGATCCATGGGGGCCTTCAATACACGAATAATAGTTCACTGTTGGCCATAAAAACACAGGCAGAGCTATTACTGACCACGTGATCCATGCCTCCCACTGTACCAAACAAGCCAAAATGTTGGTCCCACTGTCTTTTCTTTGTACCAAATATTGTAAAAAAAAATTATGATAAAACAAAAATTTGTCTGAATAATATTGTTCTATTAATGTTATTTAAGTATTATAAAAATAAATGTGAGTAAAAAAATATTATAAAAATACATGTTGAATTGTTTAAATAACGAAAACTTTTATTCAAATAACGTTATCACACCTCTATTTCTATTTTTTGTTATCCATGTTCAGATCTTCTAATATTTTATGGCCTCGTTGGCTCAAAGAGCATTCACATCCCTCTGCTCAAATTTTGTTATTTTAAGTTTTTAGTCCATAAATAAAAAAGTCTTTTTTTTTCCTATTTTATATAACTACTTTTGCAATATATTCACTTTTAGGATATATTTCATTAAAATAATCTAAAATAACCATTTTTTTTGTACTTATTTTATATGTACAACTAATTAAATCCAAAAAAATAAAAAACCAAATTAGAAAAAATAATAAACGAAAAACCCTCCATACCACAACACAAACCAACCCAAGTCGTCGTTGTCGTCGACGCTAAGATCTGCCACCGTTCTCATCACACCGCCACCATTCGATTAACCTTTTTTTTTTCTTTTTTGAGAAACCCATTCGATTAACCTTTAGTCAACCTATTTGAACTAAAAATTAATTTATCACATTTTGCAGGCTACTTGAAATGATTGTGAAGGGATTAATGTTATCTCAAGATGCTTCTCAAGATAATTCGCCAACTCTAAATGCTTATCTGCAGGGGCGGAGTTATGTATTGACCAAGGGGGGGCCTTATAAGATTTTCCTTGGTATTAGTGGTATCAACGAGTGTCTTTGCCACAACTGACTTGAGTTTTTGGCAGTGTTTGAGTGGCTTTGCAACAACTGACTTGATTAGTAATAGAAAATTAATAAATAAAAGTGGTGGTTAGACCCAAAGAGTGATTGTCTTTCACCCAAAAATATAAATAGTGAAGTGGTGGACCGTAGACCTCTCTTCTTTTTCTTTTTTTGGTCTTATTGTCTTGGTTTTAATTAATAAGTGGTTGTAGAATCATAAATTATTTAACAACTTTTTATCACAATTTCTCAAAAAAAAAAAAAATTGTTACAACTTTGATATAGCAGATTGTGAGTGGTTGTCTATCCCTTACACATGGACTAATAATTTTTCTTCACTACTCATACATTGCTACGTCATAATCAAGGTTGTCAGAATCGGGATCCTACGTAGGATCGTGGGAGGTAAGTGGGATCGTGGATCGTAGGATCGGATCGTGGATCGTAAGATCTTACATTATTTAAGAAAAAAACAAAAAAAACATATTGGTATGTTAAATAATCACATAAATTATACATTCATTGATATAATTACCATACATCACTACATCAATTTAAAAGTATCATTTAAAAAGGTCAAAAATCTCAAAATGTGACATTCTATTGGGATATTTTTTATTTGGGTCCAACTGACACTCTTTCTATATTAGAGTAGAAAAACTTAATCTATTAAGATTTTATTTTTCATTTGAGTCCAACTTAACCTTCTGTCAAGTTAAAGAAGATTATAAGAAACTAAGGTTGTTTAGGATCATCAAAATCGTACGAACCTACCGATCCTGAACGATCGCTAAAATCCTTGAAAGATCTGAATCGTTTTGAGTAGGTGGAATCGTAAAATCGTAGGATCGTAAGATCCAGATCGAGATTTTGACAACCATAGTCATAATTGTGGCAAAAAAGTTGTGTAATACTTACTTTTTCCTAATTTATTAGCTTGAGGTCTACTTTTTCTTTGTCCGTTTCTGATTTGGGTCTGCATTGAACACTACGAGACTATTTAATATCTTGTTTAGCTTTGTCAGTTTGTGTTGATTTTTTTTATTTTCCTATTTTCTTTTATTTAGCAAATATAAGTAGTTTTTATAGTTAAAAATAGGATTTATAATAAAATTGAAGATGATTTTTAGACAAATTTCTGTAACATTTTGTAATGATTTTTGACATTTAAAAGAATGTCAGGTTCTCTTTTAATAAATAATTATATTGCGATGTATTTAAAAATAGTTATTTTGTGTCTTTTTTGTTGTTGGCATTTTGTTAGCACTAAATGAATGTTAATTTAGATTTTTATGAGAATTTTTTTTTTTTTTTTTTTTTACTTTGCCCCCCTACGATTGAACTTCTGGCTCCGTCCCTGCTTATCTGTTTTCGAAGAACTAGGTTTTGAGATTTGAAAACGCTTAACTTAGTAGGACTTTTCAAATAATGCATTAGTTAAATGAAAAATCTAAACTGACCAAGTACCTAAACAGACTAAATCGAAATGCAGGTTTGCTCTTAATTGACTAATTAAGTAACGAACAGACTCGACAGAGACATCTCAAATGAAACAATATTAATGCTAGACAACTTGAATGAAAATAAATTACAACACTTGAACTGATTCAATCCTACGAATGCTATTTCACATCGAAATGAACATTCATAATGATCAAATTACTATAAACACGTACATAACACATCATATATACTTCACAATATTCACAAATGCAAGTGCAACGACCTAAACTTATTACAAGCATAAGATTGAAGAACTAGTTACTAAATCTAAGAAACTAATAAGCTACTAATTTCTGGAAAGTGCAATTTGATGTGCTCTGGTTCAGTGCTCTTAAGTTCTCAGATATGTAACTATTTCTGGTTCCTACTGTCACGTGTTTTCGTCACTTTGCAGTTTGCAATGTGTCCCTCGTACTTCACTGCTTTGTAACCTCTTATAACTGTTGAGGCCACTCTTCAACGTTAAACCCAACAATCTTTTAATGTGGTTCTTCTATATAACCGTTGCAATCACATGTCATGTGTTTCGATTTTCATTTGTTTCTCAAAAAAAAAAAACAAGACTTGACGTACCACTACCGTACGTGCATCTAGCTAATGCCTAACGCACGTTTGGGCTTTGTTGTACCTTTTGGGTGGGTCTTAGCCTATTACTATTTCACCAATGCCTGGTCCAATGAGTAATTATTACTTTGCCCCAACACAACCTAAGAAAAAAAAAAAAAAAAAAAAAAAACCCTTCAAATACAAAGTTGGCTAATACAAAGCACTAGCAGTACCAAATTCAAAGCCGTTCATGCATTATTATTATTGGTGGTACTAAAAAGTCATATTGTTATTTTTAGCACTATAAAATACAAAATTATGCCTACATTACTAGAGTTAAAGCCAAATAATTTGGGTCCATAGCTATAGTGCACGGCTACTTTTGGCTATGTACTGTAGCTCATGTAAAAAAATACACACACACATATATATATATATAGATATTTTATTCATGTGTTCACATTACTTTGTATTATTAGTCACGTGTTCACACTAGCTCATTCACGTGTTCACATCATAGCTCATACCTAATAAAAAAAAAATATTTTATTGTGTTAAAAGCTAAAATAAAACCACTAATTTGGATGTTTTGTAAAGTGAGAAGGTAAATTAGATAAAATAATTTTTTGTAGAGCCATATTGCTAAATTTATGGCTCTACCAATGTGGATGCTCCAAGGAAGAGGTGAAATATTATATTGTTATGTTGGCTAATTTAGCTAAAAACCCATTTTGCGTTACTGAATATGAATGTTTAAAGATTGGAAAATAGAATTAGAAGTTTGGAACCGAATAGTACCATCATTGTCAAAACACGAATTGTATCGTGAACCAAATTTATTTTTAATTTTTCTTATAGTGTATGTTGTATTGTATCATATATTTTAAGATAATAAAAAAATTAATATAGTTTATTAAAAAACTATAAATATATAAAAGTATATTCATTATAATTTATTCGGAACATATTCAATTAATGAATAATGACTAACTTAGTTATTATTTGTATAATTTTTTTATATAATTGTTACAACAAGTGGGGAATGGGAGATTTAAACAATAATTCTTCTCATATCAAAGAATAATCAATGTCAGTAATAAGTTACAAAATTCTTGACATTTATATAATAATAATATCCAACAAAAGTCACTCTTGTATTAATGATAGTATCTTAACTTGATTTTTGATATTGTGGTGTAATAAATTTGTTCATCATGTTTATAATTTTCAAATAAGTTATGAATAACCAGTTTTTAGAACATGGTTAAAATTTATATTTGAACTGATAGTAAGTTTTTGTAAGAAATCTGAATTAGTTTTAAATGATAGGTAATGGTTTTAAATGAAATTTAAGTAGAATAGGTTCAAAGTATTTTTAAATAACTTAAATTACTTTCAAATAAGTTAAAATTATTATTATAAATTCTAATTGTTACTGAAAAATATAATAAATTTTATTGAGTCATTTTGAGTTTTTAAGCTTATATTTATGAATTTACATGTAAAAACATTTGGTGGACACTTTCATGACATTCATTGCTTATTTGGTTTTGCTTAATACACTTAAAGCATATTTGGTAGACTGTAATAAGTGTTGTAATGTAATAGTTATTCCTATGGTTTAGTTATTCTTTAGTTTGGTTATGTTTTTATTACAAGGAATAGTCATTCCTTATGAATAGCTATTCTTCAAAATGAAGAATAACTATTCCTCTTTAAAAGGTTGTATTAGTTATTCCTTAGTAAATGCAATAATTTCAAAACTTAATATATTTCCAAATAAACAAACTTTCCATATACATCTAACAATTATAAAAATAAAAAATCATAAAAAAATAACACATATCTCTCTTAAATTTAAAAATAACAATTTTTAAGGAGATATAATTGTATGAGTAAGATATTTCCTAAAATAAATGTTAAGTTTCATTTTAATGTTATAACTCACAACCAAACTAATGAATATGTTTAGTTATTACATTACAACACACTTTATTACTAGTAATAACGATTACAATTCCTGTCGTAATCCTCATTCAGTATACCAAACGTACCCTTAAAGCATTTGCATTAGACTAGTTAAACTTCTGGAGAGACTAATATGAATGCTCTTAGTCTTTTGCATGATCGCCATCATATTCTAAGGAAATACAGTTATTAGCCATTGGCCATATCAGTTAGCCGTTAGCCATTGACAAAGTCCAATATAGACATTAGCCATTAACATGGTCATACTCATGTGACATATAGTCAGTTGGTCATTGAAAACGTTATATACACATTGGCCATTAACAAAATTTTATATCAATCAGCCATTGACAAGGTCATGTAGCCATTAAACAAAGTCAAATAGCCAATATTTAAGGAACCTTCATATGTTTTTAAATACTCATCACTTCACCATTATTGTCACTCCATCTTGGTTGTTCTGCCATTCACTCCTATCCTATGACAGTCAGATTGGCACAATAATCCCAAAAGCCTCGGGTAAAGGAATTCACCTATTATAGCAAAGTTCCTCTCTCCATTATTCTACCAAGTTATAGCAAATTTGGATATACAACCAAAATTAACATGTTGATACCAAGTCTCAATATGATACTAACACAAACCAACTAAACTTGTAAACAAAAAATTATATATTTGATATTCAAAGCATCTAGCTGTTAAATTACCGATTCAATTAAAAATTTAAACTATTAGGAAATAGTAAATTATTCTAACACTCCCTTTCACGTGTAAGCCCAAACTCCTCTTTAATAAGTGAGGCCCAACACGTTGGATTTTTGACATTCTAAATTGGAGGTAAAGTAAAGCTAGGACATCTCTTGTTCTGATATCATGTTAAATTACCGATTTTCCTAAAAGTTTAAGTTATTAGAAAATGATTAATTATTACACTTAACCATAATTAAATCTTTAACTAGCTCCAAATAAAATCAATAGTAATGGAAAAATTAGATTTACTAACTATCACATTATATAACTCAAAAACCCTAAATTTCCACCATAAATAAACCTCAGATAGCCACCATTTATAAAACCATAAACCCACTCATCAAATAAATCCACCAATTCAAAAACCCATATACATAATCACAAAAATATCACCCAAGAAGCTCATATATCACATGAATATCATTTTCAAAGCTTAGATTAAAAGAACCTCAAGCAAAAGTATAAAATCCACCAAAAAAATTAGGAATTTTTACCTCAAATAAAAGGGATGAGTGAGTCTTAGCTTTTTCCTATGGAGTTTTCTGGTGAACCTTACCGGAAAAATGTTGAAGGTGGCTGTGAGATGAGCACCAGTGAGAGAGTGAAAGAGAGATGTAGAGAGTAGTGTATGTGGGTATGTTTGTACTTGAGTGTAAAAATTAAAAAAATATATATATGAAGGCAACCCCTTCACTAGCCGGCCAAGGGAGAGAGAGTGAGATGTTTTGTGAGAATTGAGTGTAGGGGAACAAATGGGGTAGGTGGGGTCATGTGTGAGCCATAAAAAAAATTCTAACCCTTTTTTTTTAAAGCCTGTGGCATTACAGATAAGACTTATTACAATGCTATAGAGAAACTAAAAAGTTTGAATAAGAGCATATGTGAAGTATACTTAGCCTGATTCCAGATTTGTTAGAGTAAACATAACCAAGGCTAAAACAAAATAGGTTCCAAGTAACCAAATTGTTCTTAACATAAATCAAATAAAAAATAAAAAAATAATAAAAAAAGCTGCTCCCCCTCAAAGCAAGCATACCTCCCCCTCAAAACAACTCCCCCTCGACATCATCTCCCCCTTTTTGTCATGATGCTTAAAGGGGTCACTCATCTTCATCACTAGATTCTACTATATCATTACCTTAACGGAATGAAGAAGCACCACCAAAAGGTCTCACTACCCTCCTCAAATCATCAATATTATCAGCTATTGAGGATATAACTTGTCCATGTGCCAACTGTGTGTCCATGATCACATTCACATGTTGATTAAGCAACTGCAATTGTGCCATGATAGCTTCAAGAGAGGCGCCCTGTGGCATTGGTGGTGTAGAAGTAGAAGGTGGAGGAACATTTGCTAGTTGTTGTTGTGGTTCATCATCTGAATCTTCATGATCATCCACTCCTAAAGTACTTCGTTATCTCTTATCACCCTTATTTTTGGTTAATTGTGCCTGCATTTTCTTTAGAGTACTAGAACCAAAAACACACCTAGGCTTGAGTTCTATGAAAGGTGTGGGTAGATAGAAGCCTAAATGAATAAGGATATGAGTGATAGAGATAGGCAGATATAGATTATGACAGTAGTCATGAGAGTAATACACACCCAACAAAGACTGACACAAAATGGAGGGAAGATCTATGGGAACATCTGTGTGAAGAGCATAAATGAGATTAGCTCTTTCAATGGTAATAGTGTTACCATGAGAAAGGGGATTGAGATTAGATCCCATGATTTTGTTCAGAAGACAGACGTCATCAGTAAAGCTCACTGTTTCTCTTAAATGTGAACAACGTTGTCCATTTTTTCTCTTAAATGTGAACAACGTTGTCCACTTTCTTATGGCTTCTCTCCAAAAGTGGCCAAATGTTGCCTACTTTTCTCTTAAAATTTGATAATGTTGTCCACTTTCTTATAGACTCACTAAAAGTGGACAACATTTGGCCACTTTTAGTGAGAATCCAATTAAAAAAGTGGACAAAATGCTGTTTAAGTTTCCACTTTTTCTTAATAATTAAACCTATTCAAAATAATAATAATTAATCTTGCAATCTCACGTTTTATAATTTAAAATAATAATAATAATAATAATAATAATAATAATAAAAAAACACAAGCACAACTGCAATAATACACAAAACTTGTGGATTAGTGCTCCACTGGGTTCATGGGACGTGATATACCGGTATTAGTTACCACTGGGTTCAACCTGTTTTTTTTTTTTTTTTTTTTTTTTTTTTGAGGATTACATTGCTTATACAATATTATATAAGAAAGGAAGAGTATTAAAGCCAGTTAAATTATTTAATTTGAAAAACTGATTGGTGTCTTGGTCTGATGATAAAGAGCTACCAGTAGAAGGGAACGCCATAAGTTGAAACTCTTTCTCAAAAAAAAATTATTTAATTTGATATGGTTTCGAGAAGTGACAGAGGACTACGGAGTTTTTGCAAGCAAGCAGTATGAGTCTTTGCTGAAAGGTCGCCTTTGTTCCAGGAGGAGTCAAGTGGTTAAGCGAAGTGCTCGATAAGTGATAAGATTAGACATGGAAAATGTTGTTTGGTTACTAGTTTTTCCTATCCATGTGAAACTACTGTATATTTGTTGACTAGATAAACCAGGTCTTGTATGCCAATCAACGCCGGTTCCGTTAATTAGTTAGTCACAGCTGTGATCATTTTTACCAATTCTCAATCTTTGACGACTGACATCTATAAATAACACAGCATTGCATTGCATTGCATACCAATGCATTGCACAGTTTTGCCTTTGCAACCCTCAAAACACAAGTCAAAATCATGGCTACCAAAACACAAGCCAAGATTCCAGTTGTTGATCTCTCCAACTTGGACCTGAAACCTGGTACAAAAACATGGTTCTCAGCTCGCAAAGATGTTTGCCGTGCACTTGAAGAATACGGTTGTTTTGTAGTGGAGCTTAGCAATAAAATTCCTTCAGAGCTTCACAACACAATCTTTAGCACATTTGGAAAGTTGTTTGAGTTCCCTACAGAAACCAAAATGAAATTCACCTCTGAAAGGCCTTTCCATGGCTATTTCTCTTCTCCTAAGTACGAACGCCTGGTGATTGATAATGCAACCTCCACAGATGTAACTCAAAAGTTTACCAATATCTTCTGGCCCAATGGGAATCATAATGTCCGGTGATAACCTAATCGAAATCTTATCTTCTTCTATTTTTAACTATCATGTCTTTTTTTCTTTTTTCTTAAAAAAAAAAAAAAAAAAAAAAAAAAAAAAAAAAAACCATGTACAACGTAACAGTAACACTTTTTGATGTGTTTTCTCTTGTTTAGCGAAAGTACTGATTCATATGTGAAGCTGATGGCGGAATTAGATAAAATGGTGACAAAAATGGTATTTGAAAATTATGGCGTGGGGGATTACTATGACTCTCACATGGAATCAACTACTCACAGTTTCGGCATTATAAAATATAATGAACCTCAGAAAACTGGGACCAACAATGGCCTTGGCAACCACACGGACAAACACTTTACCACCATACTTCACCAAAATCGTGTAAAGGGTTTGGAGATAAAAACAAAGGATGATGAATGGATTGATTTTGATCCCTCCCCTTCATCCTTTATATTCTTGGCAGGTGATGGACTCCAGGTGGGCAATTACTATACGCAAATTATGGTTTAAATTGCTTGCTCTTGCAAAATTGCTATAGATATTCCTCTCTTTATTTATTTATTTCTTTTTACTATCCTATGTAGGAATATTTAAGAATAAGAGAGTCACACAAAAAAATATTAATTCTATTGATGGAAAATCAATAAAAAAATAAGGAAGCATAATGTATAGAACGTAGTGTTGAATATTTAGTATTGAATTGGATGAGTAATATTTGTAGTTTGTCACGTTTAATTCAATATATTATTAGTTTCAGTTAGTTTAATTGTTAAAATCCATTATTATCCAATAAGGGCTTGAGATCAAATATTCACCATAACAAAAATAAATTGACATTTTAAACCGATAATAAAGCGCAAGGTTGCTATAGGTTCAAAATTTATCATATTTATAAACAAATAAAATAAATTCAAATATGTTAGATCTTTTAATTACGAATTTGTTGTGATATATTAAAATAAGTCTATAATTTAAACTATGAAGGATTATGATTAGTTTTATTAGATAAATTATCAGAAGTTGGTATTTATCTTATCTTGTTGGAAAATAGCCTTGTGAATTCATAAGCGGACAATAAGCTACCCAAATTTCAAGGTCTAGATTTTCTTCACGGAAAACTTTACTTTTTCTCACTCCTCTTAACCAACATAGAGAAGTAAGATCGAGGTGAATGTTCAGTTACTCGATTCGTTAGCTCCGAACATAGAACTTTTTGGGAAACTAGAGAAAATAATTATTGTATCATTCTACTTTGTTACAAAACTACGTAAATTTGGAAGGAGAGTGTTAATTTATTGTTTTGTCTTAATGGTGTGATCAATTTAAGTATTTTTGCAATCTATATCAACACCGGTTAATTTAGCTTTCCAATATTGTACCAATATGTTATGATATGCTTTACAAGATCATATTCAATGGAATTGATGGATGCGTGTTTTGCTTGACCAAGGTATGGAGCAATGATAGGATAAAAGCTTGCATCCATCGAGTTTTGTTGGCTGAAAATCTTGAGACAAGATATTCACTTGGGTTGTTTTCGCACAACAATAAGACGATATGTGTGCCAGAAGAATTAGTCGATGAAGAGCATCCCTTACACTACAAGCCATTAAATCTTCGTGATTATGCTCAAGAACAAAAAAGACTAGTCGCTTATCAAAAAGAACTTTCTCTCAAAGTCTTTTGTGGTGTTTAAACTCTCAGTCCAAAAAGACGCATCTCTCGGTTGTTATTTCAATGTAGTGTGTGGTCACTTATATGGTGACTTTGGTTTCTTCTAATTTCAAAAGTGTGTAGAAGAAGTGTCTATTTATGGCTTTATTTATAATTTGGCATGTGGTTATTTTCCTTTAAAGGGATTTCAATAAGAGTAATGATAACATAAAAATTTATGTACTCAATATTACTCATAAATAAATATTTGCGATATCAAGAACTTGATGATTTTAATCATCACATTATTGGTTTCCTTACCAGTTTTTTTGCATGTCTTTTCTTTTAATTCTAATCTTACTCACAGAAGTGTCTGTTCATATTTTTCTATCACAAGTGTCTATTGATATTTTTCATTTGAACTTTTAAAGGGCTTTCAATAAGAATATATGTATGAATAAAATTATGTACGGGATATTGCTCATAAATAAATGTCTTTTGAAATCAAGAACTTGATGATTACGTGAATTTAATTATCACATGTTAAATATTAGTATTGATATAACCATGTTGAATATGCTAGAATATATAGGGATGAAAGAAGCATAAAATATAAAATAAGAACATGAAGTTTACATATTTCAGTTTAACGGCCTACGTCTACGGAGGAAACCCTTAAGAGTTACAACTTTAATATATGAGAGTGTAATACAAATCAAGTGTTACAATGAACTAGAACATGGGTATATATAGTAGACTAAACTCTAAACTAATAGATTTCTAGTACAAATAGGAGACTTATTTTCTGCACAATGTATGATTAGGCTTGGGCCTATTACATTGGGCTAATATAACATTATTGATTTTTTAACCATTTTTTTTTTTCATGTCTTTTTTTTATTTAAATTTGTATAATGATACTTAAAAGGTTTCAAAATGATGCTAATAAAGATACAATGGATGGATAATATTGAAGATTAACTTATACCACGTTAAAAATGATAAAATATAGATGTCGAATTAAATCTGACCAAAAAAAAAAGAAAAAAAAGAAGTAGAAGTATAAAACAAAGAATACACAAAAATAGTGAACATGAGAACATGAAACCTTAAAAGTGCTACATTTTTATTATATAAGTGTAGTACAAATCATGTGTTAATATATCAAAATGCAGTACAAATCATGCGTTACAATAAGCCCAACATGGGTATATATTATATATATTAGGCTAAACCCTATAGCTAATAGACTTTTAGTATAAGTATGAGACTTGGCTTGCACAAAAAGTAGGATTAGGCTTGGCTAATATATTGTGTAAGCCAAGTCTCCTACTTGTACTAGAAATCTATTAATTATAGGATTTAGCATATTATATTAGAATAATATATATCTAATAGAAAATAAATTTGGTCCATCCACATGCATGGTTTTTTCTCTTTACATCATTATATGGACTCAATTTGTTGCAAAATTTTACACTCCAAAGTCTAAACACCAACAATGACTCACAACTTGTACTTGGATAAAGACATTGTTAAGTTCAAAAACTTAAAAATGACAGAGTTTACATTCTTAGAGCATTCCCATCAAGGGAGTCAAAATTTTTAGCATTTACCATCTCAAAACACTACTTTTTAACTTTTAACAACTCACTTTATAATACATCATACATCAAAGATTCTATTTTTTTTACCACTTCATTTAAATATTATTTTTTTAATTCTCTGTATGTTTCTTTCTCTCTCTTCTTATCCGCGTCTCTCCCTTTCTCTGAAAACCCACCACTTTCTTTGCAAACCCACACCCACAGCTAGCTGCTGCTAGCCACCACCATCGAAAACAAAAAGAAAAATAAAACCACCTGCCAGTGCCACCATAGCTACAACAATTGCCACTGTCACCACCACCCACAACCATGACCACCAACCACCAAAATCATAACCAAATCACAAACCTAAACCCATAAGCTCATCACCATTCACCACAACAACCGGAAAAAGAAAAAGAAAAACAACCCTCCAAAATCAAAACCAAATCACAAACCCACAACCTCATCACCACCAATAATCGGAAAAAGAAAAAGAAAAAGAAAAACAACCCACCAAAATCACAAACCCAAACCCACAACCTCATCACCACCAACAATCGGAAAAGGAAAAAGAAAAACAACCACCGAGAGAGAGCAAAAGCACATCAATGCCATCGCTTATGGCCTAATCCATACCTACGAGTGAGGCAGCGAGTGAATCGACTTGGTCGAAGTCAAGTGAGGTGGCCAGCCACCAGCCACCACAATTCCAACGACCACCACGCCTATCAAAGACTCATGCCAATCAACTTGATGACCCATGCCGATCTCCCCTCAACGCCGCTGCCCACGCCGGTTAGAGACCCACAAACCCACCAAGTCACAAAATTAAATCACCCCGCTGAAATCAAAACACAGAACCCAAACCCATGAAATGATCAAACCACAGAACCCAGACCCATGAACCCAAACCCACAAAATCAAATCACCCTGTCATCAAGCTCTACCTCCATATCGGCGGCAACACTCCGAAGGCAAAGTGGATTTCGTGTCTAGTGGCGTTTGGGCTTTGAAGTTCTCGACCAACGAACCTTGAAAGGGAGGAGCTCAAACTTTGAAATAGAGAGAAACAAAAGTTACAGGAAAGAGAGAAGAGGAAAGTGAGAGAGGAGAGAGGAGAGAGAAGAAAGAAGAGAAAAATAAAAAGGAAAAAGAAAAAGTGACCGTTGGGAATAAAAAAATAATATTTAGTTTAACACAGTGAGTTATTATTGACAACAGCTCACTATAGCTAGGTATCAAAATTTTTGGCATTTGAAATCTTTGATGTAGTAGGTATTTTTTTGTGTTGGTGGTAAAATTTAGCTTTTAGCATTTTTAGCATCCTTAATGGGAATGCTTTTATGATTTAAACTCTCATTAATCGCATATTCTGCTGTTTGATTGTCATGTAAATAGAAAATATAAAATGATCGGAGTTAGTTTTTTTTTTTTTTTGGTTGTAATTTGGATGTAACCAGAATTTGTAAAGGAGATGGGTTCAAGTTACACCTAGTATAACTCTTATAGAGTTACACCTTTTTTGTACCGTAAATTTCTAATAGATCCAACGGTCAGAAAAATAGCATTAAATAATTTTTTCTTTCCACCTTATTTACCTAATTAATAATAGTTTTTCTCTATCCTCATTTATTACTTTCCATAGATCTCATTGGATTTTGTTTAATGGTGTTCATTTCTTCCTAAAATTTCTGTTGTTAGACAACGTTTTTTCTTCTTTGTTAGACTTGTTTTGTGTTTCAAATGGTTTTGGGGTTTCAGTTTTCCTAATTTCCTAATTCACAAACTCTCTTAAAAAAAATGATAGAAAACATTATGGGTAGAGCACAGAGACAAAGCAAAGCCTCATATAAAACATAACTCAAATCATGTACAATCTTTGCTCCACCCAAAACACCGGCAGTGACACAAGCAATAGTGGCAGAATCTGTCTCATCTGCAGCAATTCGAGAGCAAATGTGACCTAAAAATTTCTTTCTGGAGGGTCTAATCAGCATGGGAGCATGAGAGACACCGAAACTTTTTCTTGCAATCTCGACACAGATGTTTGGTAATCCCACTAGGATGTCCAAATTATGTTCAGTTTTCTTTGAGAATCCAATTAAAAGTGGTTTATGGGACTGGTCACAGAGAACCTCTGTCATGGGTATCCTTAATGTGACCACAGATAGTTTTAGTGATGGAGGAAAGTTTGTCTCTGTGGAGGCTGCAGTTACTCAAGCCCGCTTGATGATTTCTGAAGGGGCTGATATGATCGATATTGGTGCTCAATCTACACGGCCAATGGCCTCTAGGATATCCGCTGAAAAAGAATTAGATAGACTAATGCCTGTTTTAGAAGCTGTTGCAGTATATTGTACGAGCCGGTGTTTTGGGTGGAGCAAATATTGTACAAGTAAACTTCATAAAAAAATCATTTTGTTTTATCTTTTCTTCCTCTACTCAGATCACGGTGAAAGAAAGCAGAGAATTTTGTTTTTTATTGGGTAAGTAAGAGAGAGAAAATAGGTGAGACCGTGAGAGAGAGAAGAAGAGAATTTCCTTTTATATTGGGTAAGTAAGAGAGAGAAAAAAAAGGAGAGAATTAATTTGTCATAAATAAGGAAGAGAAACAAAATAATCATTTAATGCTATTTTCCCAACCATTGGATCTATTAGAAATCTACGGTACAAAAAAGGTGTAACTCTTATGGAGTTACACCAGGTGTAACTTGAACCCATCTCTTTTTAAAGTCCTTGTATATAATATTGTTATCAACTAATTAAAAAATTATAATGACACAGAATATTGACTAATTGACTAGACTTTTTTTTTATAAAACTAATTGACTAGACTTGAATCAAAATAACCCATTAAAAAATATATTAAAATAAACCACATTCGTAAAATTATTCAAACAAAATTATTAGGCAGTGTTATTGCACATTAGTGTGTGCAAATACACACTGCCCTAATACATAAAATTAAGAACGTGTAAAATATGCTATGTGCATTAGTTTTTCCCTTTTCAAGTGAAGTCCGAAGTTATCATTTAGTGCTTTTTCTGATGATAATTTTGGAGTTTGGCATTATTTAATGAAGGACAACGTTTGTAGTAGCCTAAGGCTACAATTTCACTCAATATCTTTTTATTAAATTTGAATTTTGACAAATCCACCATTCAATTACATGCTGGCAAAATTTTCAAACAATCAAAGATCAATAGTTATGTCATCAATCAATTGTTTAAATTGCAAGTTTATGTAGTATGAAATTCTACATAAAAAATAAATCTATGGATTATATAGTAAATAACATCCAATTGACATAAAATTTGACATATGTGTTAAGAAAGTAAAGAACATGTAATCTAACGGTTAGATTTCCAAAATTTGTAGTAATGCTAAATTTTTTAAAAAGAAGGTGTAGTCCTAGGCTACAACCAAATTTATAGCCAAATTTTGTCCGTTAAAGAATTAATGTTTATATAAATGTGCAGCTAGATTTCTGAATTTTAGTCAACCATATTTAATGCTTTTTTTAGAAGAATATTATTTAATGCTTTTTCTGATGATAATTTTGGAGTTCTGCATTATTAAAGAACTAGTCGCTAACCCGTGCTATGCATGGGGTTAGTAAATAAAAACTAAATATATTTATTTTATTCGAACGTACATTTATTTGAAAATGAATGAAATTAAGTAAAAATATAACTGTATGCAAACTGCTGGAGGAAGATAACAATATTTTGAATTTGTGCCACTTCTTGAATCAAAGCCATACAAAAATCTTTGCCTAGAAAGCAACAACAATTTCATATAAAAATGTGCAATATATGCAAACTACAGCAAGTGGAAAAGAAATATAACTATGCAATAATAAATTTTTTGCATTTAAATCCAACAGGGAAAAAAAATCCCTTGAAGATGCAAAGCCTTGGCATATGATATGATATCTATAAAATGAACTTTTATTAACCTAAGCAAAGCAGAGCAGACCCCTTTTTTTTTTTTTTTTTAGAATATAGAGCAGACCTGGTCTGCCCTTTGCAATTGGGTACGCACTAAAAGTATGAGCAGATCAAACCCTTTTTTTAGAAGATAGAGCAGCGCAAAGCAGACCTGATCTGCCCTTCGCAATTGGGTATGCACTAAAAGTATGAGCAGAGCAAACCTTTTTTTAGGAGAAGATGGAGCAAAGCAGAGCAGACCTGGTCTACCCTTTGCAATTGGGTATGCACTAAAAGGATGAGTAGACCTGATCTGCTCTTTAATCTGCCCTTTGCAATTGTGCATGCACTAAACGTGGCCAAGTTTAGCAGGCCTGGTCTGCCCTTTGCATTTGAGCTTCACAATAAAAGTTTCTTAGCTCTTGTCTGCCCTTTGAAATTGGATTCTTCATAAAAAGTGACTAAATAATGTCCACTTTTTCTCTTAAATATGAATATCGTTGTCCACTTTTTCTCTTAAAGGTGAACTTCATTGTCCACATTCTCTCTTAAAGGTGAACATCGTTGTCCACTTTTACTATCAAAGGTGAATAGCGTTGTCCACTTTTTCTCTTAAGAGTGAACAGCATTGTCCACTTTCTCATGGCTTCTCTCCAAAAGTGGCCAATGTTATCCACTTTTCTTTTAAAATTTGCAAACGTTGTCCACTTTCTTATAGATTCTCACTAAAAGTGGACAACATTATTCAACTCTTTATCTTTCATATTAACTCTCATATCATTATATTTATATTATCATATTTATTCATTTTAACTAAATAATATTAAAATACTCCAACACTATTACTAGAAAATAATGTTGTTGGAATAATTGTACGGGTGTGGTTTATTTTTAATGGGTTATTTTGATTCAAGTCTATTCATATTGTCAATAATCTATGCCATTAAATTTTTTTAGTTAACAACAACATTATATATACAAGGATTTTTGCAAGTTCTGGTTACATCCAAATAACAAAAAATTGACAATTCCCGTCGTTTTATATTTTCTATGTACTTCTCATTGAAACAACGGAGTTTGTGATTGATGAGAGTTTTAAATGTGAAGAATGCAAACTCCATCTTCTTTAAGATTTTGTTTAATTAACCATGTCTTTATCCAAACACAAGCTAGCTATGAGTCATATTAGTGTTCAGACTTTGAAGTGTGTATTTCCTCCTATTTATGTTGTCGAGCATCTTGAAATGCATAATTTTGCAACAAATTGAGTCCACGTAAAAGTGAAACCATGCATATGGATGGACCAAAGTTAATTAATAAAGAAAAAAAAAATCTTACTCTCCTAGCTAAGACATATGCTATAGCATTGCTTTGCCTTAGATATGGGCGAAGGAAAAACCTCTGAAAATAGTTAAACGGAAAGTAACTTATTCCATCTTTTAAAATTTCAAATAAAGACATAACCTTATTCTAGAAGAAAGCAAGTCACTATATATAAAGTGACCACACACTGCATTGAAATTTGAAATAAACTAGCAAGAGACTAGTTTCTTTGGACTGAGAGTACATTCAACTTCAAACACCACAATAGGCAGCGATAGGAACTTCTTTTCGTTGAGCAATTGATGCAATGTGTGCATGGGCATAATCATTAAGATTTAATGGCTTGTATTGTAAAGGGTGTTGCTCATCAACAAATTCTTCTGGCACACATATCGTCTTATTGTTGTATGAAACCAACCCAAGTGAGTATCTCGTCTCAGAATTTTCACTCAACATAACTCGATGGATGCAAGCTTTTATCCTATCATTGCTCCATACCTTGGTCAAGCAAAACATGCATAAGTCAATTTCATTGGATACGATCTTGTAAAGCGTAATGTAAATTAAATAATTGGAAAAGTAGAATATTGGAAAGCTAACCGAAGCTTCTTTTTTTTTTTTTAGAAGAATAAATTAACAGAATTTGTTTCAGAATTTTACGGATTCTGAAAATATTTCTAATTGATCACTCCACTAAACCAAAAATAATTAATTAATAAGCTACTTCCAAATTTCACATAGTTTTATAGCAAAATTGAATTATACTTTCTTTGAATCCTAACATGTATTATGTTAGGAGCTTTTGCTTAGTGCTTATGTAACGAATTAAGTAACTGAACTATTTGCTTCTAATTAATTACTTTTCTATTTTCATTTGAATGAATAAAAATAAGTAAGGTTTACTGTAAGGAAAACGTAGAACTCTAGATTACACTCCGTTTGGTACAAGCCGAAATTTTCAGCTTATTTGCAACTTTAGCTTATTTTTGCTACTATTCATGGGTCTCACTGTACTTTTTGATACTATTCATGGGTCTCATTATACTATTCAGCTAACTTTTATCTTTATTTACAGTACATTCAGCAAAAATTGAAATAAGTTGTTTCCAAACTGACACTAATCAACAATTTTTAATTTTAGTCAAAAGCCTTGCAACTCAATTTACATTTTTTTGGTATTTCCAATGAAGATATTTAGTATTCAAATCCTTCCACCCCTAACAATTAGTGTATATACATTGATTGTAAAAATTTTAAAAATTGTAATTTTACCTTAAACAAAAACAATTTGCAATTTTGAAAATCATGACTAATTTTTATTTATCATACACATGAATTTTTATAAGATTGATTTCTAACTAGATAAAAATAATTACCAACTTTTTATAGTTTATCAATAAACGAATCATACCCATTTTAATCTAAAAATAACTTATTTTATTCTATCATGACATATTCGTTATTGAATCTAACATATTTGAATCAACATAACAAATTTTAAATATTTCTCTCAGTACTATTAACTAAGACAATATTCTACAGTCAGCACATTATACTAGCTTATCTTTATTCGATTTCCTATCACTATTACGAATGTTTCTCATGTGATTCTCATATTGATAAATATTTCTACGTAACATATATAGTATCAGAGAGAGGGTCAAGTATTTTGTGGCTAAATAGTATAATTCAAATTTCTCTTCTCAATTATTGTAACTAGTGTAACACTGTGCATATACACGGGTACAATTAAAAACAATCATAATTATACATTTTTTTTAGAAAAGATTTAAATTATACATAATATTAGCTTACACTTTTTTAAAACATACATTTCTAAAATATGTAATAATTTCTCATTATATATATATATAATTTATAATTTAATTGGATTTAGACTCTTTGGTTTTTTTTACCCAATAATTCACTTGCCACAAAAAAAAAAAAAAAAAAATGGATACATGGCGGAAAATTGGACTCCAGTTGAAATCTAAGTTAGAATCTAATTAGATTTGGACTCTTCGATTTTTATTCACTTAGCACAAAATTAAAAATTAAATGGGACACGTGGTGCAAAATTGAGAATCCAATTAAAATCTAATTAGATTTTTTATAAGCTTTGGCTATTAATATATATATATATATATATATATTTATATATATGTATATATATAATCAAATTTTTAAGTAAAAAAGAGATTAGGAATAGGAATATCTAAAGAAGTTTTGTATGAATAATAACCATTAATCTGCTTTTGACATATGGTATTAGTTATTACTCACCTGGAGTGCATCAGATGCCAAGAATAAAAAGGATGAAGGGGTGTAATCAAACCCAATTCATTCACCATCCTTTGTTTTTATCTCCGAACCCTTCACACGATTTTGGTGAATTATGGTAGTAAAGTGCTTGTCTGTGTGGCTTGGAATGCCTTGATTGGTTCCAGTCTTCTCAGGTTCAGTGTACTTCAAAAGGACCAAACTATGAGTAGTTGATTCCATGTGAGAGTCATAGTACTTCTTCACACAATAGTTTTCAAATACCATTCTCGTCACCATTTTGGCTACGTTTGGCTAACGCGTTTTGCGTCCACGTCTGGCGCAAAACGCGTTTCAGCCTCTTTTTTTTTTTTTTTTTTTTTTTTTTTTTTTTGCACACGGTTTAGGGTACAAATGGCTACTGTTCATTGAACAGTAGCCGTATTTTGTTGACTTTTCAGCTTCTTTTATCAGTTTTGTGGGTCCGTAAACAGTGCACGGGACCCACAAATTTCACTTTTCAACAACTTTTTCATTAAAACTGGGTTCTACAGTACTATTCACACATCTTTAATAGCTTCACATAGGAATTAGCACTCTCACTAATAAAGAGAAAAACACAACAAAAAGTGTTAACATATATAGTACATAGAAAACAAAAAGTATAAGCTATTAAAGATGACAAAATGTATAAAACTTAAGTACTAATCAAAGAATCAAAGTTACAGAATTTAAAAAATTGTACCTAAGTTTTATTCATTATTCTGTCAACCTTAGAATATTTTCAAAAAAACAATTAAAAAAAATCAATGAAGAAGATAAGATTAGATTATCACCAGTAATTATCATTCCCATTTGGCAGGAAGATATTGGTCAACTTTTGAGTTACATCTTTGGAGGTTGCATTATCGATCATCATGCGTTCGAAAGGAGGAAAAGAGGAATAGCCATGGAAAGGCCTGTCATAAATGACTTTCAGTTTGGTTTCTGTGGGGAACTCAAACAACTCTCCTATTGAGGTAAACATTGTGTTGTGAAGCTCTGAAAGAGTGCTTTTGCCAAGTTCCACCACAAAACAACCATACTTTTCAAGTGCATTGCAAACATCTTTGCAAGCGGAGAACCATGAAGTGCTTGTACCAGACTTCAAATCCAAGTTGGAGAAATCAAAAACTGGAATCTTAGCCTGTGTTTGGATAGCCATGGTTCTTAATTTTCAGTTCAACTAGGAAGCTTGAGGGGTGAGAAAGCAAAATTGTGTGGAATGCATTGATATGTCGTGTTATAGATAGGCAAAGTTTTTTTTTTTTTTTTTTTTTTTTTTTTTTTTTTTTGAGAAGAGCTTGACAATGCGCAATTTCTTGATTACATTTTTGTTATGTGCTTAAAAATTGACTCATGCATTTACAGTCCATATAAATATAATAAAATTTGTATTAGACTTAAACCTTACTGTTTGAGATTGAGGGAAAATAAAAGAGATGATGTCGGCATATAATGTAATTTTGCCTAACTTAAGTCTTTTTTCTATAAACTTTGCCTAACTTTGTGTCATTCATGCATGCCTGCGGTAAATTTATGTGGGACTTTTAGACTAATATTTTGGAACTCTTGTGAGGCTGGAGCTCGTGTAAAGCTATGATGGGCTGAATAGGTAAGGCAACACTTTGAAAATGCATTTGACATTGATGTTGCCAACTTTTTGTTTCTACTGTAAAGGCAGAACTTGCGCCTGGGCAGATGAGCAATTGGGTTTTGTAAAGATCTTAAACCCATTTGCAAAATTTTCCATTAAACCAAAATTAGATGAGAAAAATCCTTTTCACCCTCCAATCCACAACTCCAAATTTGCCTTTAAAAAACCTATAAATGGGTTTGGTATATGTGTTTGGACATAATATTTTCTTTTCTTTTTTTAATTAGCAGTATTTTAATAGACCCATTAAGTGTACTAAAAGGAAAATTTTGTGTACTCCCGGAGTACCATAAATGCGTACTCCTTCCTCTTACATGAATGGTGGGTCTCACTAATTAAATTCATAGTAGGACCCACTATTCATGTGAGAGAAAGGACTATACATTTATAGTACTCCGAAAGTACCTAATAATTTTCCATACTAAAAAGTAAAAACAATTTAGTGTCTCATCAACAACCGGGGGAGTGGGCTTATATATGCAGAGAACATTTAAATAAATAAATAAACTTTCTGGTGTTAAAATTACTCCAATCTTTAAATTACAACTATAGATATATAAGAATTAGGATCAATTAAGCAATCCCCCCCCCCCCCCCCCGGCCGGGGCGGCAATATGTACTATATATGAAACTTAAACAATCAAAGGATAATATTGACAAAAAAGATTTGATATTTTGGATTTATCTATAATCAACTATCACCGGAAATGTCCAAACAAGCAATAATATAAAAGTTAAACATCTTTATTCAAGACGGTAATATACTCTCTTTAAAAGAGCATCATCAAGTATCAATCAAAAGTGAAGTTCTCAACAATTTTCCTTTCAATATAAACAACTATTAAGTTAATTGTTGAGATAACTATTATGTTATATTATTTATATGATATAATATATATATATATATATGATTATCAAAGGAAAATATTTATCAATTTTAATAATCTTTATATATATATATATATACACACACACACTATTATTTAACTGGCTTCCCAGCTTTAGACTCTAAGTTTTGGATGTCCCAAAATATCTCAATCCCGCTAAGTTACAAGTTTTCATATTATTATTTAAGCAACTTCCGAAATGTGGACTCTTAAGTTTTTTATGTCCTAGTAGGTTCCGGTTAACTCAACTAGTAAAAGTCTCTAATGGTTGAATAAGAGATCTAAAGTTCAATTTCCGCCTACACCAAAAACCGATTGGTGTCTTAGTCTAATGATAAAGAGAACATCAAATACAAACTTCATAGGTTGAAACACTCCCTCAAAAAAAAAAAAAAAAAAAATTATGGCCCAAATATCCTCATTCTGCTAAGTTACAGGTTTTCAACTAACAGGGATAAGTAAGTTAAATTAAACCCCACAACTTCAAACCTCCCCGTATTGGCAATAGGCTGAAAAAGTATCTAAAATGTTAAATTTAGATATTTGTACCCGGTCAAAGTAAAGAACCAAGGCATATATATTTAAAATAGATTCCATTTTGAGAGTTGAAAAGGCACTATCTTGTGAAAGGTTCTATACATATACCGTTTCTCAAGGACATTTCTTTAGATAAACACACTGTTTTTTCCTCTTTTTGAATGGTAAATATTTCTTTAGCTAACAAATGCTCTTAAAGTATTGGTTAATAATCCATAAACCTTTTAGGGAAAAAAAAAAACAATTAATGTTTTGACAGTTTTTTTTATTTCCCATAAAAGTGGTGTCAAAACTTTCCTAAAATAGATTGTTAACCAATGCCCTAAAGGCACTCGTTGCATTAAATGGGTGTTGCCCAAGTACTTTTTTTTTCTTTTCTCTTTCTTGTGTTCAATGTTATAATTTTCAATTTATTTCAATATGAGATTTACACATTTGTCTAATAATATTACACATTTAAGAATTGTTGATAAATTCATAAGTGTCATGAGGTTAGCTCTCAAAAATGAACACATCTATGCACGAACATATGATTTTAATGTTTAGTTTTTGGAGCTAGCCTTATGACATACCTAACTGCATCAATAGTTAACAAATGTGTAATATTATTAGATAAACGTGTAAAATTTAAATTGGAATTAATAAAAAATTATGAAATTAAACAAACAAAAAAAAGTCAATAGTTGATTATATGTATATGTTATATGATAGATTAATTAATTTAATGACCAATAACAAAGGGAAGAAAAGTCATACTTCGGGATCCCAAGCGTAGGACTTGTAGCAAACTGTAATCTCAAATTGAAGTATGGACTGGGCCGGAATATAACTTTGCTTTAGAAGACTGGAAGTAAACCACCACGTGTAGGACTTGGAGCAATTGTAATCTCAAATTAGTGATAAAAAAATAATAAAAACAAAAACTTGTGGTATGTACTTTGGAGAGAGTGAGCAAAAAATTAAAGTCAAAACAGACTCGAAGAGCCTATTTGGCATCAGTTTTAACTTTTAATTTTTAATTTTTAGGTTTTATGTACAATTTTTTAAAACTTTACTATTTTCTATTTTTTCTCATTTTTTTTTAAATTTTTTTACAATACAAGTATACTTTAGTACACTTTTGACAAAAACTTTTCAACAAAAAACTAGATAAGGAGTTCCCAAACGGACACTAAGTAGTCTGGACCCTGGAGTTCTGGTTCCTTAGTTTGCTAGACTCTGGAGTCTGGACATTGCAGCGAGAGAGAGGATTCAAGCTTGGTGATGCTGTAATAGAAGAGACCATCCCGTTGTCAACTCCAAAGTAAGCTAGAAAAAAATTTTGAATAAGGAAGGAGCAAAAAATACAACTTTTTTTTTTCACTTTTTTTTTCTTTGTAAAAATTGTTCAAATAAGAATGTGTTTATCAAAATTTATGAATGTCCAATTATTTTAAGCTATTGATACAGTTATCACTTATAGGAATATAACCTTATTAAAAATGAACGTAAAATGTAATTTTAGAGTTTCTTAAAAAATAAAATTAATAGTAATTTTTTTTAAGAAAAAAAAATTGCAATTAATAATTATACATGGGTGCAAAATTTTTGCCAAGATTTTTTTTTTTTTTTTTTTTTTTTTTTTGAGAAAGGTTTGCCTAGAATTTTGAGGCGGCCAAAACCCAGAAGCATAATTTTTCTTTAATGGTTGGATCTTTATTCTCATTACATCATATTATCAATGGTTGTCCAACAGAGCAGATTAATTTACCTACAAATAACAAATGATTATTAAATTCAGACAACACTTTTAACTTCTATATCATATTCTTCTCGAAAAAATAAAAAATAAAAACTTCTATATCATATTCTTCACCTTAATAATAAATTTGTCTCTCTATCGCTAAGAAAGTAGGTTTCTCTGCTTCTCTTAGGCTGTAGAAGTTCTATCCCTTCTCGGAAGGAGAGTTTGTTCGTTCTTTGTTTCATTGTTCTCTGGGAGTATCACGTATACTCTTAGAGCTTGTGGGGTTTTTTTTCTAGGGGTTTGGGAAATAGTTTCATATATTCTCCTTCCATTTTCAAGTGATCCTATTATCAGAAAAGAATGGAGCAACTGACCAGGAGGTGGGAAAATCTGTCACTTTCAGATAAGGAGAGACAGGATTTCACACTCCCCGAGGATCATAGAAAAGGAGAATTTGTAATTGCTGCTAAGTTCTTAACTTTGCGTTTTCTTCAGATGGAAGCGGTAGCAAGAACTTTCAAGCAGCTATGGCATTTCAACAACGGATTTAGAATTTGCAATCAAGGAAACAATACCGTCCTATTTGTCTTTGATAACCTTGCTGATGTTGATAAAATCCTAAACAGTCAACCTTGGAGTTTTGATAAACACTTGATTATCATGCAAAGGTACACGAATGATGTTCCCGTCAACAAGCTAGCTTTTAACAAAGTTCCATTTTGGGTGCAAGTCCATGATATCCCATGTAGCTTTTTAACGAGAAAGGTTGCAAAGAAGTTGTGTGATATTGTGGGCGAGGTCTAGAAATCAATTGGTGCAGAGGACGACGATGGAGGTAGTTTTTTCCGAGTTCGGGTTATGGTGGATATCACTCTTCCTTTGTGCAGAGGAAGGGTCATCTCTCTAACAAATGGGAGCAAGAGTTGGGTAAATTTTAAGTATGAAAGGTTACCAAATGTGTGCTACTGGTGTGGGCGATTGGATCACAATGACAGGGATTGTGAGCTTTGGATAGAAAGCACGGGCACGCTGACCACTGATCAGCAACAGTTTGGTCCGAACCTAAGAGCACCACCGTACAAGACAGCGGGTAGAGATGTCATCTATGTCCCGGGGTATTTTGAGGGAAGAGCTCAGCGTCCTCAAGGCAAAACGGCGGTGGCGCAACCAGTGGATGTAGCGCCGGATATGGAAATGGAATGGACAGGTGGAGTAATGAATGCTGGAATCGTTACTGGCAATGAGTCACCTATTAATTCAGGGGGGGAGTCCATTACGGAGGAGAGCCTTAATCACGCCAACTCCAATCCGGATTTCTCGCAGTCAGTGAAGCACACGTTGGGGTGTACTGATTCGAGTTTCCCAGCAAAACCTAACGTGATTGAAGATGCAATAAATGTGCCCAACTCAGTAAGATCCGTTAAGGAAAAGATTACTTTAGGTGACTTAAATGTTGGCAATAATCTCGGAGACACAAATTTAAATCCCAAAATTGTCGAGTCAGCCACCACTACTAGGGTTCCGGAGTTAATGCAAAAAACCCTAGTTGATTCTAACTCGGCCAATCATGCACCTAACCCTACCATTAATGAGCCTTTGATCCAAGCTATGGATGGGGACGTGTCGCAACCTGCCAATCTCAGAACGTGGAAAAGAATTATGCGCCAACCAAAACCTAGTGAGGCAGAGGCCAAAGTTGAACAGGGGAAAAAAAGAAAAGCAAGCACTGAATTATCAGGTCAGCACGATGTACCTAGCAAGCGCATGCAGGTTGTTCAAGTTGATCAAAACACATCCAACGTATTGGTGGAGGCTGTGGAGCAGCCCCGCCAGGAGCCATGAGTCTACTAGTGTGGAACTGTCGCGGGCTTGGGAACCTAGTGACAGAGACAGAGCTTGGTGACATTTCCCGGGCAAAAGATCCCTCCGTCATGTTCATTGCTGAAACATGGGCGGATGAAGATAGGCTGAAAACAATAAAACACAGGTTACAGTTCGATCACATGTTCATGGTCCCTCGAATTCATAGAGGTGGGGGACTTGTACTATTCTGGAAGGATTCTGTCAACTTGAATGTGGATACTTCATCAAAAAACCACATTGATTGTATCATAGGAAAGGGAAGTGAAGATGCGTGGCGGTTTACGGGTTTCTACGGCGAGCTTATCACCCATAAAAGGTTTGAATCATGGGACTTACTAAGACAATTAAATAGGCAATTTGGGCTACCTTGGCTGTGTTGTGGCGACTTTAATGAGATTTTGAGAGGATCGAAGAAGATGGGAGGTAGTACTAGAAGTCACACACAAATGCAACTCTTCAGAGACACTATAGATGAATGTGGCTTCCTGGACATGGGCTATAAGGGACATCCGTTCACGTGGAAGAAGTTTTTTAGTGATGGGCGAACAATTGTAGAGCGTTTGGATAGGTGTTTGGCTAACAATGAGTGGTTGGTTCGTTTTGGGGGATCTACAGTGCATCATCTGACCTGCAGTACCTTGGATCACTCACCCCTGTGGATCATACCTGAAAATTTGGTGATGGTTACTTCAGAAAAACCATTCCGTTTTGAAGAGATGTGGCTTGCCGAAAAAGGGTGTTCTGATACTGTCAAGGCCGAATGGGGGAAGGGCAGAAACAACAATAACAATCCATCGGGTATTGTCAGGAAAATTGAGGATTGTGGTAAAGCTTTAACTAAGTGGAGCCGCAATAGCTTTGGTAGTGTCCGTAGAGAACTAAAACATAAACAAAAACTGTTGGCTAAAGCAGAGTTGGAAGCTCTTACCACGGGAGTGACTTTAGAGCCAGAATGCTCAAATCCGAAGTGAATGATCTCCTAGACAAGGAAACCAGGATGTGGTTCCAACGGTCTAAATCTTTATGGGCTATACATGGAGATAAAAACTCAAAATACTTTCACCGGAGGGCAACACAAAGATTGAGGAGGAACCGGATTGATGGGGTCAGAGACTCACAAGGAAGGTGGTGCACGGATCCAAGGGAGGTGGCTTCGGCAGTTTTAGATTTTTACAGTAACTTGTTCTCTTCTCCCCATACCTGCCAACCCAAAGTGGTATTGGACTCAATTCAATGCATTGTGACCAATGATATGAATAGGCAGCTCCTGGAGGAATTTTCGGAGAATGAAGTGCATGTGGCTCTCAATCAAATGGCCCCTCTGAAAGCTCCGGGTCCGGATGGGATGCCCCCTTTATTCTATCAACACTATTGGGATTTGGTGGGTAAGGATATCACTCAATCTGTTCTTTCTTTTTTAAATTCTGCCTCCCTTCCGAAACACATAAACCACACCTTTATCACTTTAATCCCAAAAGTCAAAAACCCTGAGTTAGTTTCTGAATTTCGCCCTATAAGTCTCTGCAATGTTTTGTATAAAATATTCTCCAAGGTGTTGGCAAATCGCTTGAAAAAAATCCTTCCTCATATAATCACTGAAAATCAAAGTGCTTTTACAAAAATCTGGTTGATTACAGATAATATCCTTTTAGCATGCAAATTCATAATTCTACAAAGGGGGGTTACATGGCTCTTAAGCTTGATATGAGTAAGGCGTATGACCGGGTGGAGTGGGCTTTTTTAGAGGCCATTATGAGGAAATTGGGGTTTCATGAGCAATGGATATCACTTATGATGCTTTGTATATCAACTGTATCGTATTCCATCCTAATTAATGGTGCACCAACGGGGTTCATTAAACCTACAAGGGGAATTAGGCAAGGAGATCCCCTCTCCCCGTTCTTGTTCTTATTATGCACCGAAGGCCTCCATGGCTTACTCTCTCAAGCAGCCTCGAGGGGAGACATACATGGCTTCTCTCTTAGTAGGAGGAGTCCTTCACTAACCCATCTCCTTTTGGCAGATGATAGCTTGTTATTTTGCAGATCTAATGTTGAGGAATGTCGGAAAGTGTTGCAAATATATGAGGTGGGTTCGGGTCAACAACTTAACAAACATAAAACCACAATTTT
Organism: Notholithocarpus densiflorus; assembly: GCA_030021035.2. Classification (NCBI taxonomy): domain Eukaryota; kingdom Viridiplantae; phylum Streptophyta; class Magnoliopsida; order Fagales; family Fagaceae; genus Notholithocarpus; species Notholithocarpus densiflorus. The sequence goes on along the minus strand of JARYZH020000089.1, from coordinate 633,277 downwards.
CTTTAGCAAATCCACCAATGAAGAGAGTAGGCAATTGATTAAAGATTGTTTGGGTGTGGAAGAGATTCGGAGTTATGAGAAGTACTTGGGGTTACCATCCTTAGTGGGTAGAAATAAAAAAAGAAGTTTCAACTACATTAAGGAGCGTGTGTGGAGGAAGCTTCAAGGTTGGGAAGAAAAATTACTTTCTCAAGCCGGGAGAGAGATCTTGATAAAGGTGGTGGCTCAAGCAATTCCCGCCTATTCAATGAATTGTTTCAAGCTTCCCATTGGTTTGTGCAACGAGATTGAGGGACTTATCAGGAAGTTTTGGTGGGGTCAAAGGGGAGATAGGAGGAAAATACATTGGGTAAGATGGGAGGAGTTTTGCAAACCTAAAAATGAGGGTGGGATGGGTTTCAAGGACCTAGCATTATTCAATGATGCCCTCTTAGCAAAACAAGCTTGGGGATTACTCCATAACACGAATTCCCTCTTCTTTAAGGTCTTCAAATCTAAGTTCTTTCCCCATTGTTCCATCATGGAGGCAGCGAAGTGCCACTCGGGTTCATACGCATGGAGGAGTATTTTAGTTGGTAGAGAGGTGCTAAAAGAGGGGTTGAGATGGAGGGTGGGCACGGGTGCAAAGATCAAGGCCTGGTCTGACCCCTGGCTTCCATCAGAGTTTCATCCATATATCACCTCCCTACTAGTCAGGGGCTTTAAAGACGTTACTGTAGCAGGCCTTATCAATCTGGATTCAGCTTCTTGGAACACTCCTCTGCTACATGATCTTTTCCTTCCAAGAGATATTTCTTTAATCAAGTCTATTCCACTGAGCAATATAGCAGCAGAAGACAAGCTCCTATGGCCCTTTACTCATTCGGGAGTATATTCTGTCAAGTCGGGGTACCATTTTCTTTGCAAATCCCAGAGCTTTGATGATCATTCTTACCAACTGGACATTGATAGTATATGGAAGAAGGTGTGGGGGCTTGAAGTGCAGCCAAAGATTAGAAATTTTATTTGGCGTGCAATTAAAGACACCATTCCGACAAAAGCAAATCTCAAAAGGCGAAGAGTAATCCCGTCCGATTGCTGTGATCACTGTCATAACACCTCGGAGAATACCTTACATGCGTTGTGGTCATGTCCCTCTCTGTTGCAGGTGTGGTCACATGATCAAAGCTGGAGGAACTGCTATACCAGGACTTTCCAGAGTTTCAGGGACCTAATTAAGCTCATTATTGATGAAGGTTTGGATTTGGCTAACTTCGCTACTATTGTGTGGATGGTGTGGCATAGGAGGAACGCTTTGAGAACCACCAACAAGCTCTTCCCGATTCAGCAAGTGCTTCCTGAGGTGCGGGCAGTCCGAGCTGCTTATGTTCGTTCCATTCATCCTGAACCCCCTCACCCACCCTCTCGAGGTTCAGAACGGGTCATCTGGAAACCTCTACCCTGGCCGAGACACAAAGTAAACTTTGACGGGGCTGTGTTTAGGGAGGAAGACTCAGTAGGTGTTGGTGCCGTGATTCGGGACGAGAAGGGTTTCTTGGTGGCTGCAATGTTGGAAAAGGTCCCACTCCCCTACTCGGTCTCTGCAGTGGAAGTTCTCGCAGCAATAAAGGCCTTGAGACTTGCTGGTGACATTGGTCTTGAGTCTTTCATCCTTGAAGGGGACTCCAAGATCACCATCGATGCTCTGGTAGGGGACAATATGGAGCATGCTGAGTTTGGAAACCTGATAAAGGAAGTTAAGTGGCTGTCAAGTCAGTTTGGTGATGTGAGTTATAGTCATGTTAGGAGACAGGGCAATTATGCCGCACATAACAGTGCTAGACATGCAAGACATGTTAGCGAGTATACGGTGTGGATGGAGGATGTTCCTCCACATCTTTCTGCTCTAATTCAAGCCGATTTGGCGTCTTTTGAATAAAGTTACAGTGTTCTTTCTCAAAAAAAAAAATATATATATATATATATATATTCTTCACCTTCAAACCTTTAGCTTCAAATGACACCCAGCAAATAGCATGTTGAACTTAGATTCAAATTTAATGGAAAATATCAACTCTTCCTATTTTTTCTCCTCGTGGTAGGAGTGCTCTTTCTCACTTCAGGTGAGTCTTCTTTTCCACAGCTTCTAGCAGTGGACTAGAGTCAAAAGGTGATAACACAATCCAAAGGACCACTTCTGTCGTGCACTATGGAGGCTGACTTCATTGACAGGATGCAACAGATACGGTTAACAGAGGAAGAAGGTGAAGTATTAGAGATTCGATCTACGAATCGAGATAAAACATTAGAAGAATGCTCCCTAAGCTTGTTGGGACGCTTCCTCTCCACTCGTCCCTATAACCTGAGAGCAGCAAAGGCAACAATACGAGCTGCATGGAAGCTGGGAAATGATGTCAGGATCATCGAGGTGGGGGAAGGAATATTACAATTTAAGTTCACATTGGAAAGCCAGTTGGTATGGGTCCTTAACAATGGACCATGGAGCTTCGACAATAACCTCCTCGTCCTCCGTAGATGGGAACAGGGCATGACGGCGAGGTCGGTAACTTTCTCAGTGCTACCTATATGGGTTCAAGTATGGGGATTGCCATTCGATCTCATCAATGAGGAAGCCGCGTGGGATATTGGCAAAGGCCTCAGTCATACGGTGGAAGTGGACAACAAAACTTTCTCGTCGGAACAAGCTCGCTTCATCCGAATCCGTGTGGAGATTCCGCTGCATAAACCAATTCGGCGGGGAGGATATGTACTCAGCCCTGAAGGAGATCGGGTAAGAGTGGGATTCAAATATGAAAGAATGGTAGGACTTTGCTACCAATGTGGTTTATTTGGCCACATAATATAATTGTATTATCATCCTTATAATTTTGAGGTCAAAGTTTTTTTTTTTTCTTTTTTTTTGCTGTTTGAAAACTTAAGGGGTTAATCAATGGACATAACTATCTTTTTACCAATGATACTCTCGTTTTCTATGGGAGCCAATCCCACTAACATTTGGTACGTATTATTATAAGTTGGGAAAAATTAAAGGATGTCCTAGGGGCATTGATTTAGGGACTATTTTTAGAAATTTTTTTTATGAGAAAAGAAAAAGTAACTAACTTTGTTGACAACTATTTTATATTTTCCATGAAAGTAGTATTAAAATTTTCTTAAAATGGTCCATAAACAAAGGCCTTAATGACTCTCATTAATAGGGCTTTTATTAGTTTTGAAGGTTTGCATATTAATCTGGGTAAATTTGAGACATTGCTAGTAGGGTAGATGTAGAATGTTGAGGATTTGAAAAGCAACCTCATGTCGTGTTTCGTCTCTTCCTCTAAAGCACTTGAGTCTAACACTTTCAAAGCACATTCTTTATGGGATCCCATTATGGAGTATAAGCAAAAAAGACTTGCTATTGGAAGAAAATGTTATTATCAAAAGGGGGAATGTTGACACTTATTAGAAGTATGGTATCTAGTATTTTCATTTGGACAAAGTTTATCTACAAAATATGGTATCTAGTATTTTCATTTGGACAAAGTTTATCTACAAAATTAGTTGTAGCTTAAGGCTACAACCTTACTCAATATCATTAACATTATTACATATTTAAAAAATCTAACTATTGGATTGCATGTTCTTTACGCTTTTAATACACATATCAAATTTTGTGCCAATCGGATATTATTTACTATATGATCTATAAGATTATATTTTATACATAATTTTAAACTACAAAAACTTACAATTTAAACAATTTATTGATCACATAGCTATTGATATTTAATTTTCTAAAATTTTTGTAAGCATGAAAGATACAAGAAAAAAAAAAAATATATATATATATATATAATCCAATGCTGGATTTATTAAAATTCACCTTCAATAAAAAGATATTGAGTAAGATCAATCAATTTTGTAGCTAAACTTTATTATTTTCATTATTTTTTTTTTCTCTTTTCCCTCTGTTTGTCAATGTGGCAAATTGGATGGAAAAAAATTCAAAGGAATTTTCTTCGGGCTGGCAAGGGCAAGGAATTTAAAAGTTTCATTTAGTTAACTGGTATACATGTTGTACTCCAATTAGCCATGGTGGATTAGGCATCAAGAAATTGTTGGTATTTAATATTGTTGGGAAAATGATTGTGGCATTATATATCATGTACATGAGGATATGACTGGAGTATAGTGATAGATTTAAAGTATATGGGTCTAATGGAGGTTTTGGCGTTCGAGTGCAGTGTGGGGGATTTATGGTATGGGTTTATGGAACTATATCAGAGTTGGATGGGATAGCTTTGTGAGCTACATTAGATAGGGTGGCCTTCTTTTTGTAGTGTGGTGTCATTAGAGAGAGCAAAATGATTGGTGCTTCGAGAGGCAAAAATTGAGCATGGCAAAGTTAATTTGAAAGTTGTGTGTCTGAATCTTTATATGATTGAACTTTGCCAGATTCTTTGTTTTCTATAACAAATCTAATGGCTGTTCTGGATTCCCTATGCTTTCACTAGTGCTTTGCTCTTTTTTTCTTTTTCTTTTTTTTTTTCATTATTTTTTTAAAAGTTTTTTTTAGTGTTATGTATTACTATTTTATGTATAACCTGTGTTCTTATGTATAACCTGTGTACTTAGTGTCACTTTTTTTTTTCTTAGTTAGAGTATTCATATTAGCTCGTGTAAAAATTAATGTTTATTTTATCATAAGAACCTATTTTTTCTATTTTACATACTCACTTTTAAACGTTTTATTAAAATATCAATTTTTCTTGATTTTTTTTTTCTTTAAAATTTATCTTTCTATACACAACAACAACTATTATATACTTGGTTCTTTCATCATAAGGATACATAAAGAAAGAATAAAAGAATAAATGCAAAATAAATAGTATCAGTGCAAATTAATTTGTAAATTTACACAATTATACACTGACCGATGTAGGTTGTTTTTAAGTAAAATTTTTACACCTAGTTCTATTATACACTTACTGATGTGAGTGCTCTTAGTAAACTTAGACTAGATGTTAACTTGGTCTAAAAGCTGGGTTATTAGGTCATTTTTTTATGGGATAAAAAAATGGAAAGACGCATCTAAATTACTAATTAATTAATTTTTTTACTAGGTCATTGGTTTAATTAGTGAGCTGTCAGTCGGATTTTAGGATTAAATAAAAAATTAAGTTTGAAAAATCATAAAAAAAAATATGTAAATTGAAAACTAGACCTGTCTAAATTACTAATTAAATTGTTTCTAAAAAAAAGTAGCCACGTTACATAACATAAGTAATAACACTAAAAAATATGAAATAAAAAGATGTTATAAAATTACAACCAAGTCTTTGCTAAACAAAATCGTAGTAAAATTCTTGAAATTGTAGCTACAAAAGCACATTTCAAATTATAAAGTCACATTCGATGCATATTGTATATCCAGTTGTTGCCTCAATCCCATGGATTCTTATCTAAGCTAAAACTTGAAGTCATAGCTTAATTGAAAAGTCCAACATTAACTTCATTAAAAAATTATTTGTTTCTATTATAAAGATAATGAAAATCAGTTGGGTTGATTTCACCCAACCGATTATAAGGATAATATTGTTCAAAATAACAAAATTGCTTGGGTGAAATCGACCCGTTTGGATTTCACGGGTTGCTATTTGTATATACCAGTGTACTTGAATAGGCACCTTTATTATTTTTCTATCAATGAATTAATTACTTAAATAAAAAAAAGGTGAAAATATTATTTTAATGCTTAAACTTTATCAAGTCAGATACCGCATCAACGTTTTGCAAAATTTAGGAGTAAAAAACAAACTTTTTAAAAATTTAGGAGCAAAAACCGAAATTTTAGAAAAATTAAGGGACAAAATTTTTTTTTGACCTTTTAAAAAATTTGAGTTTTTAGGGTTGTATTGGGAATATCCATTTTCGAAACCAAACACAGCCTAGGGTTTTCGCCTGTGTGTGTATCTTCTGAAAAACTCCCCAACCCCGCAAAAAGTTCCCACCTTTTACACCTTACAATCCTCACATCAACTACCCTTTTCTTCTTCTGCTAACAATTTTCCAATTCCCATAGTCACAACCCAAAAAAACAAAACAAAAACAAAAATCACTTTCACTCTCTTTCTCTCTCTCTCTTTCAATGGGTTCAGAGGAATCAGACCCAGAAGTAGAGATGTCTTCACTGATAAAGCAGCTAGCAAATTGCAACCAAACAGCCCGAAACAAAGCTCTCCGTCTCCTCCTCAAAACGTGGCTTCCTTCCCAGCAAAGTCTCTCCGAAGAAGACCTCAAAAAGCTCTGGAAAGGCCTCTTCTACTGTGTTTGGCACGCTGACAATCACTTGTTCCAGTCTCAACTCATCGACAGACTCTCCTCTCTCCTCCTCCGCCTCCCGCTGCCGCTTTCCTTCGGCTACTTGGCTTGTTTTCTTCTCACCATTCGCCGCGAGTGGCCCGGTATCGACGCGTTGAGGTTAGACAAGTTTTATCTCTTGATTCGGAGGTTTTTGCATTATTCGTTTGTTTTGTTGAAAACCCAGAAGTGGGATTTGGGTGTTTGTGTGAAATTCGTGGATTTGTTGTTGGAGAACACTGTTTATGCTAATGATAAGTTTAGGGGCAATGGGGTTAATTACCATGTTGTGTCTGTGTTTTTGGAGGAGTTTCGGGGTTTTCTTCCGGTGAGGGCCGAGGTTGTTGGGGTTTTGTTGAAGCCTTTTGTTTCGGTTATGGGGAAATCGGGGGATAAGGTTTTGTGTAATAAGGTTAAGGGCTGTGTGTTTGATGTGCTGGTTAAGATGGGTGTGAAGTTGTTGGAGGTTAAGAAAGTTGGAGGGGTTGAGTGTGAGGTTGATTCGAGTGAGGATTTCGTGGTGTTTGGGACAATTGCGTTGACAATGGGGTTTTCGAAGGAGTTTTATGAAATGGGTTCTTCGGCTGAGTGCCTTCAGGGGAATAGGAAGGTGTTGTTTGGTTTGTATGAGGGATTTTCTAAGTTGGAGAAGGATTTTGCAGCTTCCGGGGTTGAGGTTTCGATTCCTGATATTGTTGAAAATGACGAGGATGAAGAAGTGCTGACTTTGGTTCCTATTGCTCCTGAGGTGAAAATGGGTGGCAATGCTGTGAATGGGTGTGCTGATGATGATAAGGCTTTGAAGAAGTGCAAGAATAAGGATAAGAAGAAGAAAGATTCAGGTGGGAGTTGCAAAACGAGTACGAAAAAGAAGAAGAAACAGAAGAATGAGATTTCTGATATGATTATAGAGAATGGTCCTACAGGGGTAGAGAATGAGAATGTAGTTATTGCAAATGGTGACAATTCAGTTGATGAAATTGTTTCAGATGGAAGTTTGATAGAATTTAATGAGTCTGTGATTTCAAACCTCCAGATGCAGTTTGAGAAGGTGGCTGCTGAAGCGGGTTTGGAAAATGATGTTGCTAGTGCCCGCAATTTACCTAAAATTAAAGTTAATGGTACTGTATCTAAGAAGAGAAAGAGAACCAAGAGTATGGATGGGAAGCAGTCCCAAAATCACGAGCTAAATACTGAAGGGGATGCTGAAGGCGGCATGACTGCAAAGAGTGGGGAGAAGAGTGCGAAGAAAGTAAGGTTTTCCATGAAGAATAACTTGGTGTGGAAGCCCCAGAGTCCATTACCTCCACAAAGTGTGAGAATTCCTCCCTCTGTTACTCCAAGAGGAAGTGCACTGAAGAAAGGGGTACCTCCAGGTCCCATCAGGGAGATGCTTCCTGCAACGAAGATGATGAAAAAGAGAGCTGTTGCTGTAAAGAAGGTCCGGAAGGGGAAAAAAAGCATTTCTCCTGCCGCCAAACGCGTGAAGAAGTTGAAATCTCGTTCTCCTTAGTAGTTGAAATCTCATTCTACTTATTATATGCTGGTCCTAGACAAAAGAAAAAAAAGGGGAAAGGTTAAAAAACAGGTAGTTTTTATGCTGTAGGTTTTTGTTTTCTTGGAACAAACTTCTCATATGTTTGGTTGTCATACTCCTACCCTTGAAGATTCTGCCATCTTTTGCTCAGCTTTTATTGCCTGGTTTCTATTGTCTTCAGACTATTGAAGTTTATTTTTTCATTTGTTCATCAAGTGGAAATCCAATGTTACATTGATTTCATGCCGATGCCTTAAAGATGGATATTTAAATTTTTCATTGATATTGAGAATTTGCATGATATTCACTTATGATTGGATCTTTTTTTATTTTTGGGTTCAAGTGATAGTCTAGTTGTAATAACCTCCCTTGTGGTGCTCCATGTTTGTGGTTCGAACTCCACCATCCCCTCCCCCACTATCTACCTATGTAAAAAAACTGCTGGATTTTTTTTCTGATATCTTTCTACCTTGTGTATGTCTTTTTAATTAGTATGTTATGAGCAACCCAACCCTTGATTAGGAGAGCCCTATTTTTTAGAAGATAGGTCATCAGTTGTCTCTTTCATTAAAACATGCTCTGTATTATATAGCAGCATTTTTTTTTCTTCGTTTGATGCCCTGTGTAAAACCCTTTTGCTCATCCTTATAATAGTAGGCTAATTCAATATCAAGATTCCTTTATATACTATCATTTTGTTTTGATATATGCTTTTATGATTTATTTTTTTAAGCATGCATTTTGCTCTCTTTGATGGGAATATCTTAAGTAGGAAAATCATGCCTCAAAAGTCTGAGAAGTTTAAACATGTGTTTTTAGCTGGTCTACACTTTTATCTTCTTGGTACTACTGATATGTGCATGTTCCCTGTTCCTTGGTTTTTCTAGTTTTACTTAGGGTAAAATAATATTTAGGTCCCTAAATTTTACCAAAAGTTTGTTTTTCATCCCTAAACTATTGAGAAGTTCGTCTTTTGTCCCTAAACTATTGAAAAGTTTGTCTTTCGTCCCTAAATTATTGAAAATGTTTTACTTTCTGTCCTTTAACTTTAAAAAAGATCTTTTTTCATCCCTAAACTACTGAAAAATGTTTTTTTTTTCATCCCTATTTTTGTCTCTAAACTACTAAAAAAAAAAAACTGTTTACAAAGTTTAAGGATGAAAAAAGAACATTTTAAAGTTTAGGGACGAAAACAAACTTTTGGTAAAGTTTAGGGACCAAAATAGCTCTTCCCTTTTATTTATTATACCTTCTGTAGAATTCTTTCTTGAGATGTAATGAGATTACTCAATGCATTGAAATGTAGGTAACTTAGCTTTGCTGTGTTCTCCTATATAGGTCATTGGATGGTAGAATTTATACAATTATCTTGTGTGATAATATATACACTCGTTACAGGGATTATCTTTTCAAAGCTTTATATGAATGGTTTACATGCTGCCTGAAAGGTGAAGATGACATGTATTGAGTTCTTGGTGTAGTTGGATATTAAATTTCTATGAGATGTTTATTAAGGGTATAGCTTTTATTGGCAAATGTATTTGGCATGTAGTATTCCTTCTAAGGTAGTGTATTTTGGACCAAAAGTAGCTTAAGGGGGAGGGTTATTTGCATTGTAATTTTTTTTCAAGAGTAGTCATCTGTCACTTGCTGGTGTTTTATGTGCAAGAAAGGCAGGGATGAACTGAATAATAAGAAATCACATTGCTCAATTGCTAGATCTTGGGGTTGGACTTATTGGGAAATTTGAAGGGTCTATTTAGTGTAGCATGAAGGCATAGAACTTCCTGTTAAATTGTAATCCTGGTGCTATCCTGTGGAAGGGAACTGATGAGTCAGCAGCGGGGATCAAGTTGGCATGGGAGCTAGTTTGTGTTCCTATTGGGGAAGGTGGTCTGGGATTGAGGTGTATATGTGAGGCGAATAAGGCTACCATACTGAATTACAATTGGAATTTGTTTGCCAAAATTGGATCTGTGTTGGTCGCTTGTGCATATGAATACTTGCTAAAAGCATGAAGCTTTAGGGTAGTAAACATTCCTCAAAAATCAACTTGGGGCTAGAGAAAAATCCTCAGACTCAAGGGATGCAACAAGGCAGTCTTGAAGCACTAGGTGTGGCATGCAAAGGGATTTTTATTCGTGGCATGATAACTGGCACTCAGATGGAGCTTTGTTAGTTTGGTTATAGAGCTATATATAATGTAGTTTGCATGCTAGTGTGTCAAGTCAAGTGGTATTCATGAAGGGCATTTGAACTGGATGCCAATCAGATCAGAGGTTTTAGTTGGCATTCAGATCATAGTTCATCTTTTTTTGCTAAACTTCTTAGTTCATCAGTTAGGTGGCGTTTATTCTCCCTGCGTTTAGCGTTTTGCCTTTTTTTTTTTTTTTTTTTACCAGCGCCCATGAACAGTGCATTAAGGCAAATAAACAGTGTTTTCAGAGTGAACAGTAACCCTGAAATTATTTTTTTATTGTTTTCAGTTTTCAGCAAAATAAGCGGTATCCAAACGCACCCTTGTTGGATGAAAATGACACTGTTGAGTTGCTTTATTCAAAATATGAAATTTAACTTTTTGAGATACTTGGAATGCAATTAGAAAAAAATAGATAGTACAGTGGTGGAGGTTGGCCAAAAGGAACACTTAGAAAAAAATAGATAGTACTTGAGATAGGCTTATCAGTTGAGGCTACAAGGGTGATGTTTTGTGTGTATTCTGCAGGAGCCGTTTGTTCCTTTAGTACAACTATTACTTGCTAGAGTATATAATGGAATGATCAAGTTAGTAGAAAGTATAATTCAGTCCATTAAACGAGACACAAATTCTTGAATCAATGTCTATATAAAGGCTCTGAACTCTTTGCAAAACAAAGTTCTTTGCAACCTGTGAGGGATTTCATTTTCTTAGTCCTCAAATGAAATTAAGAGGAAATGGTAGCAAACCTTACCAACTAAAGGTCAGTCTTGTGGAGGTTAGACGTCTCTGCTTAGGTGCTCTGTTTTCCATCAAGGTTGACATGCTCTTTGACTGGTTAAGGAGGTCTGCAGCTGTTGTAGCTGCTCGTTCATTGTATGAGTTTGTTTGCAGCTGCTTTTTTTTTTTTAGGTTGTTCTTAAAAAACTACTCATTTCATCCAAAAAATAAAATGCAAAATTAGTGATTGTTAATAGATCCTTATTTTCTTTCCTATCCATGTTTAGTAGATTTTATATCTTGTCCATTATCGAAGTTATAATATATCTTAAGGGGCAAAACTTAGGTACATTTTCTTATGTACAGTACATTTGGTTTTCTAATCAAATTCAAACATATGCTTACATTGACCAATGAATCTTTTCATTGAATTTAATTGGAAAATGTAATGTACTGCATCTAAGAAACTATACTTAAGTTTTATGCTATCTTAAATCTGGGTTTATAGATTCTCAGACATTTGTCATCTGTACTAATCATGTTTCTTAAGTGAATGAACATCTGTAATTTTTTTTTTTTTTTTTTTTGGTCCCTCTCTTTCTTAGTTTTTGTTGTTATTTTTAAGTTTTCCATCTAATAAGGTTGACAATAATTAGACTCTAGAGTCTAGACTGAAATAGGATTCTGATGTTATGTTTTCTCTTGCTGTCTTCTCATGATGGTAAATTTCACATTGGACCATCATCGTAGGGACGTACATCATATCAGTTATTTAAAACTCTTTTTGTCAGTTTATATAGAGAGAACTGAAATTCACATCAGATAGACATGTGCATGAAGTTATGTGAGGGACAAGAGCAAGAGAATAGTAGAAATTGATGGTGCAAATGGAAGTTTGCGTCTAAATGGATAAGTTGAAAAGCCTGTAAAATTAGAGTAGGACTAGCTGAGATGCTTTTGGATGATGGGTCATTGTTGTGCCTCATCATGGATACTATATACAATGAATTTATGATGACAGGTTAACTGCATGATTGGAGTTGATCGAGATACTTTATATAATGAATTTATGGTGAATGGTTTAACTACATGATTGGAGTTGACCCAAATGATTGAGTTAGGACTGTTGAATTTAGGTGAGAACTGAGAAAATGCAACAAGTCTCCTGTTATCAATTTGATTTCTGAAAGTATAAATACGTTTCTCAAAAAAAAGGAAAAAAGAGAGAAAGATATCTGATATGGAGTTCCAAAGGTGTTATTAGGATGAATGGCACTTTAACGTTCAATAAACAGCTAGTAGAATTAATGATCCCTTTCAAAAGTTATGTGGACTTCTAGTTTATATCCTCATTTCATTCATACCTGTATTTGCTTCCTTTGTAAAGGATTTTTTTTTTCCTTAATTTCTTTTAATGTTCTTTGTTAATGATATCATTTTTTTACTCGTGTTTAGCAGGCGTTTGCGTACCAATGTTTCTGCGTTTGGGTTTATTTTGGCTGGTACCATGGCACTGTTCATGTACCAGCCAACACCTAAAAATGCATGAACAGTATTTGTAAATAGTGTTTTTCATTTTAAAAAATATTTTGCTACAGTATTTTTAACAATAAGTTTTCAATTTTTAGCATAATAAGCGGTATTCAAACAGACCTTTAGGTGAATCCCAATTAATGATTATATAGAATGGATTTCATCGCATCTCCTCCTTTTCAAGTAATTTTACTTAGATAATAAAATCAGCATATGGTGATAATGATCTGAAGAATACTGAGATGTAATTTTCGTACATAGAAGCATTGTTACTAAATTCGGAATAGATACCTAAGCTGGTAGGATTGTTTAATTAGATCACTTTTTATGAAATTGAACCAATATAACTCTGTAAAATCCAACGAGACCCGTGCAACGTGGATGGGTTGTTTTCACACAACTCGCTTAGTAATTTTGAGCAGAATTACCTATATAGGTCCATTGCAATACAGTTTTCTACTTCTCTCGTATTTAAAATGGGCACAATATGGTAATTTGATAGTTGAGAACCTAACAGGAGTAAAAAAGTAGAGTGCACTGGAGTGTTATGTCCCACTCTACTGATCCTTTTGTGTTATGCGTCTATGCCTCTATTTTCATCAATTCAATTTTCTCTAAGCGCATGCGTAGATTCGTCGACTGTTGTCTTGTCCTACATTGTTGAAGTGGTGAAAATGAAGTTAAGACAGCGGAGAAGTGAAGGGCTTGACGGGGACGATTTGCTCCCTTGACCTTGAGCCCTCGCCCTTTATTTATTATTTTGTGCACCAGTTGTATGCAACATCCCCTTCATATGTGGAGAGCATGTTCATCTCCTAAACATTTTTGGGGGAGGAGAGATGACTTGGAGCACTAGCATCAGGTGTTTAATAAAAAAATAAAAATATCTATTTTGACACATTAAAATGTTACTTTATTTATTTTAACACACTACTTTACAATACACTTTACATTATATATTTTATTTTTTTACCACTTTATTTAAATACTATTATTATTATTATTATTAGGGAAATGCTAACAGATGTCTTTAAGGCAATGGTTAACAATCCATTTAAAGAAAGTTTTTATGGGAAAAAAAAAAAAAACAATTAATGTTTTGACAATTTTTTCCATTTTCCATAAAAGTGATGTCAAAACTTTCCTAAAATGGATTGTTAACCTTGCCCTAAGGGTACTCGTTAGTACGACCCTTATTATTATTATTTTGGTTTTCCAAGACCCAACAATCATAAAAGACTACTTTCTCAAAAAAAAAAAAAAAAACAATCATAAAAGACTACAAGAGAGAGAAATTATGAGTAATGCCCAACTGGTCACAAATCTAACACGAGAGAGAAAAAGTATGAATAAAATATATTCAAAATATTTATAGCATACTTGTCTGTACACTTCTATTATTAGAGCGCTACTATAGCAAATGCCAAATTTATTTGGCATTTGACACATCTCATTAAGGTGATTAAGGTGATTTTTTTTGTTTGGTGTGCTATAACGACAAACAAAATGACACTCCTCCTTTAATTTGTATAAATGTAATGCTCTCTCATACCACGACTTAACGAAATATTCCATTAAAAAAAAAACCTCTTAGTCATTCATCAGTTGGAATCCATTGAAGACAAAATCCTTCCTTTTCTTATTAGTTTGTATGCTTCCACAACATCAACAATAGTGGTCATAGGCTCATTGGCCCCTTTTAGGCTTCCTTGCTTGGTCTCTTTTTGGGTGCTAAGATCCAAAGTTTTGAGGAAAATAGCCCAGATTGCATGCTAAGGCAAGGTCCCTAAGCTATCATTTAGTGGAAAAGGAAGTGGTGGGCTTGGGCTTCCTTTAATACTCAAAAGTCTAGGTTTTCTTAATGGAACTAGCCTATGTAATTTATGAAGATAGGCTACACCAGACATACAAGAATCCCTTTTGATAGAAACTTATCAATAGTTCCCCAGCAACATAGAGCTTGGGATGCTTGGACCCGATCAAGGTCTCTGACCCACATGGCATGGGACACGTGGAATCCTTTTATACAAAACTCAAAGGAGTAAGTAGTGTTATTTCATCCATAGTTTAGGTATGAATTTGATTTTATTTTTAATTTAGAAAATGAATATTGAGTTAGAAAAGCAAGACATTGGCTTATTTATCGTATTTATGCAAATCTCAAAAGGGGGAGTCATTTTATTCGTAATTTGAGAGAATGTATGTCTTTTAGTGAAACCTCAAAAAGGTTAGTGTAGTTTACAATAAAAAAAAAAAGCTAGTTGACTTAAAAGATGATAAGAAAAGGGGGAAAAAAGTATTTGTTCTGGAAGTTTTGAAAATACTATTTTTCTGTCTTTAGACAAATTCAATAAAATTTTAATTTATATTTACCACTCTATGCTATGATGATGGTTGTGTTACACTATCAAACTAAGACACTAAGAAAGGGTTTGGTTTTTTTTTTTTTGGTGGTGGTGTTGACAAAACTCAAATTTTGGCTTATTAGTCAATAACAAGAACTTTTATATTGCACACTATGGTTGTGTTACACCATCAAACTAAGACATTAAAAAGGTTTTTTTTTTTTTTTTTTTTGGTGGTGGTAGTGGTGTTGGCAAAACTCAAATTTTGGCTTATTAGTCAATAACAGAACTTTTATTAGTTGACGTAACTAGAATTTACATAAAAAGATCTAATTACTAAATCATAAATCACTCAAATGTAGTAAAATGAGGGAAATATTCCTTTTGCCTATATAGTTTGCTAACTTCAAGGCAAACTTAAAATAACTAGGATCCAGTTTGTGGCCATGGAGAAATTTTCATAAAAACCAAATAAAGGTAAATTTTTGTCGTTTCACTAAAAAAAAAAAAAAAAAAAAAAGAAAAAAAAAGAAAGAAAAAGAAGATTGATATTTCTCTTGTATCATACATAAGGAACTAAATTTTTTGCCCTTGGTAGCTCTCACGTTTTATTCCTACTAATATAGTCTCCTTTACAAATTAATTACTGATCATGCCAATGAGCATTCAGGAGGGAATCCCTGTGGGAAGCGCTTGGTATCAGTGCAATAGTTGTAAATCATGTAGTTCTTTTGCACCCATTTTATTCTTTGTTGCCCTGTTGTGTCAAGGGATTGTGTCAACCAAGAGTTACCAGAGGAATTGGAAGAACATGAGGAGGAACCTGAAGACCAAATGCAAGCTTGGGCATTGAAGTTTGCATAAGAGGCCGTGAATGGTGCTTGAGTCCAATCTGTCTTCACAAGCCCACCTCTTGTGGCCCAATCTTCAGCATCCCAAAGGCTGGAATATAGCCACATGGGTTGGTTCTTCGGGAAAGGGATGCCCTTTGATTCTAAATTCTTGAACTCTCTTATTGGTGTCCCATCTACAGAGAAACTGAGAAAGAACCAAAAAAAAAAAAATTTAATTAATCTTTGTGACCAATGAGAGAGAAGGCACAACAAATTTCACAACTTATTGAAATGATTGATTGTGATTAGTATAATATTACTTTTTTTGTTTTTTAGAAGCCATATAATATTACTTTTATTAGTATCACTATGTTACTTTTATTTTACACTAATCATAATTTGTCACCTGATTAGTAATAAAAAAAAATGATGTGTATTAAGACTTTGTTGGAGAGAATTACATGATGCTTAGAGGATTCCATAGAATGGAGTAGGTGTGGAAGTCCTTGGTTGGGTCGAACCAAAGGTAAAACTGTTGCTCCCTGTTTCCCTTGCCTTGTGTGAATACATTAGTATGAACAATATAAGGGTCACCGGTTAGGTTGCCTAGAAATTCAAAGTCGATTTCGTCATGAGCCGAACCCTGAGAAGATAGCTGCAACATGCAACAAATATAGAAGTGAATTACATATAACGCAAATAACAAAAAGAATTGTCAGCACCTTTATCCATTATATAGAGACACAACAAGATGAACATATATAATATGTTAGAATACAAAAGACAAACTTAAATAAAACAAAAATGACCGAGACACAAAATTTTACAATTTTTTTCACAAACTTATTAAGGTCACTTGTTTTTATACATCAGATACAATCTATGGTCTCAACAGTAATTAAATAAAAAATGTTGTGAAACTTGTTGGGTGTTATTGTAAATGAAACAAAGAAGTAAAGCATGTAAACTTACATAGTAAGCAGTCACAGTTCCTGCTGAGTTACCAGGAACAAGCTTTAGTTGCATATCAATCTTCCCAAATAAGTATTGGTTCTTAGACTGAAAGCCAGAGCCAGAGGACTTATCAAGAGACAGCGTGAGAAGTGCGCCGTTGTTGAGTATTTTTGCACGCCCGTTACCCCAAGTGATGTCAAAGTCTTGGTCGAAGTTACCAACAGATGCTGCTATTAGAAAGCTCGAAAGAAGCAAGAAAGTGACAATTTTGATTGAAACAAAACTATGTGAAGCCATGGTTTTGGGTTTTAGAATTTTGAAAGGGAGAGAGAAGGTAAAGGAAATGTGTTGGTGAAGTGCATGGAAGTGGTGAGGGTATATATATATAAATATTGTTTGGAATGGTGTATGAGAGAAGCCAGTGATCATTCAGTGGAGTTTAAAGTGGTTGAGAAAAAATGGCAAGTGTAATAGAGATTGTAGGTTGACCTGGCTCGAGTGGAAGAGTTATTATAGGGACCAAGACAGCTAAGGGAGATGACATCCAAGTGTTCTCGAATGATTTGGGTTCCTAGTTACATTTTTCCACGCGGTTGTGAGGTAAGACAAGGCAATATCCAAGGATACAATCCTTGCTCTGCAAGTATTAAATACTCCACTTTGCTCTTTTCTTCTTTATAGTAAAGTTTTGATGTCTTTTCCCACCGATATATGTGTAAATAGTAGCCTGAAATTGAACGAAATTTTGGTTCTCAATGGAGGTTTGGATAGATAGGATAGAATTTCAATATACGATATCTGTTCTATTATGATTGATCTTATTTGATAATAAGAAACTTCACCCATTGAAGCGTTGCAAGTATTTTAGTATTTAAAGTATACTTTTCTCAAAGGTAGTTTTGTTAAAAGAGTTTCAAAGTATTTTAGTCCTTAATGTGTACTTTTCTCTTGGGTCTTGAAATTCCTTTTTCGATGACTAATGGTTTTGGTAAAACTTCTTCCTCTTAGATTATCATACTAAGGTTATCAAGTTGGTCTATAATTAATAGGTCGTGACCTAGTATTTTAATGTTAATACAGTTATAGTAGTAGCCAGCCAGGATGTTCAAATACATGACGTACTTGTCTATGAATTCAAATCATTTAAGTTGTGTCGAAACAAATTTAATTATTGCAGGAAATGGTAGATGTTAGTTGATAATGTCAATTCTGCCAAACCTTATTCCTGAGCAGGTCAAAGGTTGCTTTCGTGCTAAGTTGGAGCTCATCTAAAAGTACCTAAAAGATACAAAATATGTGCCTCACGGTTTAATAAAGGTTTTGCTTTTGTTTTTCTAATTCTTTGGTCTACTAAGAAGAAATGACCTATCATGTAGGATTAAGAACAACTAAATCAGCCCTGTGGGGGGTTTTTCACTCAACTTCTACTTCTCTTTAATTGTGAGCATACTTCGTTTTAATTGTGAGTTCTTAGGACTATTTTCTAATCTTAATTGTGGCATGAATTATTATAAGTTTAGTAGATTAAATTTCTTGTTTCCTTTTTAAGCTCTAAATATAAAATGATGATAAATTTTGAAATAGCCAAGAGCACTTTTGTAGCTCTACTTATTGGCACGTCTTAGTGTTTCTAATAGAGATATTATGAGTTCAAATCCCTCCCCCAGGTATCTAATTATTGAAAAAAAAAGAAGATAATTTTTGCAATGAAAAGATATTTGATTGTTGTTGGATATCAGATTCTTACCACTTTTATGATAGTTAATTAATTAATATATTAACAGGAAAAAAAAGAAAAAGAAAAAGGCGAGTCATAATGGGTTTGCTCAAACCCATGAAGGGTGAACTTTGGGTTTGAGAATAATGATTTTGTTAAAATTTGAGTAATATTGACCCCAACTTGATTATTATCAAAATTCAATATAATCAACCCATCATCCAACCTAATCAACCTAATCATGATACTGATAGGTCACAACAGGGAAGTGGTTAATTCCACATGTTGCGAGTAGTACTGTATATAAACCAATCTATTTTTGAACAATTTGGGCTTAACTCGGAAAACATCTAGTTCATGTTTGTTTTTTAGCAAATGAGCCAAACTCAAGTATAAGTTTAGACTCGATTACTAAACAAGTTAATCTCAAATATAAGAATGTATTTATGAAAAAACTTGTGACTTGTGAGTATGTGGCTTAATTTAAGCATGTATGGAATTTTATTTCTATAAAAAAAAATATTTAAGCATGTATAGCATTATATGTTATATGTATATGTATAAAAATTTATATAGACTTGAAATTGGAATATGTAAATATGAAAATAAGTTCTTAAGGATGAAATCATTATTTATAATTTATCGATAATATAAATATTCAATTTTGTAGTAAAAATATATAATTTTTAAAATGAGTGAGCATCCAACAATGGGAAACTCGCGTCTACAAAGTAAGGCCAAGGCGTTACTCCACCATTATTAAAAAATGAGGGCTTTTCTAAGAACTAAGAACCCAATGAATCAGAGCAACATAGCAACTCATTCACTAATTAATTCAGCAAGTTTCTCTCTCCCTCTAAAACGTTCTTAATTTGTGAGTGTGTTTAGACTGTGGACATTGTTTTCATTGACTCAAGTAGTGTGGATCATCATTGCAAGTCCTATTTGTGTTTTTCCACTTTTTGGTGGAAGCATGTGGCTGTTAAAATTAACATCCTAGATGAAATGTGTGGTGCAAATTGCTTCTTCTTCTTTTTCTTCTTCATCTTTTTTTTTTTTTTTTTTTTTTTTCAATGGTTAAAATGGAAAGGGCAATTTGAAATTTGAACTCTTAATATATTTTGTTAGAAATACCAGAAGGTGTCAATTGAGCTACAAAGTTATAAGCTAGATTTGTTCAATTAATATATTGATTGCAAGTTTATATAGTTGAGGGTGTAAAGTACAAGAAATCCCGTAATTTAAGATGGATTTATACGATTCATTTTCTTAAATGAAAAAATTCTAAAATTTTAAGAGTAATGCTACAAACACAAACTATTTTACAATATTTTTACAAACTACTAATGTGACAAATTCTTATTAATTTTAATATGGGTTCATTACTAACATCACATTTTTACTTATAATAACTATTTGGAAAATGCTAAAACTACATTAACAGTTTGTAAAAATATTGTAAAATAATTTGTGTATGTATTACTCAAATTTCAATACTCAACTTGTTTGCAATCCAAAATGTGAGAAATTGACACCAATAGGCCGACAGCCAATTTATTGGTTCAGGTAGATACATTTTAACGAGTGCCCTCACGATGTGGCAGTGGTACCTAGCACCCTGGATTCTTGAATTGATGGCTTCATGCTTTGAAAATGTTTACAGAATAGTCAAGAATTGGAATCAGACAAATATCACAGCAAATCAAAGCACATTTTTATATCTGTCTTGGAAGAGATCTTTAAGTCCTTTCACACTAGTTAGGAATATATCCAAAGTGGAAATTGTGGAGGGTTTTAGTAATTCTGGAAAACTTCTTATGGAATTTATAGAAACCTACTCTCTACCAGCCCATTGCCAACTATTAAGTTTAGACTTTTGAGGTGTCTCCAAATAATTTTTAAATATTCCATTTTGTATTATATCGTTAATGCTATAAAATTCACAGCTGTATGTCATTTCATCACTCTTTTTTTTTTTTTTTTTTTTTCTTTTGATAATTTGATAGTTACATTTTACAACGTGGGAGCCGAGATTTGAACTCCTGAAGATGCCAAGAATAATATAGTATCCGTATCAGTTTGTAATGCAATCCCTTTACCTACACTTAACTTTAGTATATATCATCTTAAAATGCAAAACTATCCCCTTTGATGAAGAGGTGCACATATATAGTTTGGTGTAAAAAAGAAAAAATAGCTCCTCCTTTGAGGAAAAAATAAAATACACTAAAATGTTTCTCTTTTCTTTTTGTCATAAATAAATTTCGTGTATGCACTTGGACTATGTGTTGAAACTTGAACTAATGATCACAATCTTTCCTAGTATATGAATTAAGGCTCTAAATGAATCATGTTGAGTCCAATCGAGTATTAAAAGTCTAAGCTTTGTTTATTAAAATTTATTTTGAATACCAGTTGAGGTTAAATTCATTACCAAGTTAGATTACGATTTTAAATTTGGTTTAGTTTTTTGTCGAATAAGCTTGAGCTTCTTCACACATTACTTAATTAACTTAGTTGAAATTATTCTAATAGTTGAAATAATATTGTTTGAGTATAATGATATTCGTTTTTAAATTTATAAAAAGCATACTTACCAACTTTGTATTTTTAAACTTATGTATAATTTTTACTACGAAATTGACTATTTATATTATCAATAAATTATAAATAAAATGTGATATCTTATGAGCAACTACGGACTTATACAATCTAATCTTAATTCTATATTAAATATATCTTTATACATCTATACATATAAACATATAATATTATATATATTCAAATCAAGGGTCACACTCATTGGTTTGTCCACAAAATTTATTATTATATTTTGAAATTGGTTTATTTAATAATTGATCCTAAAATTATGTTTTAGTTTGACATATTTGCTAAATATTCAACCACAAACAAGCTCTTTATCGAGTTAAATCCTAAATTATCAATAAATAATTCAACTCATTTTGCACCTCTAATATACTAATAAATTAGACCAAGACACCAATCGGTTTTTGGAGTACATGGGGATTGAAACCCAAATATCTTATTCAACTATTGAAGACTTTATCAGTTGAGCTAACTGAAACCCACTATCTAGTTAGCTACTTAATTTTTTTTAAGAGATAATTACAACATGCTGCTAACCCCGCAGCTCGAACCCTTTCTCCCCTAAACCCTCAAACACTTTGTACATGGGGAGGTGTCAATTAGCTACTTAATTGACTATTTCCCAAGCCCATCTTTGCCTAGTTTTTCTTTTAAGTTTGAGAATTTATTTTTCAATTCTTATGTCATCCTTGTTAGTTCATCTTTATCTCTCGAAACAGATGTATAAACTAGTTTAGTTAGATAATAACAAAAAAACAATTATTAAAACAAGGCTAAGATAGAATCCCTTCTATTGTTTAGGCCCTCAAATTATCAAACAAATCCAGTTATAATATAATACTAATTCGATTGGATTTTGTCGGGGGAATATTCCTAATTAAATACAATCCAATCATTTCTTTAACAACTTTTGAAACTTAGGAAAGGAAGATAAAATACTTTGTTATTGGTTCATATTAAATTATTAGTCATACACTCATACGCATAGTTCGTTCTTATCAATGTTGCTTTCATGCAAAGGTTGTTGATTGTCGTCATAAAACATTCAATGTACTAACATATAAAAAAAAAAAAAAAAACGTTTGACTTACCTCCAGTATTTTTTTAATTGGAGATCTCATTTTATATTAAATACACAATGACAAGTTATAGTGGATTTTAATCTCTATCTTTTATTTAGTTAGTGGATGATGTGGCAATTTCTCATTAAAACAAAATGATATTCTAGTTAAAAAAGTACTAGAAGTAAGCCAAACCAAAAAAAAAAAAAAAATACTAATAATGGTGAATTATACAAACAAGAGTCCTAATTCCTAAAAACAGTATTAAAAGAACAAAGAAACACTACCAAAAAAAAAAAAGTCCTATAGACGCGTTTTTAAAACGCGGCTATAGCTCCTAAAAACATGGCTATAGGACGATTCAGCCTATAGCCACATTTTCAACTGTGGCCTAAAACCCGTAACTATAGACCTGAGGGGTCTATGTAAAAACGCGACTATAGGCCAGGACCAATGGCCGCGTTTTTATAAACTTGGCTACAGGACATACTCTAGCCGCATTTTTCAAACGTGACTATAGGGGACATACTCTAGCCACATTTTTTAAACGTGGCTACAGGGGACATCTATAGCCGCGTGTTTTTAAATGTGGCTATAAGGGACATCTATAGTTGTGTTTATAAATGTGGCTATAGGTCACTTGTTTCTGTGTGGGAGACATATTTTAGCCACATTTTAAAAACGCGGCTATACGACAGGACCTATAGTCGCGTTTTAAAAACGTGGCTATAACCCTTTTTTTTTTTGAATTTGTCTATAGCCGCGTTGACATAATTTTAAAAGATGTTAGTGGCAAATTATTAATAGCAAGTAAAAAAAAATGATGTTAATAATAGGCTGAAATAAGAGTCCATAACAAATTGCAACTTAGAATTTGTTATGAAAATATTATAAAAATGTTGTTATGTAACATTTTTCTTTAACTTTGTTTTTTAAATATATATATAAAAGCTTTATTTAATATAAAATATTAAATACACTTTAATTTGTACCTTAATTCGCCCGTGAGCTGTTACCAATAGCCAATAAAAATAGTATTTCAAAAAGTCATTTTTTAACTTAATTAACACTAGCTTATGGTGGGTTCCAGTTAGCTCAACTGGTAAAGTTTCTAATAGTTGTATAACAGATTTGGGGTTCAATCCCCGCCTACACCAAAAACTGATTGGTGTCTTGGTCTGATGATAAAGAGCTATCATCAAGAGCAGACGTCGTAGGTTGAAACTCTCTCTCAAAAAAAAAAAAAAAAAAAAACACACACACTAGCTTATGACCCTTGCATATGCATTATACAATTAAAAATAATTACAATTATACATATATGAGTTCAAATTATATCTGGTGTAGGAGTTACATATTTTTAAGTCATAGATAAATTTTACTCTCTCTCTCTCTCTCTCTTTCTCTCTCTCTCTCTTTTATTTTTTTATTTTAGTTTTTTTTATTTATATACACATGAGTTTAATTTTTCTTCTATTTTTTTATTGGATTTTTTATAGTTTATTTATATTAGACTCTTCGTTTTTTGCACAACATTAATTCACCTTGAACAAAAATATTTAAAAAAAAAAAACTTAGATAGGACACATGGCACAATATTAGACAACAATTGGAATCCAATTTATAATCTAATTAGATTTTCTTTCAGTTTTGGCTTTAATTAATTATATATATAGATATAGACTACTTATATAACCTGTGCCTATACATAGTTACAATTAAAAACAATCATAGTTAACACACCCACACCCACATAGTTAATATATAAAATATTTCTACCCCTAATTAACCGTACATAGTTATAGTATTACATAAATGACTTATAAATTTGAATTATTTTTAGTTACAAAAAATGCTCATAAAAGTAAAATCATTCAAACTTTCTCTTCATCTAATTTTATATATAAAGTTAGATATATGATTAGGTTTTTTATAGTTTATTTATATTGAACTTCTCAGTTTCTATACTGAATTAACCCACTTGGCACAAAATTGGAAAACTTAAATTAGATAGGAAATGTGTGTAGACACCTCATTTTGTACTCGTTATTAACTTTTGATCCCCGACCCCAATGATGTGCTTGATACATGTCAACCAAGGGTAATTAAAGAGTTCTCAATTGTTCGGAAGTAATCACAATTCAAAAGTGCTCAAATAGCTTTGAAAATGATGTTGAAAAATGACATTTGCTCACTATTTTGACCATAACTTTTGATCCCCAAAGAATTTATTAGTTTGATCTATTTCATTGAAAATTATACATCCTGGGCTTCAATTTGGACATATATTTTGTGTAATTTGGATTTAAATTGAGTGAGTTATGGTTGTTTAAAGTCGGGCCAGCAGTGCAGTGAAATCAATGAGTATGCGTATGCACCTTCATAAACCTGCGCGTGTGGGTTCAGTTCTAGAACGTTTTATTTTCAGTTTTAGGGCCCCAAAACTGCAATCTTTGAGTTGGGCCAGCCCCCAGACCCTTAAGAACATCCAAAAACTTCTAAAAGGCCCTAGAAATCCTAATTTACTAATATAAATGCCAATATTATGTCTTCAATCAAAAGGGAGCTAGAGAGAGTTTATTTTGTGCCTCCATCTTCTAAAAACCATAGTTCATATTTTCTAAACTCACACAGCAGCTAGCACATTTTTTAATCATAAAAAATAAAAATAAAAATAAAAACTCTCTTTAGTTAGTTCTAAGGCAAAAAGTTTGTTTTCTAATTGTTTTCAAAACCCTTTTCAATTAAAGTTGTTCTTGAGTTGTGATTCCTAAAAAACTATTGTGTTCTTTATTATTTTTGTTCTCTCTATCTAATCTTTGTGTTGTAGGAATTGAGGAGTCGATTAAAAACCTAAACTCGTGATCTTAAGCAAGGTGAGTGTTCTTTCCATAAACTCTTCCTTTGTTTAATATGATTTACATGAGTTCTTGATATAGTTTCTTTAACTTGTTATATTTGCTTTGTTTGATATTTTCAATTATGTTTGATATGTATTAATATGATTTTAGGCTGATTATAATTTTTTTTTTGTTCTTGTTTTATTATTTTAGTTTATGTAAGTTTGACATGATTTTTTACCTTATGCTAGTTTAGTATATTTTTTGTTTTGTTTCATGGTTATTTGTTTATGATAATATTTTCTTTATTTTATTTTATTTTTTATGTTAGTTCAGTGTTTTAGGTTTCTAACATGCTTCTTTATTTTCCGTGTTAATATCTTTGTTTGGCTAAACTTGCAAAATGTAAGTTTTACAATTTCTGTATTGAGGATGCGTACGCAAGCTCAAATATGTGTGTGCATGGTTTTGACCATGTGTACGCATGGTTAAGTATGTGTACGCACCATGAACCCAAATTAAGGCAAATGTTTTTATTTAATTAATTGTTTAACACATGATTTTATGATTTGTTTGACTTTGAATTCTCTATTTTAGGTTATTTAAATATGTTTATTTGTTTTCCATATTTTATTTGGTCAATCTTGCCATGTTGGATTTTTTTTTTTTTTTTAGAATACCATGTTAGGTTTAATTTTTTTTTTTTTTTGTGTGTTTATTAATTGTTAGTTTTTCATGTTTAATAATATTTGTTAATTTGGTTTTAATGTGTTTCCTTTTCCGTTATTGTGTGATATTCACCATTTTGTGTGTGTTCTTTTTAATTAAGTGCATGATGTATGTTTATGTTTAGGATTATGGCTCTTTTCATAACTTCTTTATTTAAACATGGCTTATCAACACATAATGGAGGTTGGCCCATGAGCTGGGCGGTCTTGGGAGCCTAACACCTTCCCAAGCCATACTGAAACTCTAAACCCATAATCTGGTATGTAGACCTATGCTTGTAAGTAAATGGCCCAAAATGCCCAATTTGATTTTTGAACCTAAACTAGATGGTGACTCCCAAACCTCCACCTCCAGTCCATTCAGCTGAGGCATACTTCTCATGGGGGCATGAACCACACAGTGAGTTAGTGTGAGACAGTGTGCTCACAATGTGGCAAAAAATTAGTCTCTAATTGAAATCCAATTAAATTTTGTTTCAGCTTTGGATTTAAACATATACTCATGTATAGCCCATGCATATACACGATACAATTAAATACAATTACAATTACACATATATATAACTTCAAATTATACCTAATGTAAGAATTACACATTTTTTAAATCATAGATGAGTTTTACTCTCTCTCTCTCTCTCTCTCTCTCTTATGTTTGTTTTTTTGGATATACATATGAGTTTACTCTTCTTATTATTGGATATTTTTTGTGGTTATTAGACTTTTTGTCTTTTGCACAGCATTAACTTATTTAGAACAAAAATTAAGAAAAGTTTAGATAGGACACGTGACGCAAAATTAGATAACAATTGAAATTCATGAGTTTTACTCTCTCTCTCTCTCTTTCTTTATTTTTTTATTTTTGTTTTTTTTATACACACATAAGTTTACTCTTCTTCTTTTTTATTGGTTTTGTTTATGTTTTATTTATATTTGACTCTTCGTCTTTTGTATAGTATTAACTCACCTAGAAAAAAAATTAAAAAAACTTAGATAGGACAATGACACAGAAATAAACAAAATCCAATTTAAAATAATAAAATAATAATTTAAAGTATGATCCTAGATGAGTCCGTTTCTTGGCTTGGGCCCAATGGTCTGCATAACTGTGAAAAGTATTTCCCCTCAAAAAAAAGAAAAAAAAAAAAAACTGTGAAAAGTACTCCAAAGCGAAAAGTTGCTTCCAGATTATATCACGTTCCCTAACGTTGAAGACGGTCAAAATCCACCATATATAATTAGACTGATTAATTTTTAATCCATGCAAGATGCAAACGAAGAAATTAGTAAAGAGATTAAACTACAATAATGTGAGAGAGAAATAACAGTTTGTAGCAAAATTGTAATAAAGTAATGGGTTTATAACTTGGTGAAACTACACTATTAGTCCCTGAAGTTTACCCTGTGTGCGCAATTGATCCCTTAAGTTTGAAGTGAGCATAATTGGTCCCTTAAGTTTTAAAATTGAGTTGTATTAGTCCTTTTACTAACTGTCATTAGTGGTGTTACTTATATGACTAACCGAACAATAACTTGGCATTTTTTTTAATGATGTGGCATGTTTTTAATTAAAAAATTAAAAAAAAAATAATTTCCATGTTAGAAACAATATTCACAACCCGATTCCAACCAAATTAAAAAAAAAAAAAAAAAGGGTATTTTCTACCCTAGTCGCCGCCCCTTGCTCATGATTGGACTATTTTGTTTGAGCTAGATAGTAGTAGCCATTTCGGAATAGCTGTATTAAGATGACAACATCTCACATCAACAAAAATGTCAGACAAATGTTGCTGTGAATGTATTATTGCATGAGCTTCCTGTGTGTTAGAATTATGGTTAAGTGTCTAAATTCACCATTTCCTGATAGCTTAAACTTTTTGGACAATCGGTAATTTAACGCTGTAGCATCAAATTGTCTTTGGTACCTCAACTATTCAACATCAACCACAAGCAAATAACCTGGGTGGCCTTTGAGCATACATGGACCAATAAGCCCAACTATAAACAGAGCCAAAACCTTGAAGCAGTGCCATATCATATAAGGCATTAGATTGTGATATTGGTCCTAACACGAGATAGTAAACTGACAAAAAAAAAAAAAAAAAAACATTAATCCATGAATAAAAACACTTCGATGTACTCCTTCACATCAAAATGTTTAGGCAGTGTGCAAGAGAAGCAGGGACGTGAGTGGCTATCGCCGGCTGTGGCTAGGGCTTGGGTTGTTGCCAGCAGCGGCTAAGGCTTGGGTCTCCACAAGCGGTGGGTTTGTGCTTGGATTTCTTTTCTCTCTCCCCTTCTCTCTCTCGTGGGTGGGTCTGTATTTTTTTTTTTTTTTTTTTTTTGAAGCGGTGGGTTTGTGAATCAGTTGCAAATACAGGTTTTAATTTGGTACTAGTTTGTGAATTTCTTATGTGTAAATTTATTTTGTAATTTTTAATAATAAAAAAGCCACATCATTAAAAAAAATGCCAAGTCATTGTTTCCTTAGCCACGTAAGTAACACCACTAATGGCAGTTTATAAAAGGACTAATACAACTCAGTTTTAAAACTTGAGGGACTAGTTGTGCTCACTTGAAACTTGAGGGACCAATTGCGCACACAAGATAAACTTAAGGGACCAACATTATAGTTTCGCCTTATAAATTTATATAACTATGTACGAATTTATAAGTTAAAATTTTTAAATAGAATAAAAGTAAAAGCACTAGTCATATCTATGATATACCACAAAAGGACTAATCAAATTATAATTGGGATTACTCAAAATAACTTCTTTTTTATTATTATTTTTCAATTTATATATAACCTAGTTCAACCTAGTAATTAAGCACCCAATGGGAGACTTAACATATGTATGTACAACACATACTTATTCAATCCAATCCAATCCAAATAATATGATGACAATATCAAACCCTAGCCTAATCTACCCTTGTAAATAGGGACTTGGTTTGTTTTTTTACCTCTCATGTCTTTCGGGTGTGTGCGTGTTTACCCTAATTTGCTTACACATCTTGTACTTGGAGGGTTGTGATCATGTGTATAGAGAGTGTAAAGTGTATTTACCATTGAGTCACCACCAATAATTGTTGTGATTTCTTAAGGTATATAGGTAATCAATGTTTAATTGGCTTCACCTAAGGTCTAGTTAGAGTCCTCTACCATAGACTAGGTTAAACTAAGTCTCAAACCGGAAACACGTGTTTGGGGGTTTGGTTACTTATGATGAAGATATTGGGCGCCATATGACAACTGACTGAAATCTGTACCTAATTTTTTTTTTTTTTTTAGAGAGTTTCAACCTATGGCGTCCACTCTTGATGATAACTCTTTATCATCAGACCAAGACACCAATCAGTTTTTGGTGTAGGCGGAGATTGAACCCCAGATCTCTTATACAACCATCAGAGACTTTATCAGTTGAGCTAATTGGAACTCACAAATCTGTACCTAATTTTGATTATTCACTGTTAGAGCAATGCAATGCAATATAAACATAATACTTGACTTAGTTTTGGGGTGCATCTTGAAGAATTATTGTGATTGCATGAGAAATCCTTTGTTTAACTAATAAAACCAATCATTGCGTTGATTTTTATGGATCCATCCAAGGGAAAATAATATTAATTGACACTAATTTTATGAAATAAAGCTCAAGTTACAATCAAGTTTTGACTAATGAAAATTTAGCTTTTAATAACCCTATTAAAACCCTTAATTCCCATTTTGAAAAATAAGGATTTTCCCACTAATTTCAACAATGATCGATTTTAATCCTAGGTAAAAAAATTGAAATTTCTCATAAGGTATGAAATGAGCATTTTGTCCTTGTTATCTTTTTCAAAATTACAATATGTAGTGGCATAAATGGTAAGTCAACACTACAAACTTGTTTTCGAGGGTTGAGTAGACCTCGTTGAAGTCAATGAGTGGCAAACTCCTTGTATGCCTCCTTGTTGAAAGCTATGAGAAATATGCTTGATCACAAATATGGGTGATGGCGCAAAGAATAGGTGTATTATCACATTGAGAGAGAGAGAGAGAGAGAGAGAGAGAGAGAGAGAGAGAGAGAGAGAGATTGATTTTGGAGCCTAGAGGCGTGTGAGTGTGGGTGATGGCCATAGAGAGAAGGAATATGTCTATGGTGAGTATTTGAGATATCATATAGGGTTGTAAGTGAGAGAAATATTACGTGAGGATGTGTGTTTGTAGTGAAATGAGAAGTACCAATTGATTTTTTTTTTTTTTTAAAAAAAATAGGTAGAGGGAGGTGACCTGAGTTGCAGTCTTCCACCTGGTGGGCCCATAGTGACACTCTACCTGCTGAGCCCAGGCTTGCGGGAGCAATTGAAATTAGATACTTGCAGTAAAAACATTATATAAATATAAGTATTATATTGGTTTGGTTTGAGTGCATTGAGTTAAGAAAAGTACAAATTCACCATTTTAGTGAAACTATAAGCTCATCCTAATCCAACATACCAAATCAAGAGAAAACAAATCTATTACCTTCAAATTGGATTGTGTCTGTTGAATTATTAGGTTCCACCAAAGGCCTTGTAGTTCAATTGGCACTTCTTAGTATTTTCAATTGAGACATTTATGGTTCAAATATCTCTCCCCATTGTTGTATCTATCAAGTTATAAATAATAATACTACCGCACACCTTTAGTGCATTGGTCACTCCACAAGTATAAGTGCTTGTGGAGTGTGGGGGGTAAGTGTTGGGGTTTAAGTCTCCAAGAGGGAGCTTCACACACATATACACTTAGATTAGGCTAGAGTAGAAATTCTATCTTGTATAAAAAAAAGTTATAAATAATAATAATAATAATAATAATAATAATAATAATAATAATAATAAATAATAAATGTATTAAGATTTGGGGTGGGATTTATTTGGAGGTAGGATTTAGATATTAAGATTTCGAAACTACCTAAAAAACATAAATGTTCACACAAGTAAAAGCACGTACAAATAATTCCCTATTCCTCCTAAAGAACCAAAAAAAATGCCTCAAATATTTTCACAATGCCAATAAATCCTCTTACTTTTCTTTCAAGACAATTCTAACCACTCTACATTAATGCACTACACTTTACTGATACCAAACTTAAAAAAAAGAAGAAGAATAAAAAAGGTGAATTTGAAGCATTCCAAGTACTAATTAAATTAAATCTTTATAACTTTAATTTATTATCGATGTCATGTACTTATCTATAGTGCTCAAGGAGTGGTAGCACTTATGGCAATCGCCTGACATTATTACATATATCATTACGACAGTAGCAGTGTGCAACGGTCGGCATAATTTGCTATTTTGCACGAAGTTGATGATCAGATTGTTTCCCCAATACTAACGACAAAACTGATCGGAGATACTGTGTATATTGTAAGAAAGTTTTATAAGATCATCCTCTCAAAACATCTATAATTTTTCTTTCTTTCTTTTTTTTTTCTATGAGTAAAAAAAAAAAAAATTGTGAGATCTATACATGCTGCGAGTTTGTCACATATGAGACCATCGTATAAGATATTTGCAACAGTAATGTTCTAACAATAAAACTGTTCTAGGAGATGTGCTATTTGTTTTTTTATTCAAACGTTCTCTCTTTTCCATACAAAATATATATCTCTCTCTTCCGTACAAAATATCCTTTCTAATTAAAAAGAATAAATAAAGAATATTTAAATAAAGTGGTAAAATGATAGAATATATGATAGAGAGTGTATGGTAAAGCAAGGATGGATCAGGATTTCAAACTAGAGGGGACCGGAGTATAGGCCAAAAAAAAAAAAAAACTCCAAATAGGCATCTATATAGTATTAACAAATTATAAATACATAAAATCATTATTTCTTAATATATTAAGATGCAATCATCTACTAACAAAGACAAAAAAAAAAAAAACAAAATAATATTATTTTTTAATACTAGGCTAGTTAGGATTCTTATTTTTTTAAAGTTAGATCATTCACATTAGCGGTGTTAAAAAAAATTTAGTTTTTAGTGCATCAAAAAAACTATTTTATCTATTTTACCATCTCACTTTACAATACATCCAAACATCAAATGTTCTATTTTTTTTTTATTTCTTCATTTAAAATATATAAATAACTCATTAAAATAATAAAGGAAGAGAAAGATTTTGAGTTTTTTAATTGAAGAGAGAGAGAGAGAGAGAGATAATTTTAATAAAATATTGTATTTTATTTTTAACAACTTGCTACAGTCAACTGGTATTTATACCAGTTTACTGTAGTTGCAAAATTTTAGTTTTAGCTTCTCCAATATCACATGGTTTTTTGATGGTAAAATAGTTTTTTTTTTTGCTAAAATGCAATCACCATTATGAATGCTTTTATTGTTTTTGTTAAGTTTTTGGGTTGGATAGTTGTTAGTTGGGTTAGGCTGGCTAGGTTGATTGGAGAGGATGGAGGTCTAAGGTTTTGGAAGAGGGGGCCCAACTATGAAAATGAAAAATTTAATAAGTAAAAAATTATATTTTTTGGCTAGGGGGACCTGGGCCACCTTGGGCCCCCCTTGGGTCTGTCTTTGTTGTAAAATAATATGTTCAAATAGATAAAATAACTTTTTGATATGCCAAAATAACATTTTTTTAGAATGTCTAATGCTAGTGCTCTAACTCGTTTTTATTTTTAAATCGTTTTATATTTACACAACTTTGTGCCAAATGAAGAAAGTATTTTTTACACCACCGCACACCATTGGTGTGATAGTCACTCCACAAGTATAAGTGCTTGTGGAGTGTGGGGCGCAAAGACCGGGGTTCAAGTCTTTAGGAAGAAACTTCACACACATATACATTTAGATTAGGTTAGAATAGAAATTCGATCTTGTATTAAAAAAAAAGTATTTTTTACAAAAAAAAAAAAAAAGAAAGTATTTGAAATATATTTTTTTAACCAGTTACAAGTTTACCTTTTCTTTGATCTTGTTATCTGAATATTTTATTTTCTTTTTCCTTTGCTTTGTGTGTGTTTCCTTTTGATCTTGGTGGTCCAAATTCAGAAAAACAATAGAAAGGAAATATTTGTCTTTTATCAATGCCTTTTAAGTTCAAAGCTTATAAATTGAAAAAAATATTAGGAATAAAAGAAACAAAGAAGGTTTTTTTTAATCAAAATGAAAAAAAGGACGTAAAAAAAGAATATTATTGTTAAAATCCAAAAGTAATCCAAAAGTAGTACAATGCATATTCTATTCTTTTGTGGGTTTTTTTTTATTTATTTATTTTTTTTACATTAAAATATTTTTTGATATTCACGTAAATGACTTTTATTATTCATATGGGTCTGAAATATATACATATTCCTGTATATGTGAAAATTATAAATTTTGCTTCCCTGAACTCAAATGGTAGTTCCATTACTGATGGTCATCGATGATGTGGCTTTGGTATTGTTATGTCTTTACTAGAATTAAAAACAAATTGAGTTGGACAAAAGTTCAGTTATACTTAAAATAGAATGTAAATAAATTACACAAGCAGAATTATACATTTTTCATGAACGAAAAATGGGTAAAAATAATTTAAGTTAATGTCTTTCAACTGAGCGTGACCATAATAACACTCTATCTATTCAACCCAGACATAAAAAACAAGAGATGCATAAAAAACATGCATGAGGTATATGGTTTTTTCCAAGTGAACCACGGGGTTTTGAATATCATAAATTCAAAACACAATTGCATTGGTGAGCCATTAAAACCAGCAGTGACATGACACAATTATAGCCAAATTATTCTCTCTCTCTCTCTCTCTCTCTTCCTTCAAATGGGTCTTCAACAAAATCCATACACGAAATCCAAAATCTCCCTCCCTGTCCACCTTGACCTTATTTTCTCTCTGCACCATGCACTTACACTTCTCTTGCTTTGTTTTCTTGAGAGGGACACGACCTAATTTAAGTAGCATTAGACGGAGATTTCATAATAACGATGCAAAAGCAAAGAGACTTAGGTGGAAAAAGTAGCTTTTTCTTGATGACAAACAACACACGAATTGTGCTGTTGCAAAATGAAAATCAAAAGAAATAAAAAAAAGTAGGTGTTTCGAATTCAAGGCAATCTGGCACGTTCAGGCAGCTAAAGAGCCACACTTAAATTCTCTTCTGACCCGTATTCAATGCCGTTTTCTTAATCAGGAATACATGTCAAATTCATACTGGTAAAGGAGCAGCTTGGACTTCCTTATCCTTATGAATCACCATTTTCTAGTATAAATAAATAAATTTTTATCACCATTTTTTTTTCCAATTCTCTTTCAGCATTTCCTCCTAATTTTCCAATGTTCACGTATCAAATGATTCATATGTGAACCCAAGGGCAACAATATAAGAGAAATGAAAAATGTGAGGAGTAGCTTGGAAGTTGGAACCAATGTTTCAAAATTTGTTTGGTAATCATATTGATTTGTCTATAAATAAAATGTTTGGATCCCAATTCATGCATCAAATACAAACCAAGTTAAGGATTGTTTTTCGATTTGAAGTTCATGGCCTAAAAAATAAAGATTTTTTTTCATGATGATTGGTTTTTATCATCAAACCAATACACTAATTGGTTTTTTTGGTGTAGATAGGAATCAAACCATAGATCTATTTTTTTAGGATAAGAGATTTTACCAGTTGAATTAATTAAAACCTACAATTGTAAAACTAAATACACAAAATATAACAAGTTAACAACAACAACAACAATGTTAATAATAGTCTTAAACTTTTCTTCAAAAAAATGATAATAATAATAAATAATAATTTTTATATTTATAAATACAAAACAATAATTCCTCACTTCATAAATATACATAAATACAATAGATTTATAGTGAAACTAAATATATACATAATAAAACAGCAACATAGTCAAATTATATTTGGTCATCTTGTATTTACTTATATAACCAAGTTTGACCTAGTAAATATCTCAGCTAGGACTTATAGCACACACACTCATAGCACACACTTATTTAACCCAATCTATATAATTCGGGTATTACAATCTCTCTCACTGTAGTTCCCCTAAAACAACATCGGTTATTAAGTTGGTTCTATTACCATTTATCATTATTTAGAGGAAACACTAGACAGTTCCACACTATGATTGCGTTTAGAATGAGCTGAATTTTTTAGCTTATCTCCACTTTCAGCTTATTTTTGTTATTATTCATGAGTCCCACTGCACTTTTTGATACTATTCATGGGTCTCACTGTACTATTCAGCTTATTTTTTAACTTTTTTTCTACATTTTCAATAAAAAAGTTTTCAGTTTCAACTAAATAAACTATTCCAAACGGACGCTTATATCCCAAAAAAAACTAATCAATTATAATTGAGAGGGCTCATATTCAGTTATATAACTCACCTAGTAAACACTAGACAAGTCTACACACTCCCATACAACACACTTATTTAATCCCTCCACATAATCGAGCTATACTATGAAGCGGACAATCCGGTATTTTAATATAGTTTTAATCTAACACGCTACGGTGGCTAGTATAATCCGGTATTTGGATCCCTACGATATATAAAGTTGTCTCAGCCAAAATATATATATATATATATATAAAAAGTTGTTAAGGAATTTATATAAAAACTTTGAAGGGATTTCAAAACCAATTATTATTATTATAAAGACAACAGTACCACATCCAAAAAAAAAAAAAAAAAGACAACAGTGTATATATATACTGTAAAATGAAATGGTAAAATAAATAAATTAACTTTTTGTGGTGCTAAATTACTAAATTTATGGCCCTATCAATATGGATGTTCTAGGCTTTTTTTTTTTTTTTTTTTTTTTTTTTTTTTTTTTTTTTTAAGGCAATAATTCTTTTACACTCAAGTTCTTTTTACATTCACTTTTAGGTTTTAAAATGTGGACATTTGGGTGACAATTTTGAATATTAATGTAAAATAGTAAAAATAAACAAGTATAAGATGATATTTTTTCTTTTTTATAATGTTCAAGTTTTGTAAAAAAATTTATAATCCAAGTTAGTCATGCGTTTTTTTTTTTTAACTTTATTTCATTTTTCCGTAACTAAGCCCTTTGCATAGTAATAATAGTTCAGGAACATGAGAATAGAAATTCAGAACCCTTTACATAATCAAATGGGTAGGAACAGAAAGGAAAAAGACCAAAACATCAAAAAGGTGTATTATAAAAGAAGAAAAAAGAAAATCTTTACTTTCTTCTCAATAACATTACATTGAGAAACACTGCATCATTTTTTAGAAAACTTCAAGCTCTTGCTCAGTAGGCTCTTCACTTCTTCCTGTTGTGTAGGGGATTTGGACCAGTGGGCACCGCTCTTTTGTTGTCTTCTGTAGTGTTAATGTGATTATACTTCTCAGAGTTAGAGAGTTTCTCTGAGCGAAAATGGAGTCTCTTGGAGTTGCACCTTTTGACTGCTTCTAATCTCTCATTTGAGCTCTTCCTTTCCTTAGCACCATTGGTGGCAGTGAGCATTGTCATTCTTACCACTGCATCAGAGCCCACAAAAGCCAATGACAAAAGACATAGCAGAACAATGAACTCAGCTAATCTCATTGCAAACAATGCTTGAATAATGGGATAAAATTTTGGAATTACAAACACAGCCCAAAAAAAGAACAAAGACAGATATACAAGAAACCCACAACACAGGACAAGAAGATTGAATACTTGAAAAGCGACTTGTGATATAGGGAGAGAGAGAGCAAAAGGAATGGGGGAATTATATTAGAGATAAAGAAAAGGAATGGCTGAGAGAGAGAGGTTTTAGTGACATTTATGGTAGTACCTCGGATATATACAGTAAAAATAGTTTGAAACATCAACATCTTTCTGATCAGAAACTTCACCAAACCACATTAATTGCTCTCACAATATAATTGGACACTTTGATAACAAAATTAAACAAAAACAGAATTTGAAACTTGGGGAAGACCCAAAAGGCCCAAAACACAACATTCTGTCCCATAGCTCTGCCCACACTCCTAAAACTAGCTACTACTCCAATTCTCCTCCCAATCCCCTCTAAAACCCACCAGAGCTTTTATGAGAGACCTTCCTCAAGGGAAGCCTCTCCACGTGCTCTTAAGAGAGGCCATGACGCCATATATAAAAAGCTGACACTCAAATAGGATATGCTAGGAACTTTTGTGGTGAATCATTAATGGGGTGGTTTTGAGTCTTTTGACCAGACAATGCCAATGGTTACATTTGCTTGTAAACCACGTTTGAGCTGAGGTTTTTGATTGAATGAATGATGGATTGGTTGTAAAAATATATACTATATATTTGGGTTGGGACAGAAACAATCTGTGCCCTTGCCGGAATGACAACGAGACACCTGCACTTGGGGGGCCTGTGACTTCATGAAAGCTGGCCTTTCCCGTTAAACATAGGTTAGGTATTCCTGTTCCATCATATTTATAATTTTTTTATCACTTAATAATTGTCCCTTCAAAACTTTTCGTGAGTGACTTTAAACTAAGGTCTCATGATAAGTTAATAGGTTTCTTAAGGAAGTTGTTTGTAAACTAAATTAAGAAAATTTTGATACTATTTTAAAAGGAAATATAAAAAGTTATCAATAAAATTAAATGTCCCTTCAAAACTTTTCGTGAGTGACTTTAAACTAAGGTCTCAGGATACGTTAATAGGTTTCTTTAAGGCAATTGTTTGTAAACCAAATTAAGAAAGTTTTGATACCATTTTTAGGGGAGATATAAAAAGCTATCAACAAAATTAAAGTTATGTTCGGTAACAGTTTTTGTTTTCTATTTTCAAAAGTTTGTTTTTGGGAATATAACGAAATAACAATTTTCTTATATTTTTAAAATAAAAAACATATTTGGTTAGCTGAAATTAAAAAGATAGTTTTTTGAAAAAAAAAAAAAAAAACTAAAATATGTTGTTACTAGGATTTGAACTCTAATGCTAACAGGGACGGAACCAGGATTTGAACATAGGGAGGGCAAAGCATGAACCAAAAAAATTTCATGTGACATGGTCTATTAAAAAAAAAAATCATGGTAGATAAAACAATTACACTTTATTACCATGAATATTTAAGTTAAGAAGGAAATAATATGAACCAAAAAAGTTAAAAGTTACAATATGATATTTTAACTTTTTCGAAGAAGAAGAAAAAAAAAAAAAAAAAGGACTTCGGATCTCTAGATTTTGGGTAATTGGAATTAATATGTTGATTTTATCACGTTGACCAACTCAAAAATATGATAAACCCATATTTTTGGATGCAACTAAAAATCACACTAATAAAGTTTTCAAAACTTTGTTTGAGGATTTTAAAAAATTGGGATATTAATATTAAGAGTTGGCAATACTACATCATCAATATTGGCTTCTAAAAGAATTTTGCATTTTATCTTTTGAAAAAAATGTAAATATTGTAATTGACTTTTCCATAATTTATAAATCAATTAAAAAGTCATATAAATTATTGTCACCCCCTAAGGGAATTTTTTTTTCTATGAGATTTTTTTGGTTATGAATTATTGAATTATGATATTGGTAATTTGTGGATTTTTTGTTGTGTTGTATTTGGACCAATCCAAAAATTTGAGGGGCAAACTATAAAACCAATATACTAATTTTTCAAAAAAATGGTTTGTGGGGGGGGGGGGGAATGGCCCCCCCTACCCTTAGTGGGTCCGTCCCTGAATGCTAACTCATTAAATGAGACAGATTCATTAAATTAAATGCGTGTTTTCATTGACTTTCAAAAATTAGAAACTAAAAATTGTTTTTTGCATGTTTTCAATTTCCTTTACAAATTGAGTTTTGAAAACAGTTTTTGTTTTCTGTCTATTTTGGGTTGCCAAACAAGTTTTTTAGTCTCAAAAATAGAAAATTGTTTTTGAAAACAAAAAATAAAGGAAAAAAACAGTTACCAAATATACCCTAATTACTTTATCATTTTTTCATAAAATATTTCTAAAAATAGTTCTTAAACTAATGTTTTTAGGACATTCGTTAACATTCCATTATAGTAACTTATCACTCTATACTTGCAGGTAGGGGTGTTCACCAAACCGCATAAACCGCACAAACCGCACCAAAACTGCCCGCATTTGAACTCTAATGTTAACTCATTAAATGAGACAGATTCATTAAATTAAATGCGTGTTTTCATTGACTTTCAAAAATTAGAAACTAAAAACTGCTTTTTGCATGTTTTCAATTTCCTTCACAAATTGAGTTTTGAAAACAGTTTTTGTTTTCTGTCTATTTTGGGTTGCCAAACAAGTTTTTTAGTCTCAAAAATAGAAAAAAATTTTTGAAAACAAAAAATAAAGGAAAAAAACAGCTACCAAATATACCCTAATTACTTTATCATTTTTTCATAAAATATTTCTAAAAATAGTTCTTAAACTAATGTTTTTAGGACATTCGTTAACATTCCATTAAAGTAACTTATCACTCTATACTTGTAGGTAGGGGTGTTCACCAAACCGCAAAAACCGCACCAAAACCGCCCACAAAATGGTATAACCGCACCATACCGCAAGTAATAGTATACCGCACCACACCACACCGTATGGTGCAGTGCGATTTGCGGTTTTATAATAAAAAAACCGCACAAACTGCACTGTACCGCACCCTCTCTATATATTAATATATTTACTTATTTTGAATATTAAATATATTATTAATAGTTTAATAGCCATAGTTTTCAAAAAAAAAAAAAAAAAAAAAGGTTTAATAACTCTAGCAAGCATTGACTAGAAAAGCCAACCCAAAATAAAGAAAAACTAGCTCAATAATTTAAAACTTGGTCCAAAAAAAAGGGAAAATTATTTTTGGGCTGAATAGGAAAAGCCCAAAATTTAAAAAATATACTGATTTCAAATCACATCTTATACATAGTATCACACATGTGACCGCAAAAATGAGGTACGGTGCGGTTATGATTTTGGCTAAACTCTAAACCGCACCACACCACACATGTGACCGCAAAAACAAGGTGCGGTGCAGTTATAGTTTTAGTTAAACCGCACCGCAAAATACAGTGCTAAAAATGACCCAAAACCGCATTGCACCGCACTGCAAACACCCCTGCTTGCATGTGAAAACACATATCCCATTTTTATGGCACTTAAACCGATACAAATGTAGTATTTTATGCTAGGCAAGCATTCATTACGGCATTATGCATTTATGACACACCATAAATGTTGTTTATTCAAGAAGTTAGCACTAGCATTGGGTGCTGCTAAAACACCCAAATTGCTATTTTAGCACACCAAACAAAAGAGAGGAAAAAAAAAAAAAAAAAAAAAAAAAACCTCCATTTGATTTGCTACTTGAGAAAAAATTTGTCAAATAGTTTTTAACATTGCTATAGAAATATGCTACTAGTAGCAAATCATTGTAGCAATGTTTCTGAAATATCTTTCCTCTTGCTCAGAC
The DNA here is from genome assembly GCA_030021035.2 of Notholithocarpus densiflorus. NCBI lineage: Eukaryota > Viridiplantae > Streptophyta > Magnoliopsida > Fagales > Fagaceae > Notholithocarpus > Notholithocarpus densiflorus. The sequence continues at coordinate 593,410 of JARYZH020000089.1, read as the reverse complement.
CTCTCTCTTCTCTCCCTCTCTCTCTCAATTAATGCTAACAATGATGATGGTGGATCAACATTGTGGGCCGTGGGTGGTTTGTGAATCGGCAATTTTGAGTTGTGGGCAATGAAGATGGTGGATGGTGATTTTACTAGGTTTATGGGTGGTTTTCTGGGATTATGGATGGTTGTTTTGTGGGCGGTAGTGGTGGGTTTTGGGGTAGTGTTGGTGTTGGTTTTTATTTATTTATTTATTTATAAATATACGGTAGGAGTTATTTTTCATGTTATTTTAATGTGTTGTATGCTAGAATAAAATATAAAAATATAGAGTGTATTGTTAAATGGTGTGATAAAAAATAGGTTTTCAGTATGCTAAAATAGCATTTTTTTAGCAAATTGAATGCTAATGCTCTTACAAACTAGAGGCATATGCCAATGCCAAATTAGAGGTTGAATGGGAATATGGGATAGTCAGATCTTAATTATTTATTTCCAAATGATTAGGTGTTCAACAAAATTTGAACACCTTTTTTAACCCAAAAAATGTCCATTTTTTTAGGAAAAAAAATTCATTTGGGAAGCCATTCATAAATAGGTCTTTTCATATATATATATATATGGGGACAAGGTTTTTCTCCAAATTAGTTTGGAGAGAGACCCTTTAAACTTGTCTTATATATATTTATTGAATGTGAATTTTGAAAATCTATGCGTTAGATTACAGCTTCTTTATGCTCTTAAAAAGCATGTCAACTTTCGTTCAAATCGGATGTTATTTACTATTCGATCAATAAACTTATTTTTTGTGCATAATTTTTTACCACAAAAACTTGAAATTTAAATATGTCATTAATGACATAGCTATTGATTTTTGATCTTCATGAAATTTTGCAAGCATAGAGAACATAATAAAAATATACAATCAAACGGTTAGATTTTAAAAATTCACATCTAATAAAAAGATATAAGAGGCATTCTAGTTTGGAGAGAAACATTTTTCAATACATGAGGCATTACAAAGATACCATCATAGTTGTCAAAACGTGAATCGTATCGTGAATCGATTTTTTATTTTTCCGTATCATGTATCATATCGTGTCGTGTATCGTAAGATACACAAACACTTAATAAAATTTATAAAAAAATTATAGATATACATATATAAATGGTATATTCACTATAAATTTTAAATATATTCAACTAATGACTAATTTATTCATCACTTATGTAATAATATTTAACAAGCTAACTAAATAAATCAACCTAGCATGTGTTTATAACATACACATTCAAATGGTTTAAATTTAAAAATGATAATATATTACAAATGATCAAAATATAATAATTTATTTTCATCATATAAACCTCATCTAAGTCAATGCTATCATCATGTTTATCATTTTTCAAACTTATTTATTCATTAAAATTTTCTTCATCGTCATTAACATTTACTATCTCTCCTTGTTCTTTTTATTTTAATAATTTAAAAAAAAAAAAAATCTTCTTGGCATTCTAGTTTCTTGGACTTATAATAATAATGACAAAAATAAAAAAATAATTATATTGTCAATTAATATCTTATTCATAGTATAGAAAATAAATTTGCAAATATTAACGTGAAGTATAAGTGTTTACTGTGTAGTCTAAATTTAATAGGAGAAAGAGAGGGGGAAAAACGTATGAATATGTTATTTTATTAGGCCAAATTAAGTAAACTAATAATTTTGTGTTAAAAACAAGTTTAACAACTTGTTAGATTCAAATAAAAGTACAAATTTTAACAAAAAATCTCATTTTAAAGCATTTTTCTATGTATCGTACGATACGATACGATTCATACGATACGCACACTGTATCGTATGATTCATGAGCACTTACGATACGTCGATACAATACAAATCTTTTTACACACGATACGATACGTATCATACGATACGTATCGCGTATCGTACGATACTGACAACTATGGATACCATTACAAAGAATTACTACTGGACTATTTGAATATAAAAAAGCTTCTAGTTCTCGTAAAGTTTTTGTTGTTGCTTCAATAAATTTTCCCTCCTAGTAAAATAATAATAAAAGATTGAAGTGAAAGGATAAAGCCAATTAGGATATAATTATATATTTACACTAGCCACTAACTCGTGCTATGTACGAGAACCTACCTATTTGTGAGGTAAACTAAAATAATTTTATAAAATCTTAAATTGATTAAGAAACTACATCATTGCATGATTTGCTTTTGTATGACTTCAATTTGTATTACAATTTGATGAAGAAGCCATTGCTTGAATGTGCAATGGCTTACAAAAAATTTGTCAGACAGTTTCAGATACTACAAAAAAATAATTCAAAAATTCAAATATTGAATCAGATGATTCACTGCTTATAAATTATTGAAACAAAACAAAATATATATGACTAAACAATAGAGAAATATAATAGAAAGATGGGTTATATTCAAAAGAATAATCCATGGCTATAACTATTGAAATGAATTAAAAGATTCAGAGCTTACAAATTATAGATAATATATATATATGTGTGTGTGTGTGTGTGACTACACAAATTCAGATACTAAAACTTCCAAAATGCCAAAAAAGATATATAATTAAAGAATAAGTTATTGAAACAATTCAAAAAATATATGACTATTCAAAAGAGAAATATAAAAAAAAAATACACAAACTCATAAAGTAATAAGTTTTAAATTTTAACGGGTCTAAACTTTAAACGAACCTTATCAGTATGTGGCCCTCACTAAAAAATGTTGAGTAGGAGCCCACATTGAAATAATTAAAGTCATACCTCCTTTTAATATATCGTATATAAACTTTCTGCCTAAGAAATTAACATACTTTCATATCGTGAGGTGAAGCAAAGACATATGCAGTAGTAGCAACCTTAAATTTCAATTATTCCAAGCTTTTTTATATTGTAAAAAATGGCTAAAGAGAGTTTGGTGGTTTATGTACGAAAATTACTTTTTAAAAAAATACATGAAAAATCATAAAATATATATATTTTTTTTAACAAAGTAGAGGAGAAGAAAATAACAGAAGAAGAACTCATACCTTTACTTGACTTAAAAAAAAAAAAAAAAAATTTGGAGTTTGCACTACTTTTATAGTGTTCATGATTAACCTCACAAATTTGGAGATAAACTATCAATATTTGAGTTTGAGTTTAAGTTAGACTTGTTAGAGAGATAGAGTTTCACTCCTTGTTAAGTTTGGACTAAACAAAAATAATTTTGTTTTAAAAAAATGATAATGATAATGATGAGTTTGAGTTTAAGTTGGACTTGTTAGAGAGATAAAGTTTCATTTCTTGTTGAGTTTGAACTAAACAAAAATAATTTCATTTAAAAATAATAATAATGATATGACAAACTCTGGAGAGGTCAATAGAAAGTAAAAGACTTCAGTTATATATATAGATATATATATATATATATATATATATCATTGTTATTAATACCGTTTCAGACCCCGTTTCGGTTTGCCCAGTAGAATGGAATATTTCAGTACCGGCCGATTTCGGCGTACCGTTTCAGGGTGTTTCGGGGTTCCTAAAAAATAATTTATATATATTCTTGTAGAACATAAAATTGTCAATTCTAATAAATAAATAACTAAATATCAAATAATACAAATCATTTAGTCTTAACTCTTAAGTCTTAAACATCAATATAACATCAATTTAACATCACACAATAAGAAGATTTACAAGTCAATAACTAAATATCAAATAATAACTCCTAAGTTCTTAACCACAAAACAAATCATAAGAAAAAAAAATTATGAGAGAGGGAGAAAAAAAGACTTAAAAAATTATGACAATGTATACCACAATCACATATCTTAAGTTCTTAACACTTAATCTTAACTCCTAACTCCTAAGTTCTTAACCACAAAAAAAAGACTTAAAAAAAAAAAAGAAAAAAAAAGAGAAGCCAAATCCGGTACCGGCCAAAATTCACATCTCGATCGGAATTCGCCGAAATTGTCCAGAATGACCGGAATGACCCGAAACGGCCTGAAATCTGACCCGAGGTGAAACGTGAGGTTTTCTCGTACCGGTACGAAAAATTCCGGCCGTTCTGGCTGGAACGGAACGAAATCAATAACAATGATATATATATATATATATATATATATATAGAGAGAGAGAGAGAGAGAGAGATGTTACGTCTACAACAATTTTACAACAAATCACAGGTGGTTAGTTGTTATTGGTTCAAATTTGAAACTAACACTAAGATTACTTTTTTGCCCCAACAATAACAACCAGTAACAACCTATTACTTAGGATTTGTTGTAAAAATGTTGTAGACATATCATTTCTCATATATATATATATATATTTAGATGAGTTTTAATGCATCGTATACTTTGTTGTCTTTTTATATTTTTTAAAAAATGCATCACATCCCATCAAATGAAAATAGTATTAAGATAAATGAAAATCTGACTAAGTCCCCATTTAGCAGCAACCAATTCCCACAATAATACGTTATATGACAAATCCAAGTTGAATTGAAAAATGTTAGAAATACAAATTTTTTACAAAAAAAAAAAATTACAAGTTACTGATGTGGTAAGTGATTATTGATAAATGAAAAATGATGTTAATGGTGGGTCCAAATGAAAACCAGTAAGAAATTGGCCACTACAGCAGTTTGTAAAAATGTTATAAAATAGCTTGTAGCTATTACATTATTCAGTTGAATTTGGGGCGTACCCCTTTTATTGTTTGTTATTGGTCGTTTGCTTTGGTTGCGTTAGGGATAAGCTTATATTGGGCATTTTTTTTACTATTTAGCTTATTTTTGCTACTATTTATGGGTCTCATTGCACTTTTTGGTACTATTCATGGGTCTTACAATACTATTTCAGTTAACTTTTAGTTTTATTTACAATACTTTCAGTAAAAAAATTTCAATTTTAACTAAATAAACTATTTCCCAACGACTACAATTGAGTTTGCAGCTAAATAAGCTGAATAAGTTTTCGATCTCACTTACCAAAACAATAAAATAAAATAATGATCGCAGTTCAATGAATCAATGTACTATGAATTACTGCAGTTGAGTTTTTTGAGGTAATATAGAATTGAACTAAGAGCATTAGTAATAGATTATCTATCTGGCTAATTTAGCTAAATTGGTGAGCTTTGAATTCACTTGTAGTCACCAATGAGTTCCACTAAAAAAGACTTGCCAAGATTTGTCAGATATCTGGTTTTCATGATGAAAACCCGACCCGGTTGATTGCTTTTAAAAAATCTAAGTAGGTTACATGTCATGTAACTAAGCGTGTTTAGGCAAAATAGTACTAGGATTAGCGAAAATTTGACTAAGACCCGATTTAGCCGTAACCAGTTCACACAAATACTAATCCATGATGTGTTTGGGGCATGGCATGCCCCTTTTATTGTTATTGGTTGTTTGACTAAAAATGTACCATGAATTACTGTCATGGAGTTTTTCTTAAGTGAGATGGAATTGAAATAAGAGTGTTAGTAATAGACTAGCCATCTGATTAATTTAGCTAAGTTGGGCTGGCTAACCCAAAAAAGGGAACCAACATTAGTCTATCTTGTAGTTGTTAGCCAAAACAACTGCTAGCTAGCTATAGTGCATAGATATGGTCATCTCTAGAACATAGAATCGTGCTTGATTTGGGTTTGTGACTAGGTCAATGTGGAAGCTTTTGGTTATGAAAAATATGAGCCATGGATGATGGTTGCTCGACCAATATAGGCTTTATGGCTTTTTAATGGACAAAGTTGGAGTAATTCGGATTTTGGGATGGGGTTTTGGTTGAGGAATTGCTTGGGTTTATGGTTTGGTTAAGTGGGGTTTCATATGTGGTCAGATTTTTTTTTTTTTTGGGGGGGGGGGGTTGTTGGTGATTTGACAGCAATTTATGGTGGTTGAGACTTGAGAGTGGTTTTGGGTTTGCGAGTTTGCATAGGTGGCAATGGTGGTTATGGATTTCTGGGTTTGCATGAATGGTTGGCTAGGTGGCAAGGACAATTGGTGGTGGCTTTGAGTTTGTGTGGTTGTCATTGATGGCAATGAGTCGACGTAATCGATAGTGAAGAAAGGAAAATAATAATAATATATAATTAGAATTTGAGAAAAATGAAGAATTTGATGCAGGGTCATGTGAAAAAAATTGGAATTAGAATTTTTTTTTTTTAAATTTATAAAAACAAACTTTTTAGGTTGAATTTAACTAATATTTTCCTAATTGGATGTAAATGCTCTAAAAAGTACTTAAAATATGGATAGGATTATAGGAAGTCTTATATTTTCTAGTATTATGGATGTTGCTTTTGAATGATATTGGTGTGTATGTGTGTATATATATATATATATACACAAGATCAGGCTCAAATTTTATTATTTTTTATTTATTATATTTTTCATTTTTGTAAGATTGTCTATTTTTTTTTAATTAAAAAAACTTAAATTCTTTCTTTTCTTTTATTATTTTAATGGGTTATTTATATTATTTTTAAATGGAATAGTAAAAAAAATAGAACATTTGATGCTGGGTGTATTGTAAAACGAGGTGGTAAAATAAATAAAATAGCTTAATGAGTTGTTTATATTATTTTAATGAGTTGTTTATATAGATGCCTATTTGGATGCCTATCTGGAGTAATTTTTTATTTTTATTTTCTTATTTTCTGAGTCCCTTTAACTTTTATTCTATAGCTTCCTTTAACTTGAAATTCTAGACCCGTCCCTATATATATGTGTGTGAGTGTGTGGTAATGGCAAATTAGCATGGCTTGCGAATTAATATTCTTGTCGATTTTTTGACGGTAACATTATGTTGTACACGATATTTTAAAAATTTTTGGTGTAAACCTACCCTTCTTTTAATTTTTTTTTAATATTAATTTATTAGGGTGATAAATTGTGATGAGTCCAAACATGATCACTTTTCATTCATTATAATGGCAACTTGTTAGGTAAAAAAGTATGCAAGAAAATGTTTATATAATAATTCTAAATGGCTCATAATTGCCCAACCATGAAACTGAACATATACTTTCTCAAAAAAGAAAAGAAAAAGGAACTGAACATATATTATTAGAAAATAATTATTTAATATTCTAAGAATAATGTTTACTTTATTTAGCAAAAAAAAGAAGAAGAATAATGTTTACTTTTCTCGCATATTAGTGGAATTACAAATAAGAGAATTCATGATAGAATTCACTGAATAATTATTGCTTTCAAAATATTGAATAATTTTGTTGACATTTGGTTGAGAGAAAGTTCATCGTAAAGAAATGGGTTCAAAGGTTTAGCAAGGTCTAACCGTCTAACAATGAGGTTTGAATTCCATAAAGTGGTCCAATTCATGTTACTTTGCATGACAATATGAGCCCATATTCTCCAATTAAAAGGCACCATGTCTTCACCAACTTTTATTTTTATTATCATCAATACTACCAACTTTTATTTTAAAACTCCTGTGCTTAGGTGTTTACCAAATCTTGATCAATGGAAAAGCATCACGTTCCCTACATATATATACATCAATAAAGACAAAATTGGATTCACTCAATTGGAGAATGTTTTCTCTGCTTCAACTTATTTTATGTAATTCAATAATAATTAATACGTATATTAATAGTAAGTATGATTAAAATATATGTGGTCTTAAATGTTTTAATTGAAGGTGTGATTAAAATATAAGTAAGCCGTCATTTGAATTGTTAGTACACATATATAATAATAATAACATATGTGGATGACCCTTAATCATATAATTTCAATGAAAGATAAGACTTTCCTAAACGGTCTTCTTTTTTTATTCCTAGAGGAAGACCAGGACATTCTAGTAGATCATCATCCACATATATTATTGGATCTTGTTGATGAGTAACTTAAATTCTAAAATGGTTTATTAACAATTGTTATAAGTTCCATCAAAAAAGAAAATACAATTACCATAAGAGCCCTGTTAGCATGATCCATTAAAAAAAGAACAAAATTTAACTACAAAATTTGTTGTAGTTTAAAGCTACAACCTTACTTAATATCTTTTTATTGAAGATAAATTTTGACAAATTTACCATTAGATTACATCTTCTTCTTATATCCTCCATACTTGCAAAATTTCTAGAAAAATAAAGGATCAATAGTTATGTTATCAAAATTTTGTTTAAATTGCAAGTTTTTGTAGTTTAAAATTATACACAAAATATAAGTTTATAAATTATATAGAAAATAATATTCAATTGACACAAAATTTAACATGTATATTAAGAGCATAAAGAACATGTCATTCAACAATTAGATTTTCAAAATGTGTAATAATATTTATTCTATTGAGTAAGATTGAAATCTTAGACTACAACTAATTTTGTATCTAAATTTTGTCTTTAAAAAAAGTAATTGTACACCGACTATTTTTACAACATGCATAAAAACATCATTTAATGCAATATTAAATAGAACTTAACATCATTTAACCCATGTTACTTGTTAACAAAAGCAAAAAAAAAAAAAAAAAAAAAAAAAGCAATCATATGCCAGATAGAGGATGAAGAAATATGGATGGAAATGGTTCCTCTTTCTCTCTGTCTTTTCTCTCATAAAATATCTCTAAAATTTCACTAATAATATAGTAAACTCTCAATGCTAGAGACATTCAATCCAATTTAGAGCATGTCCTTCAACTCCATCCAACACAATGGGGGTTCTCTTTGTTTGAACAGATACAAACAAATATCATTATGTGACCCTTTGTAACCAAGGATTCCTATATTAATTTCGCTTAAAGAAAAGTATTATCACTATATTAATAAAATATAATCTGCTTTGATTTTTATTATTATTTTAAAGAAGGTAAAGGCAAACAGAATTAGGAAGAACAGAGAAAGGTCCTAGTAAATTCCATGGTCCCACAGAAGAATTGAATTGAGAACTGAGATAGCCAAAGATCATGCTTGCTTTTTTTTTTTTTTTTTTTTTTTTTTTTGAATTAAACTAAAGATCATGCTTGCTAGGAATACGGTTTTTATTGATTAACAGAACATGGTATTGTCATCACCAAATGGCAACTGCAACTCTTCCTCCTCCTCCTCCTCCTCCTCGGAACAAGAATCTTCTTCACTGCATAACTCCCATCTTCTTCTTCTCTTTCCTCCTCTTCACCATTTTCATCTTCAGCAAACGAGCTCTCGAGCCCTCCTTCTCCCTCTACACAGATCTCTTTTCTCAACCCCCTCCTCTCTCTTCTCCTTCTTCTTCACCAGCCAATTCCCACATGTCCTTAGCCTCTGCACCAACTCACACACCCATTTCTCAAAACAACAACAGCTCTGCTCCAAAGAGCATCAATGGCCAGCTCTCTGTTGAAAATGGGGAAGACCCAGATGACAAAAATCAATCTTTTGGCGAAATGGATGGTAATGGCAGTGATTCAATTTTAGCCTCTGCACCAACTCACACGCCCATTTCTCAAACTAACAACAGCTCTGCACCTCAGAGCATCAATGGCCAGCTCTCTGTTGAAAATGGGGAAGACCCAGATGACAAAAACCAATCTTTTGGCGAACTGGATGGTGATGGCAGTGATTCATCCTTGGAGGGAGAGAAAGCGTTAGAGTGTGACTTGTATATGGGTACTTGGGTGAAAGATGAAGGGTACCCAATTTACAAACAGGGTTCTTGTCCTTATGTTGATGAAGGTTATGATTGCCAAAACAATGGTAGGGGTGACTCCAACTATCTCAGCTGGCGGTGGAAGCCTGAAAGCTGTGATCTTCCCAGGTATCTGTGCCACTTTCTTATTTAACTGTTGTTTGTGTTATGGTTCTGTTACAACCAGTTTTAACTTTTAACTCTATTGGTGGCAAATGTTTCTTGAACAATTACCATTTACGCTTATTGATGTTAAAGATATGACAAAGCTGGTTACATTGGTCTTTCATTTTTTGGTAACATGCTTAAATTTTACATCAGAATTTCTAGTTTTAGACATACATATGGTTTAAAGACAATGCAAGTTGTAGTTTTTAGTCATATTACATTCATTAGGCCTTTGAGACTAATTTGATATTTCGCTTAATTGAATATTGCAATGCTTTATATGCTTCATAAAGATTTACATTGTATCAAAGGAAAATCATCTTGAGTTTGTGCACAAAAATTTCAAAATGCTTAAAATCTCTATAAAGATAATCTGGTTTTCTAGTGTGGCTTGGCTTGGCAAGTTTAGTGGCATGTTATTGATGCATAGGTTGAAGGGAATTTCCTTAGACTACTTGATGCTTGTATATGAACTGCAAAAGGATATCAATAATTTTGCATGTGTATTTAGATAATGTCTTTGCGGGAAAGGATATGAATCATTATAAAAAAAACATTTCCATGAAAAATTTCTCATCAATTTGACTTTTGCTTAGCATTAAAGTGACATAGTCAGGTAATTTATTTGTTTCCAATCAATAAAGTTTTTGTTCATTGTTTTTGGACGTTACTGGTGGGAAGGGGAAAAAACACATTTACTCTTGGAAGAAACCTATTTTCTCAATGTTCTATCAATTGATTGCTTCGCTGATTCTTTGGTCTTGAAGAATGTCTTGTAACTTGGTTAACTGTTCCCATTTGATTGTTGAGAAAAGCTAAGAGTGATTTATTCATATATTTTTACTCTTTGTTATAAATTTCTTGTCATGGTTTTGTCTTTTTGCTCATGCAATTCTTCATTAGTTGACATCTTCTTTATGTTGCTAGGAAAAATTCATGTAAACAACAAGAACAGTAATTCCCACACCCCCCCCCCCCCCCCCCCCCCCCCCCCCCCCCCAGTTAGTGTCCATAAATAGGAAGTGCAAATAAAATAATAACATACTCCTGCGCATTTCTGAAAATTGAAAACCAAAAACAGGTGAAGGTTTCTTTCAAAGACAGCTGAGGGGTAAAAGCCTTTTCAACTGTCATACCATAGAGAGCTAGCTGTCTCATTAGGGAACTCTTATAGCTTACTTGTATTCACTTGAAATATAATGTGTTGTCCGCAAATGTCCCCATTAGTCTCTTATATGACATGCTTACTATGGACCTATGTACAATGTTTCTCATAGCAGTCTGCACTGTCAAGGAAGTTTTCAGAAGATTTTTTCTGTTTTGCTTTTATTATATTTACTGTCAACTGAAGGGTAATGTAGCAGAAGGTTGCAAGACCTCGTCTTTAATTATGATTGTCATTGTAATTCTTGAATGGAATCATGGATGAATACTGATTGGGAAAGAGATAACTACCTAGAAGCAACTGAAGTGTAAAAATACTTATCATGCCTTGACAAATTTATTTCCAAAGTTATCTACGTAGACATGGATTTCAAACATTTTCCTTCAAAATAAGCTAACTGAAGCAGTTCTAGAAAGTGGAATTATTATAAAGCATTGAAATAAATTCTGCACAAACAAGAACCAAGGGGGTGACCATTTCTGGTGCAAATGGTTCTACCTATGGTTCCATTATGCGATTGACTATATTCTAATCCAAATGTTATACATCAGCATGTCAAGTCTGAAGATTCTTTTTGTCCATATGCAGCTGACATTGACTTTTTTATAACAAGCTCTGAGGTAAATAGAGAATTAGATCATATGAAAGAACTTATGCTCCATTTGACTGCTGCTGGAGAGAATAGAATTCTAACATCTTGTTGTTTTAGGATAAGTAATTTCTTTTCTTTCAGCCCACAATTGTGCATTGTGAGAATATGATTTAGATTGGCATTATAAACTTAACTGCTGGTCTTAAGTGATGGGATGTGTATGGAGCCTGATCTATTGTGTTGGTTATGCCAGGGGTTTGAGAGCTGTACAAGTATTGAGGGTATATCCTGCATTTGAGTACACTTTCGATGCCCCAGGCCCTTTATTGTAATTTCCCACTTGCTTGTAGCATGAGAAATAGGGTGGTATATAAGCTATGTACCCCGTAACTTCTGTTGTAGCCTTCATAATAAAATTGTACCAACCCCATGGACATTACCTTGTTTTGGATGAACCATGTAAATCCGAGAGTTTGTGTGTGTGCATTGAGCTTTTTCGTCTAATTTCTGTTGTTCGCATCCATAGATCTTAGATTAGGTCTTCTGTAATCTGTTCCCTAACATTAAAATTCCAGCCTCTTCTTAATGAGGGGGCATTTTTCATTCTGCTCTTGGAAGTGACACTGAAAATGATTTGTCAGTATATGTTTACTGCAGTTTTTCATTGTTTCCCTGTTCTTGATAATTTGTCAGATTAATTAGAGGTACATATCTTTTCTGCATTCATTTTTCACTCGTAGGTTTAATGCAGCAGACTTCTTGATGAGGCTGAGAGGCAAAAGGCTGATGCTGGTTGGAGATTCCATGAACCGGAACCAATTTGAGTCAATCCTGTGTCTCCTCCGAGAAGGGCTGCCTGATAAGAGCAGAATGTATGAGGTCCATGGCCACAAAATATCGAAAGGAAGAGGTTACTTTGTCTTCAAATTTGAGGTAGCTAAAACCTATTGCATTCTCATATTGCTTCTTTATGAGTTAAAAAGACATTTTGCATTTTTCATTATAGATGTGTTTCTTCTCAAGTATGTTCATATTTCTTAGCTTATTTTCTTAAAAATAATAATAATAAATAAAAAAAGTTACCTATCCTCTCTCCCCCTCCCCCTCCCCCTCCAAAAAGAAAAAAAGAAAAAAAAGAAAAGAAAAGCATATCTTTGTGCGTGTCTTTGTGTTTGTTTGTTCCTTTAGCTCTGCAACTGAGAGTGCTCTTAAAAGTGAATGCAACTTTCTTAATCCTTGGATCAGGAACCACATAGAGATTTATGCAAACTGAGGGCATTAAAGTGTAAGCACATATTGAATGAAAACAACAAAAGGAACAAACTCCCATAAATTAAAGCGCCATAAATAACATCCGCTGCCCTCTCCCCTCGGGGCCAAACTTACTTATCAAAAAAGGAAAAAAAAAAAAAAAATTCAAGTGCCATAAATGGCCTCCTCTTACTATGTCTCTCTTCTCTCCTTGCTTCTGAAAGCAAGATCCATCATTTTCCAAAAAACAGTTTTTCAAGTCCTAACTATTAGAGAGTAAGATGGGCCAGAGTCTTAAAGCCTTATTCGGAGCCATACCCACTATGAACATTTCATTAAAATCAGCTGTATTATCAGGATAATGTCCCTAAATTACTTCTCTTCAATAGTAATTTGTACAAAATTTCAGCGATTTCAACTAATGAAACCTCCATTATATCTATATCTGTCCCAATGTAAATTGGAATAAATTGAATAATGTAACCATTGGGGGAAAAGGTATTGAAGCTTATGGGTTATTAGAAGGAAACGGTTATAAGAAAATGTATGAAGGAAGAACCTTAGTTCGAATAGGGAAGGGAGAATGAACACCCATGTTTTGGACATCTCCTCCTCCCATATATAAGTGATGGAGGGAGAGTTTTCCAAGTTAAAGCCATAGCTAGCATAGATTCCAGCATATCATGTATGTGTTGATCACCAAAGCTCTCTAAGCTCTAGTGCTGTTGAGAATGAAATCCATATGTCATGCAACAGTGTAGAAATCAGAGATATGTTAGAGACAAAAGTTTGAGAGAGAGAGAGAGAGAAGGAGATATTGCAAGCCTTGTAGGGCTTTATTTGAAAGTTTATATTGTCTAAACTACACTCTACCCACTTGTGGTATAGTTGAATTTGATTTTCCAACTTATAGTTTAGAAAAATGGCACTTTACTGACTTGAGATTCACTTTGTCAGCATCCATTAAGTTACAATGTTAAAGGATGCAACCAATAATCTTAAAAAACACAGGTTTATAAAGTATAAATTTTCTAAATCACAGGTTGGTGGACTGTTGCCTTTTCCCGAAGCACGTTATCTGCCCATGCAAGTTTTGATAGCAGATTTTGACAATACTGACAGGGTGGACATTAATAAGTGAGTAAAGTGTCATTTTTTAAAACCATAGGTCGGTAAACTTTACTCACCCATAGAACAAGTGGGCTAAGTGTAAATTATATCATTGCTCACTTTTTCGTTTTCTATAAGTAAAAATGCTCAGCTTTTCTGTGTCTTTTAAACCAAATTTCCATGTGGTCTGATGCAACGGTTGAAGAGAGAGTTCATGCATCAACCAATTAGAGCACGCTCTTAATAGTTTTACTCTTGTTCTACAGGATCTTCTACCACATATTAATTGACTTATTTCCAGGAAATGCAACATTTACCAGATTAGTTGACCTGGTTTTATTAGTATTTGAGCTTTTTATCTTAGCTAGAATTAATTTATATTTACAACCAAGCGTTACTTTCAAAGGAATCAATATTGCTTAATGGTCATTGTTTAGTCAATTTAATGTATGGACTATTGTTGATTAACTGGCACCATTAGGTAATTTACTAGTTTATCAAAATACTCTGACAGGACTACAACTGTACAGTGGAATTTGTGAGGTCACATTTCCTTGTGAAGGAAGGTGTTCGTATTAATGGGCAAGGGAACACAAATCCAACTCTCTCAATAGATCAAATTGACAAGACAGCTAAACGTTGGAAGCGTGCTGACATTCTTGTATTTAATACTGGCCATTGGTGGACTCATGGAAAGACTGCTCGTGGGTATGGCTGAAATCTTAATTGACATATTTTGCGATTTATATTTTTTGAAATATGTATATTGACATTTGCTCTCTTAGTTCATTCAATTTGAACCACGTTAAATCTTTTGGAATTTGCAAAAGTGTATTTCAGATATAAGATGTGTTTTTGTCATTGATTTCTGGTAAAAGGGCATCTGTGGCATATGCTTTAATTTATTATTACAATATTTTGTTACATTTGATCTGCACATAGAAAATGGTTTCCTCTTGTTTTTAACTTGATTTTTTGAACCATTTTGACACCTTTTTAGATGTTTAGAGTATAGTATATCTGAGAAATGAGGGGTAAAAAAAAAGCCTTACTTTTGAGCTTGTAGCATAATATAATTTGTTTAGTTTCAATTGTATACTTCAAAATATAGAAAGGGTTGTATATGAAAACCTTATGTAATTTATTACAGAAGTCCTTAAGCCATAGAGACATTTAATCACATATTTGTACAAATTCCAACTGAGTAGTATAGACTTGCTTCTTCCTCTAGTATGTTTTTCATGAAAACGAAAGGAAATTTTTTTGGTTGATGCAGGAAAAATTACTATAAAGAAGGTGATTATATCTATCCAAAGTTTGATTCAGTTGAGGCCTATAGAAGGGCTTTGAAGACCTGGGCAAATTGGATTGACAAAAATGTGAATCCAAAGAAGCAGTTGGTCTTCTATCGTGGATACTCTTCGGCTCATTTCAGGTACATTTTTCTTATTTCTTTCTTCCGACTGGGTTTTTCTGTTGTCTTGGGAACTCTTACAACAAATAAATAAATGAAGAATGAGGGACTCATGAGACCTTGAACCGGAACTGAGGAACAGGAAAAAAAATCAACTTGACTTTAGGAAATAGGAATACCAATTTATTGCGGCCATTGGTCCATCCAGGGCCACTGATTAATTCCATCAGAATAGTTGTGGCAACTATTCAAATTGGACATGCCATGATGCACGTCTTGGCGTTTCCAACAGAGACGTCCTGAGGTGGTGATTGGATAACACATTAGTTTTTAGCGAAAAAGCTAATCATTAGTTAAAAAATTCTTCATGTACAGAGGAGGTGACTGGGACTCAGGTGGCTCATGTAATGGGGAGACTGAACCAGTCTTGCGTGGGGCCATTCTCAATAACTATCCTTTGAAAATGAAGATAGTGGAGGAGGTGGTAAAGGAGATGAAAGTTCCAGTGAGACTATTAAATGTGACAAGGTTGACCAATTTTCGCAAGGATGGCCACCCATCAGTCTATGGCAAGAAGGTGATTGCTGGGCAGAAAGTTTCCACAAGGAGGCAAGATTGCAGCCATTGGTGTCTTCCGGGGGTCCCTGATGCATGGAATGAGCTTATTTATGCCACTCTGGTTTTCCAACAGATAGGTTCCAAGACTAAAATCCAATGATTACTTTTCCCTTTTATTTTTTATTTTTATTTTTATATAGCTAGAAAAGCTTATTGTAACTTATTGTACACCAGCCAAAAAGTAAGTAAAGAATCATGCATTACTTTTCTTTATAATATATTAATATTCTTTTATTTTTTCAAATAATCTTTTGACTTAGAATTTGTTTTGCGTGATTAGCTAGATATTTTCTGAAGAACTGTTGGGCATTAAAAAAAACTATTTCGATAATAATAATAATATCACAATAAAATAATTAGTGAAAAAAAAAATTATTATAGGTTACTTAATGGAAGTACCATATGTAGAATCAAGATGATATTATCAATGATGGGAGATTAAAATAATTTCAAATAGATAGTCATTTTTTTTTTAATAATTTCATTTTAAAAAATTTTCAATACAAAGTTTAGTCAAAATAATATTTTAATCTTTTTGGAACTTTGTTAAAAAAGGATTTTACAAGTAGAAAAATATAATAATAATTTTAGTATATTTATAGTTTTGTATCATGTATAATGTATTGTATTACAACAACACCACCACTCATATCATCAAAGTCTTAGTTTCAAAATTTTGGGGTTGGCTATAGATCCTTAACAGATTAAATAGGGTTGGTTACATGTATAATGTATTGTATTATGAATAATATTTACATTCAATCATGTGATGAAAAACACACAAAAAATATGTAAAATTTAACTATTTTGTATTTAATTAACTTATTTGTTGTTAGTTTATTTGTTCAAAGGTGAGACAAAATTGATTTTAAGCAAATAATTCGGCTTATTTGGAAAAAGTTTGATTATTTGTATACAAATAAGCCAACTTATTTGTGTAAGGTCACTTTTTATCTTACATTTAAGCAAATAAGTTAGTCAAATGCACATTATTCAATGATTTTTATATTATGTCAATGATTGATACTGTTTTGAATATTTATTCTTTTACTAAACTTAGGTGTGTATGGGTTGATTAAAGATATTTCAACTCCAACCCAACCATTGTTATTTCTAAAGTCCAACCCAATCCAACTGGGTAGGGATAGGGATTGGGTTGGATTGGGTTGAGTTTGGTCACTGGTGGGGCCATTTATTAGACTTAATTTATATAAATATATATATATATATATTTATATATATATAAGGTTTTCACTTTTCATTATAAACTTTTAAATTTAGTATCTACAAATTATTACAAATTACTAATAATTGAGCCTAATATTCCAATCTCATTAAAACAAAGTTTTGATATACCAGAATAAATCAATCTAATAAATTTAAATTAAGTCCCACAATCCAAAATGAATCAAACTAATGAATCTATATATATGCATTCGTTAACTATTAATAAACAGAGGCTGGGTCGGATTAATGAATTAAAAATTCGTCAAGTCAAACCCAAACCAAGTCCAACTTTATAATAATACTTAATAATAGTTTCCAACTTCAACACATCAACTCACAAAACTAACATAAAGCATCAAGTTGGACCATGTTAGATCGATTTTGACAAGTTGTGGTTAAATGCATATCCTTATACTAACGTGGTTTTTGGGTTTTGTTGTCTGGTAGACTAATCTTTCTGACCTTGTTTTTAGTCTCAACATATTTGCTCCTCTTTTTAAAAGAAAACTTTTTTTTTCCCCACAAGTATGAAAGGAATCAAAATCCAAAATTCTCCTCTTTAGAAAATTTGGTGATGGAATTGAGCTCGAAGCTCTTTGACCTCAACTCTATCCGTACCTCAAAAGACGATAAAATAATGCTCGTTTCGTCTTCAAGATATTAAACTTTCTAGAACCATTAAAACACGGGTCCACCAGATAATCATGAGTGAAGAATTTATCTTGGAACCGTTTAGCTAAACTCTTCAAAAACAAAATTAATTAATCAATAAAACGGTTTCTGTCAAACTGACTTTTGAGTCATTATAACAAAGTTTGTGGGAAAGGTCCAAAAGTTAATTAAAAAATGATTATTATTGTTATTAATTGACTTGGTTTTGTTGCTATAATGAGAATCCTAATTGCTGTAATTGTTCTATTGTTTCTATTTTAGGTGCAAAATCCAAAATAGAATCAAAATAACAAAAGTATGAAATTGAAAATACTCAGAGTTAATCATCACATCACATTTCCCACTACTTTAGATTATGGGTATGGTTATTGTGGTGCTTTTAGGGTATTTATTAATGGGAAAATTTTAAAAGTTCTAATACTAATTTAATGAAAAAAAAAAATTGTCCAAATATTAGTTGTGGGGTCAAAGAATCAGCCACCCCGCCCACTTTATACTCAAGCCCAATGCCCATGCCGAGGGAAGTGCCACAAATGCTCAAGGACGAATGACAAAGTCCTAATTACTGCGAGAAAGATCACCATGATAATCATGCCCTCGAATGAACCGTGATCATGGCTGGAAGAGCAAGACGCCATCAAGCGGCAGCCTCGCAGAAAGTCCCAAGAAAAAAGGACAAGATACGGTCAACACTGGAGCCTGTATAGGAGGAGCACCATGAGAAGTCGGCCACCTACATTAAATGCTCCACAACTAACGCTCTGGCCACATTGCAGGAAACGACCGAACAAAGGTCGGCCGTTGTCAGAACTCACAGGCCTGGTGACGGTCGGGATGGACAAGCGCTAGTGACTCCGCATGATTAACAAATGAAGGGCCAAGATCAACCAAAGAGTGTATAATGTAAAGAACTCCTCTGAAAAGGAGTGGGAGAAAAGCAGGAGAAAACACGTGAGCAACCTGCGGTCATCTTTAACCGTTGTAATTCAAGCATCAAGAAATAATAAGAACAAATAGCCTCGACCTGTCTGTGATGATTTCCGCACTCCAAGCCCATTTTTCATTACTTAGTACTCATAACTATATTTATTCGTTACTATCCCCTACTGAGGTTCAGTTCTTAAACCCATTCTCTACAAAATCTATTGTATTGGGGTAGTCAGCCCGAATCCACTTTTCCAACAAGCAGTAAGTGATCGCACGCGCCTTTTACAATTACGCGTCTATGGGAAGAACTTTCAGGTCTTAGTGGTAACAATCAAGTATGAGGCCATGCCATCATCAAGCAGGTCCCCACTAGCTCGAACCTCGCGGGGGGAACCCGTTGGATCTCACGACGGCAGTAACTTTCCCGATCCCGAGCGTGATCGAAACGAAGAGAATAGAAGGCTTTGGAGAGTGGAAGTGTGCACACCAATTTCCAAACGGGCAGCACTCACTCGTGTGAAGAGTCACGTACTCCAGACAAATAACACCAGCCTCCATGCAATAGCAGTGGGTTGGGCCACGCATCTCTGTGGGCGGAATGATAATCAAAGCATGCAACGAGAGATAGACGATTTGAAGAGAGTCGCACTTATACACGACGAAGGCGGTTCTACTCCAGCCGTGCCCGACATGCCCTTTAGTGATGAAGGCGATGATGATTATAGACGGAGATCGCGAACCCTCGCTGAGACCCTTCACGAAGAAGAGCACCAAATCCGAGGCGCACGTAAAAGCCCGTCTCCCCAAGGGCTCGAGGAACGACGCTGGGCGAGGAGGGCACCGACCAACCCAAATTACTGCTCACGCCACATAGAGGGGGCTGCGCTTCCTCGACTGTTTCAAGCAGCCAACCTTCATTCCTTACAACGGCAAGACACTCGTGGGAGCATATGGGAGCCGCTTAACCAAAGGATGGTTGTTCATTCTAAAAACGAGGTAATCGATGTGCAAGGCCCTCCTCAAGCTCAGCTGCATGGCGAGGTGGTTCAATGGTTTAAAGGCGAATTCCTGTAGACTGCATAGGCGCCTAACTCAAGCTTTTGGCTCTGCCGCTACAAACAGCGGTGAGCCCTCGGCCCTCGAGTACGTTATTATCGCTGTCCATGGATAATGGAGAAACTCAAGGCCTACTCGCATGCATATTGGGAGATGTATAACGAAATAGACGGGCACTGTGACAATGTCGCCAAAGACCTTCAAAATAGCCTCCCAAAATTTCGAGCACACACTCGAGGAAGTCTCCCTGATCGGGTAAACCCGCTCACTCAATGTGCGCCTAACCGATGGATTGAATCGGGAGCAAGTATAAATGAGTAGAGGAAGACCAAATTTATGAAGGAAAGGGAAAAGGTGTTATCCTTTCAGGAGATGAGGGATTTTAGGTCGGACCGACATACAAGAATCAGCCCAAGGAGATTTCTGCGGGGCAATCCGAGCAACCAGCAATACGCATCACGGCTGTATTCTAAGAACCAAGACGGTGTTGGAGAAAATCAAGAACGAGCCATACTTTAAGTGGCCGAATGATGGTGGGAGAGTCCATGAAGTAATCAAAACTCTTTGTCACAATACCACTAAGACCACGCATACCAATGCAGAACCCGCAGAACCTCCGAACTATCCGACCCGCCTGGTCCGAAGGAAAGCCGAGGCACCTTCCGATCATTCCGCTGGTTATTCTGGGCCGTACTCCATCAGAGCCCCCAAAGGGATAATGCCCTAAGGCCACCCCCTGGGACAATCAATCGTAATCTTGGCCGCGCCTAAGGATGTGCACGCGCCTCACGAGTGTTATCTGTGACTCGCCGCTCGCCGGTGAGCTTCTCCCATCCAGAAAGAGGGCCGCAGTGAATTCTCACCTAGTCTGAGTTTTTCAAGAAAACAAGGATGGAAACTCACCCAAACTACGACAATGCGCTATTGATCACTTTCGTACTGGGGACTACGATGTGAAAATAATGATGGTGGATGGCTAAAAGAAGGCTGCCGAGATAATGTATCCCGACTCCTGCTGTGTGGTTGAATCTCTAAGGCCTAAGATTTGATGCCCTGCAGCCTTCCTTCGATGAGCTTCGACGGAAGCTTGTTATTCCAAAGGGCATGATTAGGTCGCTAATCTAGACTCCCGGCCCAGAGAGCGGGAGGTGAACTTATCGGTGGACACCTACTTCCATATACCCATTGTTGGTAGGCCCTAGCTCCATACTTGGGGGCCGCTGCCTCCTCCTTACATCGAAAGTGAAATTGCCACCGTCGGGAAACTAGATTCTTGAAACTGCGGTTGCCCCATGGCAAGGCAAAGGTGGGCGGGTGGCTGCCATCTCACATCTACGATACAGAGTCCCCTACTACGAGATGAACTTATAGCAACTGGGGTTATCCCATGTCGCCCGACACGGCCGCCGATGAGGCAAATGCCGAAGATCTAGAGCAGTGGTCATCGGTGGTGACCCGAGAAGTTCTTCAGGTAGGGCTCAACCGCTCCCTGTGAGAAGTGGGGAGTTAATTGAGCTCTTAAAAGCAATATTGACGTGTTTCATGGATGCCTACGACAGCTCCATGGACGATCTAGCTCTTCATTTGTCACCATCTCAACGTCAACCCATCTATCACACCTACAAGCAAACACACCTTGGCGCCTCGCAGAAAGTACGCCGATGCGATTGTGGGCGAGGGAGAAGCTTACTACGCACAGGGCTATCAAAGAGGTTTTCACCGAAGCGTTGGCCAACACCGTGGTAGTCACAAGAGCTGAAATGGCGTGCTCAGGTAGACTTCATGGACTCCAAATGTGAGCATGCCCAAAAGACCCATTCGTGCCTCGGATGCACTACCTGGTGGATGCAACAAATGGCCATCCTCTGACGAGCTTCAGATGCCTAAGGCCATCATCAATACCACTAGCCCCGGACGACTGTGAGAAGACAAATTTTCATGACACCTTACTGGAACTATCACTACAAAGTAATGCCGTCTCTGTCCGAAGAATGGTGGTTCACTTACCAAAGGGGATGATGACGAAAATGTTCGAGCCACGCTGGGCAAAGAGCATCGAAATATATGTTGATGATATGGTGGTATATAAGGTAGTGTCCTGAGCATTTAGAGACCCTGGGCAGCATCTTTGTCTCTTTATAGCACAAGCTGCACTTAAATGCCTCCAAATGCTCATTTCATGGGATCGGGCAAGTTTTTAGCTGCTATGATTATTCATAGGAATCGAGGCTAATCCTAACCAGCATCAAGGCTATTAACGATCTAAAACCACCGCAAAACGCCAAGGAGGTTCAAAAGCTACCGAATGATCGGCAATTTCCAATCGATCTGCTACTCGTGCCCATAATAGATGCAGATTGTTCTATCTCTCGATCAACAAGTTGGAAAGGGCTTGAAATGGTCCTGAGGACTATATCATGGCTTCCAAAGAATCCTCAAGGAATAATTGCCTCGCCCCTATCATGTCCAAATTCCGAGGTCGATGAAGTTCTTACGCATAGTTGCCAGGGCTCCCCTCACCCTATGAGCTTAGTGCTAATACGGGATGACAACAGTCTTCAAAAGCCGCCTATTATGAGCAAGTCGCTGTACGAAGCCGAGGTCAGATACTTACCCCTTGGAGAAGGCCATAATTAGTCAGGGTCCATGTTACGCGAAAGCCTCATTACTTCCAAGCCTACTACGTTGGTTGTCCTAACCCAATTGCCCTTGAAGTCCGTAGATTTCCGGATCGCTGATTATACTGGAGGATTGCCCTATGGAACACAACTTAGGAGCTTTTGACATCAAGTACACGCCTCACCTCCATAAAGGGTCGTCCTAGCTAACTTGATGGCCGACTACCGAACCACCAAAAGAGTTATTGTAGCGAGGATCAAATACGGTGGAAAATCTACTGGGGTAGTCTCTGTGCCGTGACCCCATGTTGGAAGGTACGTTGATGGCGCAGCAAATCAAAGAGGATCCGAGCTGTGGCTATTCCTAATATCTCCCGAGAAGGCCATCATTGAGAAATCCCTAAGATCGGGTTCTCGGCCACGAATAACGGTCGAGCACGGCCTTGTTACTACAAGGAATGACCATGGTGCAAAATGTGAGGAAAAGCAGAGGTGTTCTCGACTTAAGCACTGCAAAGGGGTCAAAGGTAAGGGAGAATCAAAGTTTGAGAAGCAAGGATGCAGGCAATAAGTCAAAGCAAACGCTTGCAAATAAATCATCTTTTCACCTTGTCACATGTCCCCAAAAGTTGGAAAACACCCATGCATTCATTGGCCACGCTCTTGCCTCCTCAAGAATGGTCTCGCCTCGAACCATCCTTTTGTTGAAAGCATCCGATGGCAAGAGAGGTGGCAATAGGCATGGTCCATATCCATGAAGTTAGAGTGGGTCCTAAATGGATGGACTCATAGTGAGATTCCCCAAAGACGATACTCCTCGCTCAAGAAAGCGAGGTCGTGAATATGAAGAAACGCTGCTCCGTTGTCCGAGGACCACAACCGTATGTCGCCTCCCACTCGGGCCATATTTACTGTGGTATTCACCCGTATGTGCCAGAATTACCAAGCCGAGGAACTGCATTTATGGATATGTGGTGCTCACACAAAAAGATCTCATCGCACCGAGCCCTTACCTAGGGGATATCAAAAGCTGGGATGTATGAAGCCCTAGAGCATGTTAAGAAATGTGACCGTTGCCAAAGGTTTGCCCAAATATTCACATCACCGAGGAGTCCTTAACCCCTTGTCCGGCCCATGGTCGTCATTTAAAGGCCTGGATATTGTAGGGCATTTTCCCAAGGCAAATGTGGAATAAGAGATATTTGTTGGTCGGCACAGATTACTACACTAAACGGCCGTCGAGCCACACAACATCGATACGGATGCTAAGTAGTTCATCTAGAGAAATATCGTTACACGATTCTGTGGTCCCTAACCCCTCATTTTAGATAATGGACTTCCAATTTGACAAAGAAAGCCTAAGATATTGCGAATCGAGATCACAAATAGGTACTCAACTCCACCTTATCCTCGTGGAATGGGCGTGTCGAGGTCACAACAAGGTCATAGTCAACAGCTTAAGAAGAGACTAGATGAAGAAAAGGAAGATGGATAGAGGAGCTGCCACACCGTCTTATGGACTTACCTGACTACCTCACGACTCCACACCAGGAGAGACAATTCTATTTGCCATGACTCTATGGAGCCGAGGCTGTTATCCCCTCTGTGAGGCAAGCTTCCCAACGCCGAGGACTACCCTTCACTCCAAGCAATAACGATGGATTGTCAGAAGAGCCTAGACCCGATTGATGAATCCAAGAGAAAAGGCGTGATCCAATGGCCTACTACCACCGTAAGCTCAAGAAGGTGGACACATGCCAACGTGAAGCCGACCATCGATACCCGTGGGACTTATGGTCGAGGAAAGTCAGCATACCAAAAACTCCATCCCTGGGAAAGTTAGGCCCAATTGGGAAGGACCATACTGTACCACTGCAGAGCGTGAATAGGTGCATACCACTTAGAAGACTTAGATGAAAAAGTCGTAATTTCTCATCCATGGAATGTAAATAACCCGAAAGGTACTATTATTAACAAATGCATTTCCTCTAATTCAAATTTTAAGTCCATTTGATTACATGTCTTATGCCAGGCAACCATCTGCTATTAAATGTAACTAAGGTCTTGCATGGTCCTGACCAAACCCACGGGGAACTAGTTACTTCAAGAAAATCTAAGGCAGATGTAATCAAGGTCTCTGCATGTTCCTCTGACTCAAACCCATGTGGAAAACCAACTATCAAGAAAAATCTAAGTATTGTACGTAACCAAGGTCTTGCATGGTCCTCGACCAAATCTATGGGGAAACTATTTACTTCAAGAAAATCTATGTTAGACAGAACCAAGGTCTTGCATGATCCTCGGACTCAAACTTATGGGGAAACTAACTACTCAAGAAAAAATCTAAGTACTAGACAGAACCAAGGTCTTGCATGGTCCCTGGACTCAAACCTACTGGGAAACTAGTTACTCAAGAAAAAAATCTGTTGTTAGACAGAATCCAAGGTCTCAAAGATCCTACCAAACCCTACGGGGAAACTAACTACTTCAAGAAAAAAATCTAAGTGTTAGATAGAACCAAGGTCTTGCATGGTCCTTTGGACTCAAACCCATGTGGGAAACTAACTACTTCAAGAAAATCTAAGAATTAGACGTAACTAAGAGTTCCTGCATGGTCCTGACCAAACCTAAGGGAAACTAGTTACTCAAGAAAAATCTAAGTACTAGATGTAATCCGTCTTGCATGGTCCTCGAACTCAAACCTACGGGGAAACTAGTTACTTCAAGAAAAATCTAAGTGTTAGACAGAACTAAGGTCTTGTGGCGCGGTCCTTGGACTCAAACCCATAGGAAATCCAACTATTTCAAGAAAATCTAAGTACTAGACGAACCAAGGTTTTGCATGGTCCCCGGACTCAAACCCATGGGGAAACTAGTTACTTCAAGAAAATTAAGTACCAGACGTAATCCAAGATCTTGCATGGTCCCTGACCAAACCTACGGGAAACTAACTACTTTCAACAAAGGCCCGAGCAATTACCGATTCCGAAAGGCCACAGACTCCTCGACCACAACCTCGAGGAAATTAACAAGCCCACGAGCATCACTTTAAGGCACTCTAAGGTACATTAACGTAACTTCCCCTCAAGGTAGTCGATACCTAATTGTTTCCTTTGAGGTCAATAAATTTAATACTCAATGCCCTTACACATTGTGTCAGGCATTAGACCATGGATTTAAAAGTTTGTCTTTATAAGGTGACGTGCTTAGTATTTTAAACTCGTTATGATAACCAACCATGAGGTATAGAATTCACGTTATAAGGTTATTGTCTTTATAGTCCACCAAAGAAAAGCAAGTCGTAATAATAGAGTGGCCCAATTGTTAATCATACGCTTTAAGTGAAAATTATCATTGTGGCTTACATTTTTAGGTTGTCAGTTTCAAAATGGAAAACAAGTCACATCATAGATCATATTAATAATCAAAGCACAAAGTTATATAAATAACAAATACTCAAAGTAATGTTTATAATGAATAAACAAAACTCGTCATAGCTTAAGGCACTAACACACGAAAAGGGAATTGCATATATTCAATCCAAAGTGTTCCATTACAACAGCTCAAATACTTAAAAAGTGGGGAAGGGGAGCAAAGGCACAACAAGGGCAGCCATTTCTTTAACTTGGTCTTCGTTGCACCCTTGAAGGCTGGTTCGTGGCCTCTGGGTCCCCTGGCTTTCACCTAAAGGAATAGCTTGCGGGCAGGCACTAAGGCGAGAGCCGTCTCTCAACACGAGGGCCCGCACTCAGCCTGAGGTTTTGTAACATCCCTGGGGTACTTCCTAGCTAGGGCCTTTATCTATCTCGGTTACCCTAGATAGCTTCGCCTCCTTGGCTGTGCTCATTAGAAGAAGTTAAAGTAAGTGGCAATGTCAAGATGGCCCGCCCAACCACCTCGAGAGAAGCGCCACCTCAGCTGAGGGTGGTCGGGCTCTGATGGCAAGTGAGGGTAGTATAAATTTCCGCTTCTTCCAAAGGTCGATGAAACCTCAAACTACCTTGTTTGAGGATTCATTCCAAACCCGGGAACAAGAGGAGCCTACACACCCTGTGTACTTCAGCCTCGAGAATAGTCTGTGGTCTCATCCATTCCCAAGGCATAAAGATCCTCCCTGCTTCCTCCTCGGGAGCCTTGGCCCGCTCTAGCAAACTCGGCCTCCGCCTCAGCCTCGCTTCATCCTGCCCATTCGCTGGGCGTTTCTAGCCCCTTCCGGCTTCGCGCCTTCTTCGGGGATTAGCAAGATGCTCCTGGTAATCTTTCACCGATCCTCGCCTCTGAGCAGAGCCTCTGGGCCCCGGGTCTCACCCCATTCGGTGCCGTCCAGGCCCGGGATTCAACACTGTCTCGGCCCTTGTCATCTCCTTTCAGTCCTCCCTTGCCTTCGCGAGATCGCCTCGGAGTTTTTAAGGGTCCGCGGGGCATCCAAGCGCTTGTCACGCTCAAATTCCAGTGCCCTACCTCGATTATCGACCAACTTTTCCTTCCCCGTAAGGGGCTTGATAGCCTCGCGCAAATTGGAAACAAGTTCACGATAAGATGGAAACTAAGGGACAAAGATCAATAGTTGTAAATGTTGTAAGTCTTACCATGCCCAAGTACCTTCTTCATGCCACCGAGTGAAGACCTCCCGCCTCCTCATATTCCCAGCCTTGGCCATATCGCGGAAGTAGCAAAGACTCCTCCAAGGCATCGACCACGTAGGCACCTTCGCCCCTCGGAAGTCCTCGAGCCGAGCGTCTTTCCATCGAGGCTCTCTATGGAGCATTGGGGCAAGAATAAAATGGGGCTCGACTGCATGGCGACTCCTTCTGGCCCCTGCGTCTCGACTTCGCTGTTTCAAAACTCGCCGGCTTCATCTTCCTCCCCGAGGAGTTGAGGTCATTCCCCATCCATGGGCTTTTGCCTTGGTGCCCCTTTTTCCTTTTGGGTCGGCAGTTTGGGTCGAGGAGGCAAAGTCGGCCGGGAGGAGGAGGAAGTTTGGCCTGTGTGGGATGACGACTTCTGATCAGCGAGACGACTGTCTCGAGTGTGTCGAGACTGGGAGTGAGAGGAACTTGACTCGTGGCCTCCCTTGGCCAGATCCTTCCTCGGGCTGGCCTCAATCGCCGCAGTCGGGTTGAGGATTTTTTCTTAAAACCCACTCGCCCGAGAAGAAGTCCTATTACGAGAGGTTCGTCTACCAAACTCGCCTTCAACACTGCAGGGATCCCTGACAGATTATCTCGATCAAATACACCAAAATTGTCCCCTACTCTACAAACAGGGGACGAGGAAGGGCCTCAACGGAGCTTGGAACAGGGGACTCTTCAGAATCAAGAACCCTTGGTTCTAATACTGCGGGATTCAGAATCCAGGATCTTTGGCTCGATCACGTACTTAGCAGCCGAGAATGATTTCGGATGGGATCGCATTCGGGAGGATCTCATGGAATCCGCCCGACTTGGATTATCGCCTTTGTTCACAAAACCTCCACCCTAAGGATGGTTGCTAATTCTTCCCTTGCTGACCAAGGGAAAGTGTCGGCCAAAGGCGTGTGGATTCAGAAAAAGAAAGTATATTCGAATTAGCACCAAACAAGCATAAACTATAACAACATAAAAGATTAACCCTCTCCTATCAATACCCCACCCGGGTACTTCTTTGTCTGACAGGGAAGGCCATGCCACCTCCCCCTGACACGATGAGAAAGTCCTTATTCACCCTGCTGGGACTCGGGAGGCACCGAACAAGCCGAACCTTGTCGTCCCTCGTTTTCATATAGTAGGATTTACCTTTTAGGTGTTTGGAGGTTGTGCACCAGCTTACATCGTGATGGGTCAACCTCAATCCCATTTTTTCATTTAAAGCTGCCCACACAAACCCAGGATCCTAAACATGTTGACGGCGCACTAGGTGGAGCCAATCGAAAATGCCTAAAGTAATCCCTCATCACCGCCCTCATAGGTTCCCTCATACCACCTTCGACATAAAGGCGATTACTTAGAATCACCACTCTCACCATCTGCTTCCTAAAAACCACTCCCTTCCCTCACATCTTAAGCCTACATTACTAGGAATCCTATAATCGGCGATAAATTCTCCACTGCCTCTTCTCGCACTCAACTAACTTTTTAAACCTACCCATCCCTAGGAACCAAGCAAATGACTGTGGGAAAGACCTAAAGAAAGGGAGGAATAAGAGAAAAAAGAAACTTGTGAGGGAGAGAAAATATGAGTTGTAGAGTAGAAACTTACAACAGGAAAAGCTCCTGATGTGCTTTTATGTTGAAAAGAAAGGCGAAGAATGAGATCGATGTAACTCAAGATAATGCGCTGAAGAACTCTCAATGAAAGTAAAGAGGCTTAATCGGTTCAAATGTGGGCATTTATACCTTCGATTAAAAATAACAAAGGCCGCTTTTTCCCGCCCATAAAGTTAAAAAAACCTCACTTTTGATCATCATCACACCGTTGAACTGGGGACACGTGAGCCGGCTGCACCCACGAGGGCGACTGCATACCAAGCCGTGAACGTACTGGGCAAGCAAAAAGGCTTTGGCGCGGGACGGCGACAAGACTTTTCTGACAAGCCATGATAAAGGCCCGAGGCATCAAACTCCTCATCTCCGTCCGAGAACTGACAGCAGGATTGAGGCCATTGTGGGGTCAAAGAGTCCGCCACCGGCCCACTTTATACTAAGCCCCAAGGCCCATGCCGAGGAAGAAGAAATGCCCGAGGAAGAACATGGTCCTAATTACTACAGCATCGCCGAGGACAAATCATGTCCCTGAACCGTGATCATAGGAGGGAAGAGTAGCTCGCCATCAAGCGGCGCCTCGCAGCGCCCCAAGAAAAAGGACACAAATGGTCGCCCATAAGAGTCGGGAGGAGAGCACCAAGGAGAAGTCGTCGCCTCCACATTAAATGCCCCACAACTAACGCTCGCCACATTAATGAGAAAAATGACCCTTAACAAGACTGCTTTCTGCTTGTCGCAACTCACGGTTTGGGATGGTGGTTTGATGGGACAAGCGCCAAGTAAAGGATCAGATGATTAACAAACGGAGGGGCCAAGATCAACCGAGTAGGTATATAATAAAAACCCTCCCTAAAAAGGGAGGAAGAAAAAGAAAGAGAAAACACAAGAGCAACCTCGTATCATCTTTGTAATCATGTAACCAAGTAACAAGAAATAATAAGAATAAATAGCTCCTCGGACTAGTGTCTAGGACAAATTTCCGCACTCCAAGCCCATTTTTTCATTACTTAGTAGGCTCATAACCATGTTTATTCGTTGCTATCCTCATTGAGGTCTAGTTCTTAAACCCATTTTCTACAAAATCTATTGTATTGGGCTAGTTGGACCTGAATCCACTTTTCCAACAGTAGAAGTGATCAGACCCAGTCTCTACATTAGTTTTTTTTTTTTTTTTTTTTTTTCCTATAAAAGTTTCTAAAAATAATTGCTAAATTAAACAAATACCCTTAGATTATCTATCCCTCCTAAGAAATAGCGAAGAGTCTTTTGTTAACTTTTTCCTTATCTTATCTATCCATCATAAAGAAATGAGTGAAAGGTTCAAACATGATATAGGAGAGTTTAAAAACTTCAAAATGAATAGCGAAGAGCCTTATAACTCAATGACATAGTCTGGTATTTACAATGGAAACATCTAGGGTTTGAATCCCCTTCATAGAAAATTTAGGCCTAAGTGTACCCTTTCATATAATATAAACCCGTACACCTCAAAAAAAAAAAAAAAATTATAAAAAATAACAAATTAAAAAGGAGAAAAAAGACAACAAAAGAAAATAAGGTAAGGAAGAAGCTTCCTTACACCACTAGGGTGGAAGGTTGTCCTCTCTTCTTTCTTGGTTGGAGCCTTGAAACCTCCACTATGGAAAAGATTATGGATAGAAAAATAACAAAAAGTTTCACAATTTAGACCGTTCCCTTATGCCATGATTACCGAGGCAATCATTTCTCATATATTTTTTTTGTTTGGGTAAGTATATGTGCCATTGGATTTGGAAGAAAGCTTTGAAAAACTATCATTTTTAAACAGCAAAATATTGACTTAACTGTTCACTCGTAAATGGTCAAATAAGATGTTGAAACTTGAAACTGCATCCATAGCCTTATCCTTATTTCTAGAGGGGGGAAAAGAAACATTTTCCATATTTTATTTCATTCATTAAAACTCTATTTACTATGAGTCTTATTAAGGCATGTTTAAATGTTTAACTAGGAGTTATAATTTACATTTTTTAAAAGAAAAAACATTATACCACACCAAAAAAAAAATATTGAATTGACTTTAACCTTCAAATTAATGAACACTCATTAATAAAATCGTTTAGTATTTAAAGCAGAAGATAGAAAGTTTAATGATATTCATTATGGTCGCCGTTATGATACCTACCACACTAATTACGCGTAGACTTTGCATAATGCTTTGGAGTTTGGAGGCTACATTAAGCAATCAATCCTTTTTAGGACAGTTGAATTAATGCCCGAGTCAAATTTCACAATTTGTTTGTAAAGAGACATCTGTGAGTCAAACCTATGGTGCATATGTTAATTTTGTTTTTACTATATGTCTTTCTCAAAAGGGTGCTTGGGGTTATTGCCTTCCATAAATTTGAATAATCACTGCCTCTATAACTGAAAATCTCTAAAGGAGAGTACTTTGATTATTTAACAAATGTATTCAAATATTTGAGTAAATTATATTTCTATTTTTTCATTATAAGACCATTAATTAGTAATATTTCTCTAAATTTTAAATTTGAGTAATCATTCTTTTTAAATTATAGAATTAGTTGCAATTTTTTTCACCATTGGAATGTGAAAAGCTCCAAGTCCACCAATACAAGATATTGTAAGCCTTAACTAGTATAATGTCCTACTCCGAATTAGGGGTGTGCATGATGTATCCAACCTATCAACCCAACAAAACCGACCTACCTCTGACTTTGAAGCACTCTTAATTAATAATTTGTTCAAATTTCTTTAGCATCCATCATGTTTAACCTTAATTTACATGTACTTACCACGCAGCCATGGACAAAATAAAGGAAAAATAATTATAAAAATAGAAAATAAAAAGAAAGATTCTCATTTGTTTGTAAATTCACATTTTGTTTTGAGAATATGCAAGTGAAGAGTTCTTATTTCCTTTATTTTTTTATCTTATTGTTTCTTTTTATTTTTCTATATGATCATTAGATAATTTTTCATCATAAATTGACACCATTTATCATCATAGATCGATTTCATAACTCGGGCCCTGATTAAAAAAAAGGCATAAATGAAAATTTTCTTAATTAATTTTAATATTTTATTCTCTGGGTATGCTTTTGTACCGAGTTGTCCTCATGAAAATAGATAAAGGGTCATACAAGGTTGTCCCTTCAAAACTTCCTTTGCTCAAAACCAAGACTATCATGAGTCAATTTAACATATTCTGACTGTGGATCTAATGCAGTTAGACATTTCACTCTTGTTCTTTTGAACCTTATTGTGAATTGTTCAACAATTTTCTCTGGCCTTAGTTTCAATTTGCCATATTTTCTAGAGAACTTGGAGAAATCTAGGACCTTAAATCCTTTAGAAAGCTTGACTTCCCTACCCATTTAGGGTATGACACTGTTCTTAATTCCTCAAGGATTAGGAAACCATTCAAGACCAACTAATTGATTTGATTAAGCAAACGTATGGTCAAGGGATAAGGAGAAGCACTGTTCTTCATTCCTCGATTATTGTTGCAGCTGTTACCCATGTTAATTTTTGGTTATTTGTAATTGTTTGGTTAACAAATACTTGATTATTTGTAATTGTTTGGTTAAAATATGCATATATTTTATGTATGCTAGATTGACTCTTTGATTGTTGGACACGTGTTATGTCCTTTTTTTACCACACGACACTTAACAATAAAATCACCTATAAAACAATTCGGAAAATCATATTACAAGCTTGTTTTTGCATATTTTATACATGGTACTCCCTTTTAAAATTGTGTTTTAAAACACGATTTCAATTAAAATTATAAAATTCTGTTTTAAAAACATTATTTCAGTCTATGTGACAGCGTGCGTATGGTGAGTGTGCAATAGCGAGCATATGTGGCTATCATTAGTCAAAATAATTAGTTGTCATGCTTTATAGATTAGATAATTGTGTAACCTTTTTTTTTGAGAATGAAATGGCTTGTGTAACCTAACCTTAAGTAAATTATATATATACACACACACTTTCTTTAAAAAATCTTCTGTCTCAATTATTGATTTTTTATTTTAAAATATTTTTATAGATAATAGAATTGGTTTTTTTTTTTTTTTTTTCAAGAATTTGCATGATGATGATGACGACGATATTATAACCATTACAATAATGCAATAACAGCCACACAAGTACCGCCGGTGTGATAGCAAAGAACGAAAACTCCCTTAGCTCATTTGACTTTAATGAAAAAGACATTCACTTTGTGAAAATACATAAATGATATATATATAAAGTAGGAATATAATTGGTGCTATTTAAACAAAATAATAAATAAATATTTAAAATACTTTATTTTATGATTTGCGAAATGATGTCACCTTAATTTGTATAATTTCTATAATGAAATTTGTAATCCTTAACGACACATATTTAATATATTCAAAGTTGATTTCACAAATGACATATTTTTGTGACTTTCTCATGACGACTTTGAGAATTAATGACACCTCAGTTTAGTTATACTAGTCAAACTTCTCTTATGTTAACGGAAATCATGGTCCAATCAATGGTGGAAAGAAATTGTTACTCGAATGTATCAAATGGGAATGATTGGAAAAAGAGCAAATGATCAAACAAACCAAAAAATATATTTGCTTCTAGTTTAGCTTTCAACTTCAAAGTCTCCATGAAAGTATCTGATATTGTGCCTAACCATCCATTAAACTTTCAACAATTTATCTACCCTAGTTTCTGATAAGTTAAAAACTTAGGGTACCTCTTGAGGTACCTAACCATTCAAGAAATACGTGGTTTTTTGAGAGAGTTTTAACCTATAACGTCTGTTCTAGATAATAGTTCTTTATCATCAGATCAAGATACCAACTAGTTTTTTTATGTAGGTGGAGATTAAACCCTAGATCTCTTATTCAACCATCATAAACTTTACCAATTGAGTTAACTGAAATCCACAAGAAATACTTGGTTTGAATCTAAATGACTACATTTCATTCTGAGTATTCAACTTTATATTTCACCAAACACTAGTTGTCAGATGTCACTTTTTTTTTTCTTTTTAATAAAGTAACCAATATTAAAATGGAAAAAAATTAGACACGTGACATCTTATAATTGGTAGAGTATAATGTGAAACACTCATAATAATGAGTATTCAACTTTATACTTCACCAATTAGACAGATAACATTGTAGTTAGTGAAACATAAAGTGAAACGCTCAAAATAATGAGCTTTCAACTTTAAGCTTCATCAATTACTGTTTACCAAGGGTCATTTTTTGTTTCCTTAAAAAGTAGCAAAAATTTAAAATAAAGAAAGAAAAATCAGACACATGACATTGCAATGGGTGAAACATAAGGCGAAACGCTCATAAATAAATTGATTTGTAACTGTCTGTATTACACATCGACAAGTATTGTTATGTTGTTGTTGTTGTTGGAGTTGCACCTATATGGCTATGGCTATGAATGAAGCAATTAGAATCTCTCAGTTTGAGCCATCCAAGCCGCTCTGCAATTTATTATTATTCTTCCGGACCACATCAAAGACGGCCTCATTACCCTTCACTTCATTAGCTTTTATGCTTTTCTCACACGATGTGCACATTGTAAGAGTTGCAGCCTTTTGGATCTGAATGTATAATGGTGATGGTCCAACTTTTAATGATCGTAGCTCCTGTAGTTCTTTCTTCAATCTTTTATTCTCTTCACTTAAACTTTCACAGCATTTCTTCAAGAATTCACAGTCTACTTCTGTTTGCTTCAGCTTGGTTCTGCAACATGAATTTTTCTTTCTTGTTACATAATTACAAACAAAAAAAATAAGAGTGAACAAAAAATAAAATTTTCATTTATGAAGCAAAATTACCTTGCTCTTCGGTTTTGAAACCAGACTTCCACTTGTCTAGGCTTCAGATTCAATTGCTGAGAAAGTGCCTGTTTCTGTGCCTGCATGTTTTTTCCAATACCCATTAATGCAGACTCTTGAACGCATAAATATATAAATGAAAATTAAATAAATACAATAAATAACACATATGATATGTGCACCCAAGGCAGAAAATTTCATGCAATCAACTTATTGTGCCTCTAGAAATTATGTTCAGTACTAACACAAACGAGCATCCATATGGGATTTTTGCAATGCCCTTGATTATGAGGAAATTTCTCTATGCATCAATATATAAATATATATATATATATTTTAAAATATAATAGGATTGAAACTTATAACATCAACAGTATAATAATTATTATTTATAATCAGTCAAAACATCATTCGGTTTCTTTTTAGTTTAGTGAGATTTGAATAAAATCATTTTATTGATTGAGTTAATTGGAATTCACTGTGAATCAATATGTGAGCGCTTAGATTAATTTTCTTATAAAAAAATAATAAAAAAAGATTAATCTTACAAAAGAAAAATGAAGAAATTCATAGAAAAAAGTACCGGACTAAGGGTGCTGTGAATTTTGAAGCTATCTTCAAGCAAGGAAGATTGCTCTTTTGAGAGCCTCAGTTTCTTTCTCCCTCCATCCTTCTTGATGTTATTGGAACCATTTTCCTTACTTGGGTATTCATGGTCTCTCTCCATTTTCTTGAAACTTGATCTATCTGCCTTACGATCAACGTTCATAGCTTCTTGTTTTGGGCGCAGAGCAAACGCTAAGTCCAAGGAAACCACAGGCTTAGCCTTCTCATCATGTCTCTTTTTCCTCGGAACATAGTCACCCAAGCCAAGTCCAAGACGGAGCTTTGTGTTGCATGCTTCATCATCTTCCATGGTTGAAAGAGATAGATACAAAGAAAAAGAAAAAAGAAAGAGAGAGAGAGGTGTGAATATAATTTTATCAAATGGGAAAGTTGGAGGAAATAAAAAGGAGAGGATTTGATAGAGATTTTAAAGAGGGAGGGTATTTAATATCAATCAGTTATTAGTGGGAATTTGATTTTATGAATATTTATGTAATATTAAGTAATTAGTACTAATGACAACTATGAGATGTGAAAAAGAGTATAGGCATGCGTTAGAATTGTGACTCCTTTTAGGAAACCAAAACTACCTTAATGCCATGGCACTGGCTTTGACTTTATACACGAAATTCGACGGGATATTTTTTTGAGCCAACTTTGTCTTTGAGTCCACCATACCATATCTTTCCAAACACTTTCCTATCATAGTGCTTTGTCATACATATATATCTAATTTATAACTTTTTTAAAAAAATTATAAATAGGATAGAATTTTAGTCTATTGCATCTATTTTGAAATGATTATTTTTTATCATCAGTCTAATATACTAATTAGTTTTTGGTGTAATTAGGGTTCAAATCCAGATATTTTATTTGATGACAAAATATTTTATTAGTTGAGCTTATTAAAATCTACTATCTAAGTAACAACTAATATTCTTCTCACCTAAATTCCATATTCTATAATAGGGAAAAGTTAACTGATGTCCTAAGAATATTGGTTTAACAAATTCCCTAATCAAGGGCACTCGTTAACAAAACCATTTTTATTATTATTTATATTTGGTTGTCAATCACATTTTCTTGATATTTTAGCTCATGAATTAAAGAGTGTTTACAAATAATCCATAATCATTTCATAAATCAGATATATATATTTTCTTCGATGATGGTTTGGTTCCATGGCTAAGTGAGACTCACATTACGTAAAAGATGATACATATAGTCAATACATGAGATGTATTTTTCCAAACAGTCCTTTTCAAAAACGAAAATAAATTAAAAATATTTATTAATATGGTGGTGTTTTAATCGAGGCTTTTGTTAATGGATACGCTTATACATACGTTAAAGAAGCATTTAATGGATCCCTCCCATATTGGTAGATAACAAAACGAACAAAAAAATTAATAAAAATATAGACTTTTAATATTGGAAGTTTACGTGGTTTGACTGTCCATAAAAAAATAACTCAATTGTAGTGTTTCCCATCCTTATCGTTAACTAGACCCGTTAATCAATAGTTTGGTTTTGGAGAATAATCTTAATGGATTGGAAAAAATGGTGTAAAATTAGTGATGATTGTGCGTGAAGACTACTCTTTTTAGAATTCCTACGTGAATGCACGCGTAGTTCTTGTCCCTATTCATGCAGTTGTAGTTGGACCAAAGAAATAACGTTTTGTAGTAATTTTGAAGAAGATTCAACTAGAAACGGCAGAAGATGATGAATGATCATTTTGTGAACTGCCCAGTCTTCTTAGCATTCAATTCCTTCTTCTCCTTTTTATTTTTATTTTTTTGAGAGTCCCTTCTTCTCTTGAATATATCATTCTTGTTCCTCTTCTTTTTTTGGTCCTATAAGGTATTTATTTATGGAGAGAAATTTATACAAAGTAGCATCTTATTTATAAAACCTCATGGTCCATTCCCATACTTCTCATATTTTAGTGAAATTTTGTAACAAGTATAGATATTTTGATAACCCAAAAATTTCCTATCACGTCAATAGTTTTGTAGTCCAATTGGTCGGCATCTCTTAGTGTTTTTAACCGAAATATTCAATGTTTAAATTTCCTCTTCCCCAACTATATATTGATGTATAAAAAAACAAAAATTCCTATCATTATTTGAGAAAAGTGCAAACTATATGTGTTCTTATATCCCAAAAATTAATCAAGTTATAAAAAAAATAAAAAGTTCAATATTATTACTTATATAGCTCAAATCTACCTTGTATATGCCTGATATGTGACTCACAACACAAATTCAAGGGCGGATAAAAACTTAATCTTTGGATACTAAATATTAAATATGAACAATATATCTTTTAAATTTTAAGAATAAAAACAATAATAAGATTCAAGGCCAACTCTTAGGCTAGGCCATTGTCTATGAGCCCCAATCAAGGAACGGCCCAAAATTTTAGGTTAATAAATAGTTTTACTAAAAACATAATAAAAATAACAGCATAGATGAGTTCTGGCTTCTCTCCCCCACCCTAAGAAGGCCTTAAATTTATTGGCCAATAGAAATTCTACCCAATTAAAATCCTAAAATATTTCCAAAAAAAAAAAAAAAATGTTATGCGACCATGATAATTAGTTTCTTATAATAACTTGAGGATCAATTGTTGTAAACAAGTCTCCCATACTGTAAATTGTCAATAATATTAGTCTCTCTCAAATCAACGCCAAAATCAAAATTGAAAATCGGATCTATGATTTCCTTCACCATGCATCACCTTATCCATCGTAAATTAAAACTCTTTTTTTTTAAATAATAATAATAACAATAATAATAATAATAATAATAATAATAATAATAATAATAAAAGCTTCATCCTTTTCTATTAAAATTTATGCTTGACTATAACATTTAACTCTAGATATGAAATTAATATTGATTTGTTTAGTATTAATTCATTGAATTATGTCTTTTTTTAGGCATGTTAAGGTTGTTGAAGTGATTCCAATATTAAGTGAAATTCAACTAGTAAATCTAATAGAATATATTATATTATTCTATGTTTTGAACTTTATATTATTTTTGTCATATTATCTCAAAATAAATCAACACAACGATATAGTTACTACGTACAATGGAAAACCCTTGTGGAAAAAATCCAATAGGTAGTTTGAAACTTACCACCAAATTCTACAATATAATTACGTATATAAACATAATCATAATAATAAACATATCATAATTATCGAATTTTATATTTAGATAAAAATAAAAATAAAAGTGAGAAGAAATTATATTATGTTAAACTTTCCTGTGCATTGCACCGATTACATGACTAGTCAATATATATAAATATATATATATATAAATATATATATATAAATATATATATATATATTGTGTGTGTGTAAACATATAAGGGAGAGAGAAATGTGTTCTAACAAAAATGCACACCAAAAACTCCACTTAAAGCTATGATAATATATATAAAAATAGTTAAAGGTGTTTGACTTTAATTTGGTTGGTCTCACCATAATTTTATGTTACATAAACTTTTGAAGTCTCACAATTTTACACGTTATTATTTTAATATATTTTTTAATTATTTAAATTTTATTTTATATCTGAACCCTCAACCATCCATTAAAATTTTGGTAAATTATATTTTCTTTAAAACATGAAAATATATAATTTCATATACAAACATATATAATCATAATAAATGCCTAATGGTAAAATATATAGTTCCATGTACAATAGAAACGATACAAATACAATAAAAATAAATATCTATTATTAATAATTACCAATTTACCATAATTTTCAAATTTCATAGAAAAAAAGAGAAAAAAAAAATCATATTATGTTAAGCTATATGGTAAATAACCAAATTAATTTAAGAAATGTGTCAAGTATTTATATCTGTCACTCCAAAAGAGGGAAATTATATAAACCTCTTAAAAATCCAAAGACATTTCAATTCCAATAAAGTCAGAATGTGTGTTATATGGGGTTTCCAAATAAGGAAGCTGTGTCAGTATTTATTACTTGCTTACACCAGATACTCTGTTCATACTAATAATTATTAGTATTAAATTATTAATGGAGAATCTGGAACTCTGTATATTAAACTTAATAAAACTCTCACATTTTTTTTTACAATACTTGGAGTCTTGGACAGTAAAATTTACCACTTTCTTCTATAGAATAAAATATTTTTTTGGGAAATTGAAACTAGAAGTGTGAATTTAAGAAAATAAATTAATAAGTGGACCGCAAGATTTGAAACTTTTGACCTCGAAGGTCCAATGGTGGAAACATAATATTTTTTGTTTTTTCTATATTCTTCAAATGCTACTTTTTCTTACTATTTATTTTCAAATTTTGCAGTAAGTGCAGTGGTCATCTCTGCCATCAACAACACGTTTGAAGCTGATTGGGATTATTCCAATGTTATCATCACTATTTAACCGAACCATTTCTCAGTTTGATTTTTGTGACTTTTTTATTTTATTTTATTCTGTTTGTAGAAGACAGGCCAACCCTTTGGCCCACTTTATTGCAATCTGGGTTACCTCTTGTAATACCGAAAGGCCCACCCTCTTCTGTCATTCTCTTGTTATAGATGGGCTTGTCCCTTTGGGGTTTTCTGTTTTATTTTTATTTTTTAAAATATGATGAGATATTCTAGAATTACACCATTTTCCACTACTATTCTATGTAGCAAATTGTGGCTAGTTGCATGTGATTTTTTCAAGTGGACCCATTATTTTTTCTACATCATTCAAAAAAAAAAAAAACATAAAAAAGTTGTAAAAAAAGGTGTGTGAAAAGGTGCAACCTTAGATTTATTGTAATATAATTTCATTCTTTTACTTAGAAAAAAAAAAAAAAAAAAAAGCCTCCTAAGCATTATAAAACCAATTTGGAAAACAAATCGCATAGGAAAAATACTTGTATGTTTGGGTCAATCTTTATGTGACATGTTTTTTACTTCATAGTTCTTTCTTCTAGTGAAAAATTGAAACTTGTGCACATTAGTTAGTACTTAGTAGTGACTGGCTCTCAGGAAAAAAAAAAAAAAAGATAGTAGTGACAGGAAAATAAATTTACTTATTTACTTATTTCTCAGAAGTGTGAATTTAAGAAAATAAATTAATAAATAATTAGGGATGTCAAACCGATAATAAATAGAATTTTGAGGGAAATTATGTCATTGGCCACGATGAGATGAATATAACTGCTTACGGAATAAACAAGTAGAACTTTCATTTTCATAAAACATTAAAACACGAAAAATAACAATATTCTATAATAATATATATATATATATATTTATATAATAGATTCATTGGAATTGCTCCAACTTATCTTTTGAAAATAGTAATATTATATACACAACATTTTTTAGGAGGTTTTTTTTTTTTTTTTTTTTCATATGCCCATCATTGGCACTAATTTTTTTTTTTTTTAATCATTCACAATTTATCACTTTCATTGTTATGAAAAAAAATGTGTACCTACGCTAATTGTTAAAAAATTAGTGTCTTCACACTCTTGCACCCATTCCAGAAATGGGCCACTTGAAATCTACTAGTTAAATTGTGTGAACATTGAGGTGCTCTGATGGAATCCGATGTATTACTGTTGGTATGATCGAACCCAAATATCAAGGTACTAAGATGTATATAAATGTAAGAGGCAGAGCCTTCATAGGGTGCCAATTAGTGTTTGGCCCTATCTTCTTAAGCTTTGTTGTAAAAACGCCCACAAATGTAGGTACGTTAAAAGTGTTATTTGATTGACAAGAAAGAATTTTGCGGTAGCTTTGTCTTTAAAGAATAAGTTAAATTATACTAAAACCAGATACAAGATACAAACGGTACAAACCACAACGCAAACACTCAGCAGAATGACTGCAGAACACAACCAACACAGACAAAAACAAAACATAGCACAAAATCCTAAAGACACAGAACAAACTACTGTTCCTTCGACATAGAAAAGAAATATTCCACCAATGTTACTGAGGGAATTAAGAACATTTTTTTTCTCAGGAGCAAACTCTATGATTTTAATGCAAAAATGGCCTATCTGATAAGATTTTGCATTTATACACCTTTGCATTTCTTGAATAGAAAGATGGTAATAGAAATGCATGGTGAGTTCGATAAATGTATACTTCATCTTCTCACATAATAGTAGTTTGACTAAGTAAATTTATAGTGAGACTCATTATTTTTGTGAGATATGGAGTATGCATTTATTGTACTCTCAAAATATTTTATAATTTTCCGAAGAATTTAAAAGCTCTTACGTAGGTTATTAACGTTTGTACTAAAATAAAATTACAAGTGTCATTATATGGACACAACACACATAGAAAGGCCTAACTACTTAAAAGCCTTGGAAACACCAATAATTAGCCCATGACAATGTGTACTCTCTCTTCTTATATAATAGTGAGTTCGACTAAATAAA
The DNA here is from genome assembly GCA_030021035.2 of Notholithocarpus densiflorus. Taxonomy (NCBI): domain Eukaryota; kingdom Viridiplantae; phylum Streptophyta; class Magnoliopsida; order Fagales; family Fagaceae; genus Notholithocarpus; species Notholithocarpus densiflorus. The sequence goes on along the minus strand of JARYZH020000089.1, from coordinate 551,787 downwards.
TTCATGGTAAGATTCAATTTTTAAGTGAGATGAAGAGTGTGGGGTCATGGGCCCAAAATCATACAATGGGGCGTGGGGCTTTGGCCGAGAGCGTGGTAGTCCGAGTCCGAGGAGATATCGGCAGTCCGAGTCCGAGGAGGAATATCTCCTCGGACCAGCTAAAGCACGGTCATATATAAGTCCTAAATGGTCAGAGTGACATTCCAGGAAGTTCTAAAGGATAGGAACTCAAGAATATCTAAGGGAAATCTACTAACACCGCATTTATGTGAACAAGACCCCTGAACAATGTTATCTCGGTTACCGCAACTCACAGAACGCTAGAGAAAGTGTCTGATGGGACAGACACTCAAGTATAGGCTTGGATGATCAACAAGTGGAAGGCCAAGATCGTTCAAAAGGGACTATATAATAGGAGAAACCCACCATGGAGAGAGGATCCGGAGATTAACAGAGAAAGCACAGTAGCAATCTCAAGAACCCCTGTAATCATTATCATTCAATATTTACTAGAACAAAGCTCCTCGGATTGTGCCGAGAACAAACTTTCTTTGATAAACTCAGTTCATCTCTGTTTGATTGTCATGAACACCATATTAACTGTTATCCATGCACTAAAGTCTAGCTCTTTGACCCACTCTTTACAAATTTATTGTACTGGGCTCATTGGTCCAAGATCCCATACACCTTGGGCTTGGGTTGCAAAACGTGTCCCTACAATTGGCACCGTCTGTGGGAAGAGCTTGTGTGTTAGTAAGTGCAACGGTTAATCATGGTAGGATCAAACTCCCATCAGCAAGAGTCCCTGGAGAAGACCATTTTGGCGGTGGAACATGCTACACGAAAGCTTCCCTATTTTTTCCAAGAACACACACAGTTGTTGTCAAAACTCAGCTTCCGTTTAGGTCTACACTTCGAAGTATTGATTACGCGGGGAGGATTGCTAAATGGGCCACAGTTCTAGGGGCTTCTAACATCAAGTATATGCCCCGTACCTCTGTCAAGGGGCTAGTTCTCGCAGGTCTAGTAGCCCGGTTCGCTGAATTCCCATTGGAGAAAGAAGCCGAGAATCAAGGCATGGATGGAAAATCGATCGGCATAATCTCCCTGCAAAAACTTCTATTCTGGAAAGAATATATTGATATCTTCTAATCTTTTGAAGCGGTTAAACAGAACCTTAGCTATGCCGAATCCTCAGACCTCCTACTTTGGAGAAATTAACAGGCACTAGCATCTTTTGAAGCGGTTAAACAGAACCTTAGCTATGCCAAGTCCTTGGACCTCTTGCTTTGGGAAAATTAACACGCACTGGAATCTTTTAAAGCGATTAAACAAAACCTTAGCTATGCCGGGTCCTCGGACCTCCTGCTTTGGGGAAATTACGGGAGATATTTCCCTACTTTCTTTGAGTTTTTGACAGAGTTTTCTCAATGATTCTGTTGTGATTTTCTATTGCTGGATCCTCCTTTCAATGTTGGCTGTCTTCCCCTTTTATAGTGTCATTCTATGGTTCGAATACCACTGATTCTCCCCCCTTGGCTCCCTGGGTACCAAAGCCCCTATTATGTCAGCCACTTTAATGGCTGGTTCTTTCCCTGTTTTTGATATTTTTCATCTTTTAGTCCTGTTTCTCTAAAAGTCACTTGCTGACTTTCCATTCCGAGGCGTCCTTGGGCAGCTAACCTTCAATCTCTCTTCTTTCAAGGCTTCTTACTTTTTAGACTCAGCTTTTGGTTGTCTTTCCTTGCTGTCATTTTTCCCAAGTGAGCGGAATCCATTTCTGCTAGGTTGAAGGTTTTCCCAACCACTTCCCTTTATAATTCTTCATTCTGGGTTCCCCGAGGTACCAACCTTTTGTTCATGAATTGTCACTCTCCAAGCTTTCTGGTTCTTTGCTACACCACTGGGTGCTTGAGAAGGACATATCTGTTTTTCGTTTCTTGTATTTCGTGGTACCCCTTTTGCGTTATCTCAATCCCACTTTAGCTGTACTGCACGTCCCGAGCCTCTGGTAGCCTCTGGTCGAGATCCTTGCTGCATGTCCTTTGGTCTTGCCCGAGATCCTTGCTGCATGTCTTCTGGTCTTGCCCGAGATCCTTGCTACATGTCCTCTGACCGAGATCCTCTTCTTTTTTCTTTATTATTTCTTTCTTTTTCCTTCTTTTTGGGACTTTGGGCCTTCATGATCCTTCTTAACTTCATGAATTGGGCCTTCTTTTGTTAAGGCCCATGGTCTTTCCTTACTTTTCATGGAATGAGCTTTCTTGTGAAATTTTGGCCCTCAACAGAGTTTTTACCACTTGCTGTGATTTTGACTCATCTTGTGAGTTTTTACCACACTTGTGATTTTAGCTTGTAATTTTAACTTATCTTGTAAGTTTTTTACCACCTTTGTAAGTTTAGCCTATGATTTTAACTTATCTTGTAAGTTTTTACCACATTTATGATTTTAACTCGTCATTTGAGTCTTTTCCATATTTTGTGATTCTAACCCTTTTGAGTTTCTACCACACTTACGATTTTTGCTTGTCATTCAAGCTTTTGTCATTCTCGTTTGTGATTTTGACATTCTACCAAACTTTATTGAAAAAAAAGGATGGCTGAACAAGCCTTATTATTTCATGCATTCCTCATATACGAGGGAATTACAAGGAAAACAGCAAACTAAAAATAGCTATAACAAAATACTTGAAAGAAAAGAAATACTTAGAAAAAATAATTAAATCTCGCTTATCTGATGTGTCGTCAGGCGAGGTGCTTTTTACAAACAAAGCTTATTAAACCAAGCGGTAGCTTTTACTGATAGTACTTCTTGAGATGTTCCACGTTCCAAGGACGAGGAAGTGGATTGCCTTCCAATTCCTTCAAATAATAGCTCCCTCGTTTGGAGTAACGGACGACCTTGTATAGACCTTCCCAAGTAGGCACTAACTTCCCTTGCACTAGATCCTTAATAGCTTGGGAGACTTTTCGCAGCACCATGTCGTCAAGGTTGAACCTTCTGAGTTTTACCCTCTGATTGTAGTACTTTTGCATTTTTTGTTGGTACCAAGCCATTCTCAAGGCTACCTTATCTCTAACTTCAGCCAAAAAATCCAAGCTGAGTCTCAGTTCGTCATTGTTTGTACCTTCATCGTAATGAGCTTGCCTAAGACTAAAGACTCCTATTTCGGCTAGAATAACTGCTTCAGTGTCGAAGGCCAACTTGAATGGAGTTTCTCCTATTGGTGTTCTTGTTGTTGTCCTATAAGCCCATAATATCCCAGGCAACTCTTCAGGCTATGCACCCTTTACCCCCTCAAGTCGTGCTTTAATGAGTTTAAGCAAAGTATGATTTGCTACTTCTGTCTACCCATTAGCTTATGGATGCCCAGGTGACGAGTAGTGATTTTGTATCCCTAGCTCTGCGCAAAACTCCTTGAATTTTCGACTATCAAACTGACGACCATTATCAAATATTTTCGTCCTAGGAATGCCAAACCTACAGACGATGTTCTTCCAAACAAAGGTCTGTATCTTGTCTTCGGTGATTACTGCTAATGGTTCTGCTTCAACCCATTTGGTGAAGTAGTCAATGGCTACAAGCAGGAACTTCACTTGCCTCTTTCCCAAAGGAAGTGGGTCGACAATGTCCATTCCCCATGTAAAAAATGGCCAGGGTGAAGAAATGCTCGGCAATAACTCCCTAGGTATATGCTGCACGTTGCCAAACCGCTGACATTTATCACATTTCTTCACAAGTTCAACTGCATCCTTCTGCATAGTTGGCCAAAAGTAGCCTGCCTTAATCGTCTTTCCTACCAAAGATCGTGGCCCGGAATGGTTACCACAGACACCTTCATGTATCTCTTGTAGTACTTATGTTGCTTTGTTAGGGGTCAAGCATTTCCAAGTATGGCATTGAGAATCCTCTTTTGTAGAGTTCTCCATTCAAAACAGTGAACCTTGCTACTCGAACTCTGACCTTCTTCGCCTCTGATAAGTCAGATGGGAGTTGGCCGTCTCTGATGTAGGATATGATTGGTTCCATCTAGTTGCTTGGTTTTTGAATCGCAAGGGTCTACAGTCCGTCAATACTGGGGATTGGCTGAACCTCCATAAGCAAGCCTACTGTTGCTGGAGCATCTTCAGTTGAGGCAAGCCTAGCTACCTCATCAGCAGCTGAGTTTTCTTCCCTTGGGATTAGCTTGAGTTTAACGTTATCAAACTCGTCAATGAGCTAGCTCGTCAGTTGTAGGTATTTCTTCATCCTTTCCTCCTTTGTTTCATATTCGTTGGTTATTTACCCAATAATCATGTTTAAAATTAGACCTCAATCTCAGATTCTTGACTCCCAAGGCTCTTGCAACCCTTAAGCTGGCAAGGATTGCTTCATACTCCACCTCATTGTTCGTTGCTAGAAACTGGAGTTGAACCCCATATTTAAGGACGTCATTCTCTGGCGACGTCATTATAACACCGATGCCTTCAAGTCTTGTTACAGACGAGCCATTTGAGCAAGTTGTCCAATACTCTACTTCTTGGTCAGGGTCTGGAAGAGTGAATTCCACAATGAAATCTGCTAAAACTTGTGCTGTGATTACTGTTCTTGGCCTGTACTTAATGTCAAACTGGCTTAGCTCAACTGCCCACTAGACCATACGACCTATAGCATCTGGTTTGCTCATTGCTTTTCGGATTGGCTGGTCTGTCATAACTATAATGGTATGAGCCTAGAAGTATAGACGAAGCTTTCTTAAAGCCACGATTAATGAGAAGGCCATCTTCTCCATGTGTGGATACTTTGCTTCGGCACCCTGAAAAGCCTGACTAGTGTAATACACTAGCCTTTGTATCTTGGATTCCTCGCGGATCAGAGCAGAACTGACGGCCGTCGGTGATACAACCAAGTATAAAAACAAATCTTCTCCTTCAACTGATGGGTTAACAATGGAGGCTTGGCCAGATACTCCTTGAGGCTCTGGAAGGCTACCTCACACTTGTTCGTCCACTGAAAAGCCTGCTTAAGAACTTTAAAGAAGGGAAAACACCTGTCAGTAGCCTTTGGGACAAACCTGTTTAATGCTGTTACTCGCCCCATCAGTCTTTACACCTCCTTGACTGTCTTGGGAGAAGCCATGTCGAGTATGGCTTTAACCTTCTCTGGGGTCGCTTCAATTCCCCATTGAGACACCATGAAGCCTAGGAATTTTCTTGATGAAACTCCAAAAAGGAACTTCGTAGGGTTAAGCTTCATCTTATACCTTCTTAAAGTGTCAAATGCCTCTTGAAGGTCTGCAAGATGGGTTTTAGCTTCCCTGCTTTTTACGAGCATATCATTTACATAGACTTCCATATTCCTTCCTTTCTGCTTGCTAAACATTTGATTCACCAACCTTTGATAGGTGGCTCCTGCGTTCTTCAATCCGAACGACATAACTTTATAGCAATATAGGTCCTGGCTAGTGACGAATGCAGTTTTCTCCTGACCTTCTTCCTTCATTAGGATTTGGTTATAAATTGAAAAAGCATCCATGAAGGTTAGTAGTTCATGGCCAGCCGTTGAATCAATAAGCTGGTCAATTCTAGGAAGGGGAAAATTGTCTTTAGGACATGCATTATTCAAATCAATGAAATCCACATACATTCTCCACTTTCCATTGGACTTCTTTACCATAACCACGTTTGCAAGCCACTTTGGATAGTAGACTTCTCTAATGAATCCGGCAGTAAAAATTTTTTCCACCTATTCCATGATTGATTTATTCCGCTCTAGAGCAAACACTCGTCTCTTCTGTTGGACGAGCTTCTTTGTTGGGTCGACGTTAAGACTGTGCTCTATCACTTGTCTGTTGATTCCCGGCATGTCCTCATGACTCTATGCAAAGACATCTAAGTTCTTTTTCAAAAACTTCACCAATTCGTCCTTCAAAGTCTGTTGAAGCTCTTTTCCTACCTTGGTGGTTTTGGACAGGTCCCCTTCTACTAGCACTACATCTTTCACCTCCTCCATAGGTTTAGGTGGTTCTTCTTCTACCATCCAAGTGTGATTTTCCCTAGATGTCAGGACCGCCTGGTAACATTCTCGAGCCAAAAGTTGGTCTCCAATGATTTCTCCAGTTCTGTGGGGGGTCGAAAATTTCACTTTCAGGCAATATGTGGAAGTTACTGCCTTAAGGTGATTAAGTGTTGGTCGCCCAAGAATCACATTGTAAGATGATGGGCAATCAATGATCAAGAAGTCTACCATCCTCGTCACTTGAGCAGGGTAGGTCCCTACTGTAATCTGTAGTGAAATTATGCCTTTCAAATAAACATGATCCTCGTTGAAGTTGACTAATGGAGATCCAAAAGGCTTAAGGCGCTTTGGATCCAACTTCATCTGCTGGAAAGTCGTCATGTACATTACGTCTGCCGAGCTTCCATTATCCACCAACACTCTTCTAATATTAAACCATTCAATGGTTAGCATAATGACTAGGGGATCTTCATGGGGTTGCTTGATCCCTTTCACATCTTGCTCGGAGAATACAATGTCGTCATTCCCAGTGCGACGATGTTTTGCCATTGGGTGATTGACATGGACGCTGTTCACCTGCCTCTGAACTGCCTTCCTCAGGGACTTGTATGATCCTCTAACGATTGTTCCCCCAGTGATCGTCCTTATCTCTCGCACGATGGGTTTGAGATTGTCCTAATCTTCCTCTGTTTGGTCCTCAGTGGGTTTCTCCTCTGTCCGCTGTCGAACTTGATAGTCTTTCTTAACAAACTTCTGGAGCCTTCCTCTCTGGATTAACTCCTCTATCTGTTCTTTCAAATCCCGGCACTCGTCTGTGTAATGTCCATGGTCTTTATGGAAGCGGCAGTACTTCTTTGAATCTCTTCGCTTCGAGGACGTGCTTAATGACTTAGGCCATTTCAAGGCAGGGTCATCTTTTATCTGCATGAGGATCTTGTCCATAGGCATTATCAAAGGGGTGAAGTTTAACTTCTTCTTTGATGATGCCTCTAGACTACTTTTGCTAGTCTTACCTTCTGTATGACTATCTTTGCACTCCTTCTTCTTACTTTGGGACTTTACGCCTTCATCCTTCTTTCGTTTGCCCGTCAGTCCTTTTGTCGTCAACGCGTCTTCCCCATTTATGTATTTTTGCGCTTTAAACAACAGATCCGTCATCGAGGTTGAAGGAGTTTTCCCGAGGGAGAAAACGAGGTCAGGGTTGTTCAGCCTAGCCTGGAAGGTCGTCATTATCACTTGCTCATCAGCCTCGTCAATTTCCAGGACTGATTTGTTAAATTGCTTCACATATTCCCTCAAGGTCTCTCCTTCTTGCTGTTTCACAGTTAGTAGGTAGGAGGTAAGCCTCTTATGGCGTTGGCCTCCAATGAAGTGAGGGACGAATGAGTCACTTAGCTGGTCAAAGTTCGAAATAGACGCTGCGGGCAGTTTACTGAACCATACCTGTGCTGCTCCCCTAAGGACTGTTGGGAATGTCCTGCAAATAACTTTGTATGGGGTCTATTGGGGGCTCAGAACTGTTTTGAATGCTCCTATATGGTCCAAAGGATCTTTAGTTCCATCATAGACCTCCAGTTGAGGAAGACGGAATTTAGGAGGCAAGGGGCACTCCAGAACGCTAGCTGTGAAGGGTGAGTCAGTCCTCTTGATCATGCCATCCAGGTTCATTGCTGTTTTCCCTTTCATGGCGTTCTTGACCTCGTCCAACTCCTTCCTCATGTCTTTCATCATTTGGTCACTACCACGAGTTGACTGCACGGTATGCTCTGATCTGCTATTCTCTGGACTATGGGCCTCATCATCATTGTCATTGCGATTGCGTCAAGACTGTGACATGGTCGAAGTCTCAGGGCACACCCTCCGCTTTAATTCTTCATTATGTTTCATCAACTCTTGCACGTTAGCAATGAGTGCTTGAATCTGTTGGGCCATTACGGTTGGGTCCGTAAAAGGTGATGAAGTGGAAGTGTCCATATGTCTTGAGGAACTTTGTCGGTAGAGATACGATGATGACTTGCCTGAGAGAATTGCAACTTAATCGTTCCCACAAACGGCACCAAACTGATGAAGTAGGAATTTTCCTCGTCAGTATGTTCCTCGTTAGTTGATGAACGACCTGTAAAACCTGTGTCACAGAAAGCACTCAACAGATAAAGGCACCAGTTTGGGGCCTGCCAAAGACCCTCTGATGCTTAAGTTAGCTTGTTCTTTTCTGAAAAACTATAATATATATAGCAGTGTGTGTTCACGTCCTTTTACCTGGTTTCTCAGGCTTTATATAGCCTTAAGTTGAGTTAATACTTAGCAAACCGTTATGTTGCAGCAGGGTAATCAATGCTTAATGATTGCAATTTAACTCCAACGTTTTTTATTCATAACTGGTCCTTAATTCCGCATTATTGGATGACGGTAATAGTAATTTTCTATTCATTGCTCAGTTATTGATTGCTGCTTGGAGTTAATGCACATACACTCGTCCATACCCTTACTCGTCACTGTCAGTGATGGTTTGCAGGTAATGGGCGAGCATTTATATGCTACTCGTCATATACAATAAGAACTTTTATGATAAGAATTGAGAATGCCACGGGGCCCACGAGTACATTTGTGATAAAAACAATCATCCCACTTTTTGATTACTCGACTAAGAATTTTGCTTGGCAATCTCTTTTGCATGAAAATTAAATGACATTAATGAGTATATAATGAAAGCTTATAAGCATCTTTGTTACTATATTTTCTAATATGGAAATCCAATTGGGATATTACATTTCTTGTTTGTGGAACTTACCTTCAATGGAAGACTTGATATTTTCACAAAAGATGTTCATGACACAATGCCAAGCTTTTTTTTAGGAAAAAACAATATGGAAGGAATTGTTGGACTTTCCTTATGTAGCATCGTATATAAAATTAATGAGACCTATATTTTCTCACAATTCCTAAAGCCTATATAAACCCAACCATTGCAAATCATTTCTCTCACCCTAACCTATCAAAAACAAAACAAAATTGCATCCTGAAAATTGAAGGATGAAAGGATGGTGTATAACAAAACCATTTTGGAACATGTGATGGCAATGATTGGTGGTCTGTGGGTCTGGAAGGTGTACTTCTATAAGGAGTTCAGCATCAAAGGCTGAAAATAGGAGGTTGTTCCTGGTGCATCATGAAGTTTGGGTTCCATATCCAAATAACAAAATGTTTTACATATATTTTATACAATAAAAGTGTGTGTTCTTTGATTTCAACATCTCTCACCAGTATTGGGTATCATTAGGAAATGAATTTATTAATGAACTTGAAAGCTCGAAAATGTGTTAAAACACAAGAGCTATTTAGACCTCCAAATTAAAAGATTACAGCTAGATTGCTTTTACTCTAACTTATCTAAGTGAGGAAACAAGAGTAAATGAAGCGTAATAAACTGATACTATTTTAGTGCATAAAGATGAACAACAAACAATAAAAATAAAGCACAAGAGTAAGGGAAGAGAGAATGCAAACATAAGATAACACGCCGATGTGTTATCAAAGAGGAAACCGAAGAACTCGACGAAAAACCTCTCCGTCACCCTCCAAGCGGTAAATCGATCCACTAGACAATAAGTTTGGATACACGAATAGCAAGAGACCCTCTAAACCTAATCTACCTAATGTACTTAAGCCCTCCAAGCTCCTACTCCAACAAGGCTTCTCGGAACAGTGTCTTGTCTAGCTTTCCATATCTCGCAATACGCCCGATTGCATCCGCCAAGCCTCACTGGCTTCTTTTGGCAAATTCCCAAAACTTCCCAAGCTCCAAAACACTCTCTACACTCTGAATAGGTATGAGTTGTGTTTAGGTACAAATCTCTTATCAAGGTATGACAATGGGTGAGGGAAGGAGAAGCGGCTAGAATGATTTCTCACTGAGGATGAGTAGTTCTCTCTCTAAAAGATGGGTATGTGTGTTGTAGAAAACCTATCTAGGGTTTTTCTCTCTGAATGGCCTCCTTTACTTTTGTAGGTAATGAGGGTATGTATAGTATGAGTGAAGGGTAAGAAAATCACACTTAAAAATCCTCCAGGCAGAGAGTCTCATGGGAAGGCCTTACCCGCGAAATACTCGCGAAATTGAGAGCCCAACACGACTCTTCAGCTTCCAGTCATGTGCTTCTCACATGCCCTTTTCGCGGGAACCTTTCTCGCGAACTTTCGCGAGCTAGTCGTGAAATGCACTGATCTTCATTTCATGCTTAATTCTTCACCAACTTAATACTAAACCCAATACAATAAAATCCCACAAAATACAAGGAAATAAATTAAAGCAAATACAACACTTTTTTTTGTTATGGAATAAAGCCAACATAAAACATAGTTGTAAATCACAACTTTACAATCTCCCCCTTTGGCTATTCCGTGACAAAACACCCTAAAACAGACTCTAGAGTTAAACGTGAGTTTGGGAACAATGGCAAAACTCACTCACACCTAAATCTAAAACCTGTGATGAACTTGGAACATATATACCTGTAACCTAAAACACTTGCACAAAACACATTAGACCCTCAAGGTAAATCAAGTGATAAAATGGCAAGTATAATGTAACAAGTAAAATGTGATCAAGTAAACATGATATGAAACATGTGAGAAACTTGATCATACACCAAACAGTCATATGGAAATGACTACAATGATCATATAGCAAAGCAAATGATCATCCGAACATGCAACCAATAAAACACAATAGCATAAGGATGTATGCATGTACAACACATAAACACGATGCGATGAGAGCAATAAAGCAAAGATACTAAATGTAACTCAAAGCACCATAAAACAACGAGAAAACAAGCATAAAGTAAAACAAGACAAAACAAGGTTTTCTCAAAAAGAATGTCTTATCCCCCTTGGTATATGCATCTCTCCTATGGCTTTCTCCCCCTACGAATGTGCACGAGATAGAATTTCTCCCCCTAAGAGTGTGGACATGAGTCATATAGAAATGACGATACTCACCGGTATACTCTCCAATGTACTCTCCCCCTTTTTGTCACGAATAGACAAATTAATTAAGAGTAAGGAGGGAAAGAAAAGAAGATATGAACAAGGGTAAAATATGATGCATGAGAGGTGCAAGAAGAATGAGAAAATGAAGCTCAAACAAAAGACAAAAACACCTTTTTTAAAAAAATGCTACAAAGCATAAAGAACATGACATGCTAAGGATGATGGAACAAAGTATAGACCAAGTCATGACATAGACACAAGACCATGTTATATGTGCTAAGAATGTTGAAAAATCTGGTTTTGTATCTCATACAAAACGCACAGCAGAAGCAACAAACATGGATCTACTTTATTCATGAAAGATAACATGTAACCTTGAATTCTAGAATAAAGAATAGAAAGCGTACTTTGATGCAGTGAAATTCAAAACCAAGACTTGAGAATACCTTTAATCTTCATCTCAATTCCACATGGTGCTCAAGATAAGTGGTCTCTCAATCAGTCCTTTTTTACATAGATCCTCAAAGAAAAATCCTTCTTTTTTCTCTTTGAAGAAAAACTTATTTCTTTTCTTTTCATCATATGTACATACTAACTACCGTAGTAGTTCCTTTATTTAATAACTCTTATTAAATAAAAACTGATTATCTAATTGGGTTAGCCTTTTGGGCCTACCCAATTGGGTTTTAGTTTGTGGCTTGAGATGAGACTAAAGGGAACAAATAAAACTCTAGCTCTAATGGGCCTTGGGCTTTTCTACCAACTCTTGACAAGTCCAAAGTTACCATTAATCATATTCAATACCACTATAAGAATATAATTGCACTCTAGGTCTTATTAATAAATTATATCTCAAGACTTTATTATACATACAACCCTTTCATTAAAATATTCGTAGTAATACAAAGTCATGAATGTTGACTGCCACTTTGAAGATTACTACATCTTAATCCTTGAGTACCCTGTTTAATCCTTTATGTTATTCATCATATATTTATGAAATACAATTTCATAAATATATACTTTAGTAACTCCTTACTAAAGTGGTTGGGCCCAACACTCTGAATAACCAAACTCAATAAACTTATCTCAAGAGAATATTTTATATCTTCGTTAAGAGATTATGAATTCCATCTTAAGAATATATGTTCCATCAACACTAAATGCAGCTGCCCAACATACTGAGGTTTTGATCGTGTCTTATAGATCTCACTCCTGATATATCAAAGCAACCTACACCTCATGATCAGGTCCATTATTCTCTCAGGATTTAGAGTTGATGTAAATAGAAGTTGTGAGATTTATTATTCATTTGACAGTTGTTAGGAGAATAATAAATCTCACAGCGGTCCAATCCAATATGTCTTAACTCTTAAAACATATCAACTAAAAGTCTCCACTTCTATGATCAAGACAAATCATCTTAGTTGATATGTTATAGTCTTCACAGATGAGATGCCCAATTTCATCACCGACTACGAACTAAAATTCTGAATTTACAAAGTACTTGTGATTTATATCTTCTGTGACTTTTCACATAAATCACATACTATGCATCTCATGGACTAAGATAATGTCTCATTAGTTCATTAATAAATAGTCTCATATAATTAAACAATTTAATTATTTATGACATGTCAATAAATTGGATTTTAGGGCATACACCCTAACAAAGAAGTCTAAAAGGACATAACTAGCATGAGTGAATGTAAAAACATGTCAAGTGATCAAGTGTGTGCAGCAAAGGTGCATCAAGTGTGCATGTGAGATGCATGACCAATGCATGAGCAAGCACTCAAGGGGCAAAGTGTATAAAACACACAACCAATGATCAAAACATGATAAACATGAATAACTATGGTGATCCCCAAAATTGGTACTCATCGAAGTCCAAAACAACGAGAAAATGCCATTTGGGCATTTTATCAAACACTTAGAGTGCACACACTACACATGTATGTTAAATAATGCATGAACATATGAAAATCTTGCCTAAATACATGTTATTTTTGCCACAAAGGGCCAACATCCAAAGCAAATCATCATTTAAAACAAGACCCAATCAAAAAGATTGACAAAAAATAAGTTTTCCAACTCCCATTTGAGAAAGTCCCAACTATGAACATAAAACCCCCCAAAAACATAATCTAAGGATTAAAATTGATGAAAAGAGTTAAAGATTACCTTAGAGATGTTTATGGAATGTAAAACACTTGAAATTAGTTGAGTTTTGATGTTGAAGCATTAAAATAGGGGTTTGGGAGAAGATGGGAGACGTTTAAAACAAATGTCCGACGAAATGCCCTTTAAAAAGCTGATTTGGGAATTTTCGCTAGTATCTCGCTGGTTAGCTTCCCATGAAAATTTCGCTGGTAAGCTTTACTCGTGAAACTGTCGTGAAACTCTCTATCCAAAGCTAAAAAACTTGAGAATTGGACCCTTTAACTCATGACTGAGCTTATACATGAAATAAGTCAGGAAAACACGCAGAAAACATGTTTTTCACACAAAAACAACTTGAAACACTTTGAAAAACATGGGTGATACAAATCACTTCCAAAAGCAAACAAAAAGAACAAAAATCTTTTTGATTTGATCCACATATGGTTAAGCACACACACATCACATTTGAACATGTACAATCACACAAATGAAATAGACATTCATTGAACATTAGACTTGTGTGTTATGTGTGTGTATCAAATGTGGAATAGTCCTTAGTCTAGAGTGAAACTTCAATGATCAATTCAATCAAGTCATACACAACTAGTACTAAGTCAAGTGGTTTATCTCAATTATAGAAATGAACATATATGACCTCCCACAAGAAAATGATTACAAATCTTTGAAGCTTTTCCTTTGGCTTCTTTACAAATCATAACATTTGATCAATTTTTGAACAATACATCTCATTTTGAGATCAGTGCCTGAAATTTTTGATATTTCACTTTTGAGAACAAGCCTTTGGCTTTTTGGGCACCATACATTTCAATACAAGTTGCTTTCCCTTTTTCCTAGTCAAATACTAGTATGTGCGACGGTTTTTGCAGCTCATTATCTCTTTTCATTTTGAGATTTACATTTGTTGAGCTCTTTAAGAAAAAACATAAAAACTATGGGAAGATATATAAGCACAAATCTATGCATGTATCAAAATCATCAAGACTATTGACCAATCATTCATGACAAGCTTGAAGATCGATTTACAACAGTCACACATAGATTTCAAGATTCTTTCACAAAGATAAATGTGCATACATAACAAGCTAAGCTTGTAAATGCACTACGCCATTAGTACGAAGGTACTAGGCCAAACTCACATGAGATATGTGCTCAAACATATACGATCAAACTTTTTGAATTTTTCACTTTTTATGTGTTTTTGGATTTTTTACACACACAAAAACAAAAGCATAAAAGTAAGATCAACTGCAAAAACACCAAAAACAATGCATATAAAGAGACGCATGATGCACAAATGCATGACAATGAAACATCTAATACATGAAAGGTCCTACAAAGATCGAAAGAATTAGATCAAGGACCAAAAGAGAATAAACTCAACCATAGGAACCCTTCCTCATCCAAACGGAACAATTGTTTGGAATGAGTGTCTCATGAGAAGTGAGACGAGAGTTGGAAGAATGAGAACCGGAGATGCACATAGATAAGGAGGTAAGAACATTAAAAAATTTCTTCAACAACTTACCATTTTCCCCCAAAACTGGTTTTGCTTTCATAGTACAACTTCCAAAAAGCTCAAGTTTCTTTTTTCTTTTGATTCTTTTAAGAGCTTGAAACTTAGAGCAATGAGGTCTAAGATGACCAATGACCAAAGGCACAACAATGGTGACAAACAATGTGTTTAGGTCCACTAGGCTTTTTGGGAAAGGATCTAGTAACATGGTTTTGTTCTCTCAACTTTGGACATTGAGGTCTTATATGGCCAATCACACCACAATAGTGACAAGTTGGAACAAACTTAGATCCATCCAAAACCTTAGATTGAGATCTAAACGAAGGCTTTGGCTTAAGAGCCTTTCTCTCCACATTTTGATTTCTTTTGTGTGGAGGAATGTACACCGATTTGTCCTTTGAGGTAGAACACACAATAGGCACAAAATCGGGTACCACAACATGATTGCAACAAATATTTTCATCCTTATTAGCAATAGGTTCAGCAATCAAACACTTGGCATGCATCTTAAGAGATTCATTTTCACATTTTAGCTCATCAACAAGTTTGTTAGACAAAACAAGTTTAGCATCCAAGTCCATATTTAAACATTCAAACTCTTTCAGTTTTTCAAGAGAATTTTCAGCAAGCATCTTATATTTTTTAACCAATTTATTGGATTCATTGAACTTAGCAATCAAATCATCCTTTTCACAATGAAACTTGCTCAAATTCTTATGAAACTTCTTGGCTCCTTTCTTCAAGAGTTTGATGTTAGGAAGATCAACAACACCCAAAGATTCATGTAACATGGCATCACAATCATGAGGATAAACACTCATAGAGGCATTTTCACAAGCACATAGCATGTTACAATCAACAATATCCATAGAAGCATACAAAGCATTATCCATGGTAATAAACACAAGGGGTTAAGGATCACACTTAGGTAATAAAACCAAAACAAGTGTACCCACTCTGATACCAATTGAAAGCTCGAAAATGTGTTAAAACACAAGAGCTGTTTAGACCCCTAAATTAAAAGACTACGGCTAGATTGCTTTTATTCTAACTTATCTAAGTGCGGAAACAAGAGTAAATAAAGCGCAATAAACCGATACTACTCTGGTGCATAAAGATGAACAACAAGCAATAAAAATAAAGCACAAGAGTAAGGGAAGAGAGAATGCAAACACAAGATAACACACCGATGTGTTATTGAAAAGGAAACCGAAGAACTCGGCGAAAAACCTCTCCGCCACCCTCCAAGCGGTAAATCAATCCACTAGACAATAAGTTGGGATACACGAATAGCAAGAGACCCTCCAAGCCTAATCTACCTAAGCCCTCCAAGCTCCTACTCCAACAAGGCTTCTCTGAACCGTGTCTTATCTAGCTTTTCGGATCCCGCAATACACCAGATTGCATCTGCCAAGCCTCACTGGCTTCTTTTGGCAAATCCCCAAAACTTCCCAAGCTCCAAAACACTCTCTACACTCTGAATAGGTGTGGGTTGTGTTTGGGTACAAATCTCCTTTTAAGGTATTACAATGGGAGAGGGAAGGAGAAGAGGCTAGAATGACTTCTCACTAAGGATAAGTAGCTCTCTCTCTCTCTAAAAGATGGGTATGTGTGTTGTATAAAACCTATTTAGGGTTTTTCTCTCTGAATGGCCTCCTTTACTTTTGTGGGTAATGAGGGTATATATAGTATGGGTGAAGGGTAAGAAAGTCACACTTAAAAATCTTTCAAGCAGAGAGTCTCGCGGGTATCTCGCGGAAAGGCCTTACTCGCGAAATACTCGCAAAACTGACAGCCTGGCACGACTCTTCAGCTTCCAGTCATGTGCTTCTCACATGCCCTTTTCGAGGGAACCCTTCTCGCGAACTTCTCGCGAGCTAGTCGCGAAATGCACTGATCTTCATTTCATGCTTGATTCTTCACCAACTTAATACTAAACCCAATACAATAAAATCCCACAAAATACAAAGAAATAAATTAAAGCAAATACAACACTTTTTTTTGTCATGGAATAAAGCCAACATAAAACATAGTTGTAAATCACAACTTTACAGAACTGAACTTATAAAGGATACTCCCATTTGCAATGTTATAGCTTGTGTTGGAGCATTTTAATATTATTTAATTAAAATTGATAAATATGACTATACAATTGTAAAGATGTGGGAGTTAATATGAAAGATAAAGAGTTAGTGAAATGTTTAATCTCACATTGAAAATGGGAGAGACTCTTTTATTCTTTTTAATTGTGGTGATTAATTGGTTGATATGTATTGGAGAGTCATTCACCCACTTAATGGATTAATTGTTGGGCTTATTTATT
Organism: Notholithocarpus densiflorus; assembly: GCA_030021035.2. Lineage (NCBI taxonomy): Eukaryota > Viridiplantae > Streptophyta > Magnoliopsida > Fagales > Fagaceae > Notholithocarpus > Notholithocarpus densiflorus. The sequence goes on along the minus strand of JARYZH020000089.1, from coordinate 534,777 downwards.
CTTCAGAAACTCCTTATCTCATCCATTAATTGTGTAACTCCAACCCATCAGATTAAAATCCAGTAATTAATCTAGTAACACCCATTACATTAGAATAATGGACCTAATTATTTAAATTAATTTAGGTAATAATTTCATGAGGCCCATTGAGCCTATAAATAGACTCATTCAAACCCAATCCAGTATATTGCAATATAACAACGTTAAACACACCAAAAAATCCAGCAATTGCAAGCATTCTTATATACTAAAAAATTGAGAGGTTCTTGGCAAAGAAGAGTGTTCTTTTTGGTGGAGTTTTGGACTTGAACACTTTGTACAGAGGTTGTTCTAGTCATACGACATTTGTTGGGCTGTTGTATCATGGGAGAGACAAGTCAAAGAAGCTCTGCACCGGTTACAAAACTTAGCCAACTAAGGGCTTGAATCTCCATAAAGAGAGCAAATGTCGCACCTCAGTCCAAATAATGTTGTATATTTTTTTTCTCTACAAATTAAAAATATTCAAAAGTATTATTTAATTTCTTTTTGTGTTATTTCTATTATTATTGTGTTTGCACCAACAGCCTGCTTCTCCTAGTGCACTGTATATTAGTTGTAGGACTCTTAGCCTTTATCCTTTTGTAAAGGCTTTTTTTGCAACATAAAAGGAGATTGTAAAACTGGTTAAGAAACTCCATTATTTTCTTAAGTATATTTTAACAAATTTTCCTTCTCTTGTACTGATTCATTATAAGATACAAATTTTCTCATATACTCAAAGCAGCTTAAATTTAAACATTTTAGTGAATGTAATAACTAAGGAAATTTACATAATGGGCTTGTTAGAATACAAGGCCAGACTTTAACAGGGTTCATACAATTGATACAAGAACTTTAATAGTTTTTCATATCATAAGGGAATGGGTTTTGCAAATGAGCGTAAGTTTTTCACACACGCATGATTAAATTTGTGTGAACTAGACCATTTAATCAAATTTAATATACACATATATATTACAATCAGAGAGATTTTCTGTGTGTCTCAAATAATTAGAAACCAATAAAGAAGATCGCCAAATCGTTTTATTTGGCCATAGATTATATATAAATAAACAAAATATTAGCACTATTTGTTGTATAATCAGAGAAATATGAACTAGTTCCTACAACGTTAACCAACATTTGCAGCTATCTCTAGAAAGTTGACAAGTAGTTTTTAGCAGGGTTTGAATGTTATCCCTACTAGATTTAATTGCCTATCACTTTGTTTTCAAAGATTTGAATCTTAAAAAGGGAAAAGCATACTTTTTCTTTTTCTTTTTTGATAAACAAAGCATACTTTTTTCAATTGGTCAATGATGTCAACTGCCTCACTATGAGCAAAATCCCTTAGCCACTAGATTTGGGTAAATTGAAGTAATTAGGGTCACCGTCAAATTACAATTATCGAGTAATACTTTGCTATTATTATAACACTAATCGCAGACCAACGCATTGCGTAGGAATATATAAATATTATTTAATTCGGTATAATATATAAAAAGTAACAATTACTTTAATTATCCAACCAAAAAAAAAATTTACTTCAAGTATTATCTATTTATTTTTAAAAAAAAAAAAATTAAACAAATATATCATACTATTTTTTTTTTTTTTATGTTTGATTGATATTTTTTTAAGGTGAACCATATTCTTCTAACTTCTATTGTAGTGTGTTATATTTGCCTAATATATAACTAAAATTTATAAGTTTCAAATTTATTATTTAATTTTCTCATCTCTTAAGGACTTAGCTATGCCGGGTCCTCGGACCTCCTGCTTTGGGGAAATTAACACACATTGGCATCTTTTGAAGCGGTTAAACAGAACCTTAGCTATGCCGAGTCCTCGAACCTCTTGCCTTGGGGAAATTAACACACACTAGCATCTTTTGAAGCAGTTAAACAGAACCTTAGCTATGCTGGGTCCTCGGACCTCTTGCTTTGGGGAAATTAACACGCACTAGCATCTTTTGAAGCGATTAAATAGAACCTTAACTATGCTAGGTCCTCGAACCTCTTGCTTTGGGAAAATTAACACGCACTGGCATCTTTTGAAGTGGTTAAACAGAACCTTAGCTATGCTGGGTCCTCGAACCTCCTGCTTTGGGGAAATTAACACGCACTAGCATCTTTTGAAGCGGTTAAACAGAACCTTAGCTATGCCAGGTCATCGAACCTCCTGCTTTGGGGAAATTAACACGCACTAGAATCTTTTGAAGCGGTTAAACAAAACCTTAACTATGCCGAGTCCTCGGACCTCTTTCTTTGGAGAAGTTAACACGCACTGGCAACTTTCTAAGTATTTAAACTGAACTCAATCATGCCTCGATCCTTGGACCAGATGATGTGGGAAGGTTAACACTCCATGACAACTTTCTAAGTGTTTAAGCTAAACTCAATCATGCCTTGGTACTTGGACCAGATAATGTGGGAAGGTTAACACTCCATGACAACTTTTGAAGCGGTTAAACAAAACCTTAACTATGTCGGGTCCTCGAACCTCCTGCTTTAGGGAAATTAATACGCACTGGCATCTTTTGAAGCTGTTAAATAGAACCTTAGCTATGCCAGGTCCTCAGACCTCCTGCTTAGGGGAAATTAACACGCACTAGCAACTTTTTAAGTGTTTAAACTGAACTCAATCATGCCTCAGTCCTCAGACCAGATGATGTGGGAAGGTTAACACTCTATGACAACTAGGGAAGGCAATCTAAGCCTGACCCGTGGATACCCGGCCCGACCCAACCCTAATGGGTCAAATTTTACCCGGTCCGATTAAAAATAGGGTCGAGTATGGTCCGGATTTTGGAAAAAACCCGGCCCGAACCCGGACCCGACCCGCCCCATTTAAACTTAAAATAAAATTACTAAAATACCTACCTATATATATTTCACTTATAGTAAACCCTAAGTCCCTAACCCTATTTTCATTTCTCTGAACCTCTCTTAACTCAAGCCGCCTCTCCCTCTCTGAAGCTCTGATGTCTCTCAGTGCTCTCACCTCATTTTCTCTCAAGCCTAGCTACACGGTCTCACCCAATCACCCTCACCCTCACTCTCATTCACTCATCGACCCACCCTCACCGTCACTCTCATCACGTGGTGGTCGATATTTGCCAAGGAGAAGCACGTAGGTTAGATTGGAGAGAGATGTGCGAGGTTTAGGTCGTGACATTGATGGCTGAAACCATCGCTGATCATCGGAGATCTTGGTGGTTTGGGATAGAGAGAGGCCGAGCAGGAGTCCGAGATCGGAGATACAGCCTTGGTGGACCGAGTTCTCCATTTTTTTTTTTAGGTTCATTTTTTTTTTTTTTGGGTTCATGTCCTCTCTCAAATCTGTGAGTTTGTGTTTGTGAATCTGTGTTTGTGATTCTGATCTAAATTGATGAACATGATCTTGGGGTTTTTTTTTGGGATTTCTGATCTAGATTTGTGGAGGTCTAGGGCTTCAGGCAACCTTTTTTATTTATTTTTTTATTAGGCCATGGATTGGGCCCTGAAGTGGCATGGGCTGGGCGGGGCTCACGGGACCCATGGGGCTTGACAGGGCGGGTCTGGGGCGCAGGAAAAAACCTGTTTATTAAATGGGGCGGGTTCGAGTTTCTGGGACAGACCTGCGGGTCAGGTTCGGGCATAAAGAAACCCGGCCTGAACCCGACCTGTTGCCATTCCTAATGACAACTTTCTAAGTGTTTAAACTGAACTCAATCATGCCTCGGTCCTCGGACCAGATGATGTGGAAAGGTTAACACTCCATGACAACTTTTCAAGTGTTTAAACAGAATTTTAGTCATGCCTAGCTCCTCGGACCACATACTTTGGGGAAAGTAACGTTCCGTGATATCTATTTGTTTCTAACTAAATGTCAAGACAGACCTAAGATTATCACCGACTCCTCAGATTGGTAGTTCTAAAAGGAGCAATTTACAATACAAATATAGGGCACGTGAAACGGCACTCCCATGGGTGTAAATCAAAGGATCAAGTAGAGTTAACTCTTAAAGAATTCAAAATCCCACTTTTCTCCTCGGATGAGAGGAAAAAACCGGAGTTTTATGGGGCTATTGTGGGGTCATGGGCCCAAAATCATACAATGGAGCGTGGGGCTTTGGCCAAGAGCGTGGTAGTCCGAGTCTGAGGAGGAATATCTCCTCGAACCAACTAAAGCACGGTCATATATAAGTCCTAAATGGTCAGAGTGACCTTCCAGGAAGTTCTAAAGGATAGGAACTCAAGAATATCTAAGGGAAAGCTGCTAACACCGCATTTATGTGGCCAAGACCCCTGAACAGTGTTATCTCAGTTACCACAACTCACAGAACGCCAAAGAGAGTGTTTGATGAGACAGGCACTCAAGTATAGGCTTGGATGATCAACAAGTGGAAGGCCAAGATCGTTCAAAGGGGACTATATAATAGGAGAAACCCACCATGGAGAGAGGATCCGGGGATTAACAGAGAAAGAACAATAGCAATCTCAAGAACCCTTGTAACCATTCTCATTTAATATTTACTAGAACAAAACTCCTCGGATTGTGCCGAGAACAAATTTTCTTTGATAAACTCAGTTCATCTCTGTTTGATTGTCATGAACACCATATTAACTGTTATCCATGCACTAAAGTCTAGCTCTTTGACTCACTCTCTACAAATTTATTGTACTGGGCTCACTGGTCCAAGATCCCATACACCTTGGGCTTGGGCTGCAAAACGTGTCCCTACAAAGAGTATACATTCATTTTATTCCCAAAATTCTATAATCTTCCAAGAAATTAAAGCTTCTATGTAAATTATTAATGTTACTACAAAAATAAAATAACAAGTGTCATCATTCACGAGGACACAACATGTGGAGAGAGGGAAATTATTGTGTACTCCTGGAGTACTATAAATGCGTACTCTCTCCTCTCACATAAATGGTGGGTCCCACTAATTAAATTCATAGTGGGACCCACCATTCATGTGAGAGGAGGGAGTACGTATTTATGGTACTCTGGGAGTACCTAATAATTTTTCGTGAAGAGAGGCCTAACTACTTAAAAGGCTTGAAATCATCTTGATTAACATGTGGCATTATTCTATGAAGGATGCAGGGAGTGAAGCAAAATTCAAACAAAGAAGTCAGCACCTAATTTGAATAGGAAGATAGGACGACAGACAAGTTTCCTAATGATTAAGGATGACATGCCTCATGGCCTAAGTAACGAGAAGAAATTTGGTATCAAATGATATCATGTTAACGATATTGTAAAATGTACTTCCCCCTAGATCGAGGGTTTTACATGGAGTCGCCACTTATTTAATTAAAAGGAAAAATAAGAAAACCTTAAATAAAAAAATACTTATGTTGTATTAATGTATATGACAATTTACATCAATTTTGTAACAAAAATTTACAATGCTTTTTTGTCTTAGATATAATTTAAGAAAAGTAAATTACATTACTTTATTTCCTAATTACATTCTAAAAAATGTAAAATTACATATACAAGAGCATAGTGTAGAACCCTTGATCTTGGTTTGGAGGCTAATTTACGAGATGGGAAGGGATTAAGCACCCATCTCGCCCGGTAAAACCGGTCTCCTAGGTTAAGGTGGCTAATATCATGTCATGTCAAATAAATACAAATAATATGTCATATAAACATGTTAATTTGCAGGGATTGTAAACAAATATGTGTTAGGGGAATTTGACATAAAGAGAAACAAAAAGTGAAACTTGTTAGATAACAATTTTAATATAAAGAAAGAATGAAGGTAATGGCATGTTCATCCAAGAAATCAATATAAACAAAGAATTCCTAGCCTAGACATGTTCATCTAAGCATGTGAAGGAAAAAAAAAGTTGTCATGTTATTTGTCGTCAACATAATTGCAAAGAGAAACAAATAAAAATAAAACATTTGAGCATATTTGATCATCCAAGCAATTATGAAAAAAAGTAAAGGAAAATCCATAGACATGTTTATCTAGACAAAATCAAAATACTTTGACATGTTTGTTTAAGCATTTTAAAAAAGTAAAATAACTACCTGGACATGTTCATCTAAGTATTCAAGAGAAATTTGTGTTTTACCCTAGAAGTGTTCATCTAAGCATTCGAGAGAAAGTTGTGCTATAACCTAGAAGTGTTCATCTAAGCATTCAAGAGAAAATTGTCTATTAGCCTAGAAGTGTTCATCTAAGCATTCAAGAGAAAATTATGTATTACCTAGAAATGTTCATCTAAGCATGTAAGAGAAAATCAATAAGACATATAGGCATGTTCATCCAAGCATAGCATAAAAGAAGTGAATAATGATTTGTAAGCATTTATTCTAGCATGTATAAAAAATTAAAGAACACAATTAACTACTTACCAACATAAATTAAAAGGGGGAAGTGATCACTTAAAGGGCTAGGGAGAAAGCAAGGAAGTGCTAAACTACAACCAAAGTAAGAACAATGGTTGCTCAACAGCTTTTCTTTTCTGCTTTCTCACTAGCTCTCTAGAGGGAATTCGGAGTCCAGAAAATGGAAGAGGTTTTCTCTATTTATAGGAGAAGGGATGGCTTAGCTTTAAAGCTAAGTTATTAGCTTTCTTCTGAAGCTAAGGGAGGAGATAACCTGTTTAAATGAGCTGGAACGGATTTGGTGTTGATCCTCATTTGAATTTTGAAAGGAAGTTGAAGATGATGCTGCACCTGCTTCGTATTTTTTCTCTAACTTTCCGCTCAAAATTCCAATTGATTCAAGATGGGTTTTTCTTGAAAGGAAATTTAATTATCTACAACTTTTTCAGAAATAGAGAAAACCAAATTTCAACGTTTTCCAGGCCAAAAATGCGTTTCAAATTGCTGCTGAAAATAATAACGTTTTTTGAGCATTTTTGAATTTTTTCACAGGATGTATCTGTTTCTCTATCCAATTTATTTTTTCAAAAATCTTTCTTCTGAAGCAAAGGGAAAGGATAAGTCTATCAGATAGGCTTGAACAAATTTGATGCTGATCCCCAATTGAAATTTTGAGAGAAAATTGAAGATAATGCTGACTTTGTGTTATCTTCTGCACCTGTTTCGTATTTTGGCCATAACTTGCTGCTCAAAATTCCAATTGATTCGGAATTGATGTTTTTTGAAAGGAAATTCAATTATCTACAACGTTTATAGAAATAGAGAAAATCAAATTTCAACGTTTTTCAGGCCAAAAAATGCGATTCAAGTTGCTGCTGAAGATAGTGACGGTCTTGAGCATTTTTTGAATTTTTCCCATCTCCAAAATTTTTCAAAAGAGCAAATAAGATGCCCTAAAGGAAAACATTTATTTATTTATTTTTTCTTCTTAAAAAAATGAAATAAAAATGAAATCCAATCAAAAATCATACTTAATTAATTTTAAATTAATTCTTGTGGGAACCAATCAAAATTAAGTGTTTAAGATAGGATGTGATCGGGCCCATCGTGTAGGTGAGCCATGATCGTTGAAAATTGTTTGTATGATAACTTTTGATCAGGTGGTCCAATCAAAGCCCATGATATACCATTATGATCGTTAGAGCATCAAGATTTGTTTGTATCACAAATTTGAAGATCTACCGGTTGGTTAAATGCAAGTTGTAAAATTGGGTGTTTACAGATATTAAAATCTAATAAGTGTAAAATATGTTAGTAAAAAATAATTAATCCACTCGTATTAGTGGGTAATCATTTTTGCACATATGTTTCTCTTTTATTAGATTTTGATACAGATGACATGGTATTATTTGAAACAAAATATTTTTTCTTAAAAGTAACTAAAAGTAATCATCAAAACCTCAAGTATAAATAGAGATTCTTATTGTAAGCAAAAGACACAAGCACTCACATGTATACTCATTACTCTTGTTATTCTTAGAATAGGATACTTTGTTATCTGATTGGTGTGTTAATGCAAGTTATTTTATTTTAATTATTGTAGTGTAATGCATCGATGGTAGTTGTTTTATTATAATTTTTGCCTCACAATGTAATATCTTTAGTTTAATTTGTTGTCTTTAATTTTGTCTTACCTTTGCTGCACTTTGCATCAACATACTTAATTCAGTGAAGTACGCTTCATTGAGGCAATTACCGACCTATAACCCTCTGTAAACGAAGTTAAATCGTGATATTAGAGTGAATTGAGACTAATCAAACTCGTTTGTTTGCTAAATCTTAAATTAACCATGAGCTAACTTAAGGTTATAAAACTTACACAGTTACACTACAAAGTTAGGATTACCTACAGTCAAAGTAAGATTAGGATTAGTTTTCTAACACTCATAAGTAAAATTAATTACAATGAACATATACTAGAATCACATAACAAGTTTGAAAGCTTGCTAAAAAGATAAAAAAAACTTGTCAGTTCAATCTCTCTTATAGAGCGAATCCACAATTTCAGACTCTGTTGGGGGAGGATTTGCCTGCTTCAGCTATTGTTCAATAATATTTTCTCCCATCTCTCATGATGCCATATTATGTTCAATCTATCAGTAATTCCATGCCACTATTGCTGACAATGAAAATGTACAATGGGCCCTGGCATCGTTGAAAGAATATTGAAACCAGTCATTTGTACGGCTAGCACATAAGATCATGCACACAACATAGGAAATCTCATACTCCTTTCATATGATATAACAACATTATTAGAAAGAGAAATTCTCAAAATATGTAAAGATTGATAATAATTGCCAAAAAAAAGTCCCGTTAACAAGTTTAAAAGTGCATTGGGGTTAAGGTTGAGTTTTATTATTGCATTGGAGTCATTTGACCAACTTTTTTAGGGAGTTGAGCCACTTCCAATTAAAGAAGTATTTGTTTATTAGTTTTTGTTACTTCTCAATGTAATGTGACCCATTAGATTCTTCGTTAATTAGTGCACTTTGCAAGATTGCCAAGGGCCAATGCTTGGATTGAAATGTGATATTCTATACATTGTCAGATTTATAAAATAAATTTTAACTATGAAATGAATTCATTTCAAATAAAATGGGGAATACATGGAGAAAGAGAGAGAGGGAGGCTGCCAAAAGATGACTTAACCCAATGGAGTCCATATTGATGAGGACAAAACATTGATCAATGATTTAACCGTGACCGGTTTTGTTTGTCATGGAACATGCACATGAAATCAATTTTTTCAATTTACCTGGCCAAACAATGCCCAAAGGTGAATATGAATTGGTCCACTTTAATACATCAAGAGTCCCCCAAGAGAGTTGATTTGGAAAGAGCATGGGACATTGCTTGTGTTCAGTAGGGCTCAGAGTTTTGGGTTGGCCTTGTTTCTCTCTCATTTTCATTAGCATCAGAATCATAGGCATGGGCTCAGACATGTTTCCCCAGCCCCATTAAGCAATAATAGACTCTCTCTCTCTCTCTCCCTCTCTCACATATTTTGCTCTTCTATATATACTTGGCTAAGATTTCTGCCTATTTTACTCACTAAGTATTAGGAAGTTTATATTTTAGCTATATCAATAATGAAATCTTCTTCTTATATAATTTTCTTGTGTGTCCTTACCACCATTTTGTACCTCTTCCCTCTGACTATAAGCACCTCCTCTTCCACCATTTTATTCCAAGAAAGGCAGCCCGTGAGGAAACTGAGCATGTATATGACTCATGACAAGCACAAATACCACAAAATCAAGGCAAGTTATATATTCCCTTTTGATGTTTAGTGTTTCAAATGGTTTGTCAAAAGAAGCATGATGAAATTATTTGATGTAGATATGGTTCTAATTGTTTTCACAAACATGATCATTTCCACTTCAAAAGGAAATGGGTTCATTTTATGGTTAAGATTTTATTTATATAGAATGTCACATCATTTAAAGTTTAAATTGATAACACTTAATATAATTTTAGAAAAATTCAACACTGACAAGTTAATAATACCATTCAATTTAGCATAATGGAGGATGATTTAGTACTAGGGGTTTTGAAACTATGAAAAGGAGAACCAAAATTCTGTTTAGATTCATTGGAATGGAAACATTGGAAGATAATGTTTCCAATTTTAATATTTAATTGAACTGAATTGAATGAAATATATAAAAAGTATTAATTTTTGAATTGATAAATTTATTGTTGGATTTCAACCTTACTAACGTATAGATTTGAATTATTTATGTGTCGAATGTTTCAGAGTCAACACAAATGATTTATTGAAACAATCGTTTGTTTTTTTCTTATCAACATGATTTGGATCTAATGCTCCAATGTATTGGACCTAAACCTTGCCCTTTTCTTATTGCTCAAAAGAACCATGTATTAACAAGCAAATTATACTTAAAAATTGCTACTTAGATCCCTTGATTTTAAATTCTTACATCAAATGCAATCTTCAGCTTTTCATTCCACTACTCTACCTTGATTTGTTTACATTTGAATCATAGTACAAGAAGCCTTAATGGTCTGTGAAATGCAGAATGGTGAAGAGATGAAAGGATCTACCATCCAAGAAGGTTCCATGGCAAAGAAAAGTACAAGCAGCGGGTACAATTTAGATGAGCTTGTCTACCAAGTTGATTACCATGGGGTGACAACACATCCAACTCCAACTCCTAGACACCCTAAACCTTAAAGACTGCTTATTCTCTTTTATGAGGAAGTTGTGTATTATGTTTGAATAGATTAAAAAAGTAGAGACAAAGTATTTACTATTGATATTGTTTTTTCCCCCACCTTGAAATAGGATATTGTTTTGTGCACTTTATCTATGCAAGTTTGTAAATTAAAGTCAGTGTTATGAATTTAAAATGACATCTTACATTGAATAATTTCTTATCTACATATTAATATCAATAAGGTTTGAATCCTTCCATGAAATTTATCAATGGAAAAAATTGTACTTTTGAGACTTTATTCAAAACCAATAAAACTGACTGATATTCAAATCCTTTTTCTTCAAAAGTTCAAATACTTCAATAGTTCTATTCAAACGAACCATTATGATATTTGAATATAGATTTAGATACTTGAAAATCCCAAGTTCAAAAACCTACAAATTTTATGAAACAGCTGTATTATTAATCCAAACAAGGAAAATCAATATTGAAAATTCTCAAATGACAACTTTGAATATAATCTCACTTAAAAATCTTCTCATCCAAACATTGCACAAAGTGTCCTTGCAAAAATATAACATTTTGTCCAAAACAGACAAACTTTAATATTTCATCTTCTTTAAGTTCAATGAAACGATGTAACGTTGCCATTTTTCTCAAGTGACAGAATTAGTACAGCCATAAGTCAATGAATTTTGTGTCCAGTAGCTTACAAAAACAACTTTCAACAGAATAAACGTCCTAATACCATTTTCAAAATTTCAATAGGGAAGTGTCCTACTATCAGAATAATCAGATATCAGATCATAAGAAGGTAATGAGGAGGGCAAGAACATTCTGTTTTTATTTTGGCCAGAGAGGTAATAATCACCTTTGCCAACGGCATTGGCTGCCTTTGGACACACTCCTTTACCTAAGGAAAGCAGCTAAACCTGTTGAGAGAGAGGAAAAAAGAAGAAGAAAAAGTGCACAACATCAAAGAAGAAAGTTTGAAACATAGGTAAAAGAAATCAAGATGTGCATTGCAGTGAAATCATTCCATTCATATATTGCTTTCTGGCCTTCCTGTACTTTTCAAGCAGCAATTTATAGCAATCTAATACATCCCCAAATAACACCTCATCACAAAACCTAGACTTTACTTGCATAAATGCTTCCTCTGCCTTGTCTTTGTGTTCAGCGCATAAAGGGAATAACTTAGAGGCCTCCATAAAAGAAAAATTCCAATCATGTCCAGCGGTTTCTCCATCTGCATTGAGAAGCCGGAGCCATCTGATCCGTTGAAAGGGATCTTCATTTTTCTGCATTGCAACTTCTATAGTCCTCAGAGAATCCAAAAACCCGGACTCTGTATCGATCTTATTAATCAAGTGACTGAAAATGGTTTTCTGATTCTGATCAAGCCTATAACTGGTGTCTGATGGCAAAGACATTGCACCAACCAAACAAGCCTTCCGGAAGGTAGGATCAGAATCTCCTATTTGCCCAATTGCAACATGCAAGAGATTCACAGAAATAACATCAAGAAATTCTAACACAGACTCAGAAGAAGGGGCATCCTGAGGTTGCCTTTGGTTCCAGCAACAAAGTGCAACATGAGCAAATCCTTCCCACCTAGGTTAAATAAAAGAATCAGTATAGGGATGATAAAGCACAGTTATATTTTACAGCACATTCAAGTTCAATGTTAATAAACTACAATTTGTCCAAAAAGCTTAAGCCTATTGGAAAGGGTGCACACTTAACCATTATTCTAACACTTCCCCTGTGGGCTCAAAGTCCCCCTCAATAAGTGGGACCCAACACAGAATTTTTTAAGTTTTAAATAGGAGGTAAGAGTGGAGATGGATTCAAAGCTCACAACCTCCCACTCAAATACCATAATAAACTACCACTTGCTCCAAAACATTCAGCTGATAAGACAGGATGAATTAATTTTTAACTTTTATTGTAAGAAATGTAATCTTACAAACCCCTTAAATGTAAAATCAAATCCAGCTCTTAATCATATCAAGACCAACACTTTTATTTTGCTTCATGTGTTTAAATTTTTATTTTTAATAATTAGTAGCCGTAAGTCTGTTTTGATCTTTATCATGGTTGAAAGTGATATCATAGCAAACTTTCTATGAACAAATCATTTGTGGGCACAAGTATAAATGATTTCACATTGTCAAGCACAGTTGACCTCTAAATTCACTTATGTCAATCCTTTAAATAATATAATCATAAGTGAATTAGCCTATACTAAAATAAATTCAAATCCTATCACTTTACGCAAATAAACTCACATGTCACATGTACACAGGCAAAAACACACAAATAATGCAGACCATTTCAATATACTATGTAAAGTAGATCACTATAACATCTTGGAGATGATTGGCATATGCTTGATGATTACCCTATTAAATTTTAAAGGCAGACCATAATTCAGCTTTCCAAAGACATTGGGTCCTAAACCCTGTCTCTATGTCTCATAGACATATAAATGTCTATATGACATAACTTGGTCAAGGACATGTGTCAGCCCACATGCACTGTTCTCAGCTTTTTACTCTATCATTCTAATCATTAAGAAGATACCAAGATCCATATAAAGAATTTGAGAAAAAAACATTGAAATGAATAATGATGTGCATCAATGAACATTCAAAAGCAACCTCTAGATGGATGCTTCTGAGGAGTAGTTGAATAATGAGATACTTATAAAGCAGAAAGTAAAATTAAAAATGGTCCCACAAACATACACTCAGCAAAGAGTTTTTTTTCTTCTTCTTTTTCCTTTTTTTTCTTGGAAGAGATGGTGGGGGAGGGGAGTGCATTTGGTAACGAGAACACTAAGAGTTGGGGGGCATTTTATTTATTTATTGGTAAGTAGTCCTTTAATATTGTCATTCATGAGAGTGTTGGTGGTTCATAGTGTTTGGATTGCAATAGATGGGCTAACCCATGTGTTAAAAAGAGCCCAGATCCATGAATTGACTGACTGACCAATCCAACTGAATCCTTTTTTGTGGAGTGGACCAATGGACATGGCAATGCTAATCAGTCAAAGATGACTGTTGATATCTAAATGGATAGGGAAACCGACATCCAGGCTCAAGCAATTCAATCATTGATTGATTATTTTGGAATCCAAGCATGGTCACCAAACAGAGTGACCCAATATGATGTAATGACCAGAGATATCTAATGAATCATGTATAATGTCTACCAGGAGAAAAAATATAAGCATGTGACCATGGCAAAGTAACCAAGGGTCACTTTTGCCCCCACAACATCAATAGTTATTGAATCATAAATCACATAAGAGCATAAATTCCTGTTCATTGAAATCATTTATTGTCATATCATATATCATTTCACCTTTTTTTAATAAAAAATTAATTGATAGAACAGTATATAGAAAACAAAACACTAACTTTATTATGAAAGAGGCAGGAATTGTGTTTATTTACCCAAAAATAATGGGTAGACCATCATCTTTTTCATACTTTGCAGTTAGTAAATAAATTAGGATTTGTATAAGATATGCATTAATTGATATCAATAAGTAGATTGTTGTTTCTCAAAAAAAAAAAAAAAGTAGATTGTTGATAAAAATTTTGGATCTTTTCTTTCTGAAATGTCTACGAAAACAGAAAGAAGAACAAAAAAAATAAATAAATGAACAGATAAATAACGTGTAGTTCCACAACTATATAACCGTATCCTGTAATTAAGTGTGACGTGTTCCAAGCTCCTTTTAAATCAAGCTCAGAAAAGTATGGCATATACTTACGTAATATACATTTCAATCAAAAGTATTATCAGTGTGGTGTGATATGCTAAATACAACCATGATACTTGATTGGGTTACTTAGTGACAGGCCTATGCTGATTGCCTTATTGTTCTCAGTAAAGTTTTTAAAAACTCAGGGAAAAGAAGTTAATGTTATTTGAATGGTTAAGAACACAATTATAAAAGAAATCCAGGATATTAATTTCATATTTATTTCAGGATGCAGTAGAGAACAAAAGAAATCCAGTATATATACTAGATGTAATGTTAATGACTGGTGTTCTTAGGGATTTAAATTGATATATCTGAGAAATTACCAATTATGTTAAGCTAGTGCATATTTATTTTTTTGATAAGTGTTAAGCTAGTGCATATTTATGTGTCACACCATTCAAATAATGTATCCATTTGTGTCCAAATATACTATGTTTTTTTCCCTTGCAGAATGATTTGTCTAGCTGAGGAATTAGAAAGGTTGTACAAAAATCCAACACAGAATTATTTTATTTTTTTTGATAAGTCCAACACAGAATTATTATCATCTGTCAAATCTAAAATCAGCTTCATGATACTCAGCAACCCCACCTAAACTTGAAAAGTAGAACATAAAGCAAAATATCCACAAGAAAAGCCACAACTTCCCACATATAATGACTGAGAAACCATCACCAGTTAAATCATTAGAACCAAATTTGGAAGAGAACTAGAGAGGAAAAAAAATTAACTTTTACTTACTCAAAAGGAGGTTCAACCTCAATACCAAGTGTAAGATGTAAGGAACATGCAGCGGACTCATTGGGACCACCATTATCTGTACATGCCTCATGAAGAACACCTCTGGGAATATACAAAATATCACCTTCCTTCAGCAAAATTTTGCGGCACTTGGTCACTGAATTCTCAACCTCTGCATCATGTAGGCTATCAGGACCATAGAGGCGAGGTAACTGCACATTCGGCTGAGAAAAAACTGTCCATTGTTTAGTTCCAAAAAGTTGGAAAACAAACACACAATGGTCATCAAAGTGACGAGCCAACCCTTGAGAATTAGGTGGTGTCAAATACATATTGACACCTACAGATGGTTGACCAAAAATAGATGCTAATCCGTTTGCAATAGCAGCAATACACTTGAAGCGAAATTCCATGCCACGAAGAGCAACTGTATAACCTTCTTTATATGCTTCTTCACATTTCAAAAAATTGTCAATGTTAAAAAATTGACAATCTTTTTTGCAGCAAGAGTCCAGACTCTCCTGAAAGAAATGCACTTCTCTTTTCGTTTTCCTTTCTGTTCTTAAAACTCGGATGTCCTGCTGATAGATTATAGGACAACCCAATATATTTCTCACTTCCTTTAAGAAACTAAGGACATCTAGTTCATCTGAAGCAATAGGAAAACAAGAAACTAAATTTCGAAGAATTGAAGAAAGAAAAGAAGGATCTGTTTCAATCAAACCTAGAGACTTTATAAATGAACTAAAAACATCATCTTTCTCATTTAAAGCCCTCGAAAGTTTTCTTATGAGAAAGGGTGATACCTCCCAATGACTTAACATGAAATTTTCAAAACTAGACTTAGTCAAACCAAAAATACTTCTTTTAACAACCTCAACAGGAAGAGTTGTTGCAACTTCATTACTATTGATAGAAAGCCTAAAGATGCTTTCTGCCAGATTATTAACTCTAATGTTACTCATAACAAACTGTCCCTCTTGGCTAGACTTCATGGTGTTGGCAAGCAATATTTGATTATGCACTTCAGCCCATAGATTTTTCAAAAAGGCCAAGAAAGTTTCAGAGAGGTTTCTTGGGATCTTTCCCAATAGCTCAATGTTGCAGGAATTAATGAGAATTATAGATGCAGTAAGAAGTAACACTGGAAGTTCATCATCCTCAAACCCGATCTTGAGACAGGCAACACTTCCATCATCTACAGTTCCATCATCCAAAGTACATAGAGATACTTGCATCACTGAAGATTTAGGAGCCTGAAGGAATCCAGACCTAATGAAAACTGAAAGTTAAGTCAAATTATTCAATGCCTTAACTCAAATTACCAAATATACTATCAGTTTTTTTTTATTGGTATTATACATGCACTCCCACCCTCCACCTTGCTCATACAAGGGAAGGAGGCATCATTTTAGAGCTCATTAGCCAAATATACCATCAGATATTGAACCTAAATTCATTCTGCTATATAGATAAGATGCTAAACCTGCAGAGAGGCCATTTATTTTTCAGCATGGTTTAAAATGGCACAAGAACCAATGCCAACACAAGCCTTTAATTTGTCAAGTCTCATGGCCCGGTAAATTCAGTGTCATGACAATTCATTACTCAAGCAATAAATCACCAGAAGAAAGCAATAATCATAAAGATGAAGAAAGTTACAGATGATTAATATGTCTGGGTGTTTCCTACACACGCAAAAACAACTAATATTAGTGAGACATAAAAAACAACTAATATTAGTGAGACATAACGGTGTGGCCATGAAAGATTGATTTGTTATTTTATTTATTTATTTTATTTTATTTTTTTATAAGTAAAGGAAATTTTATTCAAGAACTTAATAATGAGTCACCCGAGTATACAGGAAGTATACAACCGGGGACCAACATAATCAAATACATAAATTACAAGCATCCATCAAATCATAGACCGAAGAAATAGAATGACTTCCTATGATAGACATCCAATCCGATAGAGTTTTAAAGAAGAAAAGTTTTAAACCGGCTATAGTCCTTTCAGAATCTTCAAAACACCGGTTGTTTCTCTCCTGCCAAATGCACCACATCAAACAATGAGGGACAGCCATCCAAATAACACCATTACAATGATGACCAAAATTTCCTTGCCAACAAGCAAGGAGCCCAACTACAGTCTTTGGCATTGCCCAGTGGATGCCAAACAACGTGAACACCATAGACCACAATTCATAAACAATAGGACAATGTAGTAAAAGATGGTCTACCGATTCTCCATTACTTTTGCACATATAACACCAATCTAGAATCAACACCTTCTTCTTACGTAAATTATCAATAGTCAAAATCGTTCCTAAAGCTGCAGTCCAAAAAAAAAATGCAACTCTAAAGGGAACCTTTTGCTTCCAAATACTTCTCCATGGGAAGGATTGAGTACATACACCCAGCAAAGCCTGATAGTAACTACTTACCTCAAAACCCTTGCTCTTAGCAGGTGTCCAACACATCTTATCCTCACCAATACCTCTCAATGAGACTCCATATATAACATTCCAAAAAACAAACAGAGAATCTGATTCCCTATCATGAATATCTCGCAGGAATTCTAAGTCCCAAAAAAGAACCCCATTAGGAAACTGCATGAGATCAGCCACATAAGCCTCCTTATCATTACTGATTCTAAATAAATCTGGAAAACACATACTCAAAGGATTATCCCCACACCAAACATCAAGCCAAAATTTCACTCTAGTTATGTGTGTCTTATAGTTAAAACAATTTTTTATTTGCAATTTTATTTGATAGGTAATGGTCAACTTTGTAGCAAGGGGAAAAATTGTGATTTTAACAATTCCTGTGAAGTAAGGGCATTTTGGTAGTTGAGTCTAGAATTTTTTAGGAGATCCTAAGTATCTTAGGTTGTATTTTCTTTGAGAAAAATTTAATCTTTAATTAGGAGATCCTAAGTACCTTAGGTTGTATTACCCTGAAAACCCTCATACTTTCTTCTACCAAATTGCAATCAAGTAACTCATGAAACCATCTTTTAATTCCTAACAAAACCCCATAACCGTTTCTTCAACAAGTTCTAAACTCTAGATCCAAAAGTCCTCATAACCCTAAACCCACCATAAGCACACATGGACCAATATCCAATTTTTTCCTACATCAAATAAATAGCATCAAGGAAAACTAAAACCCAGAGTTCAACTAATACATGAGCAAACTCGTAACAAAATGCCAAGAAGTCATTTGCATGACTAATCACCAAAATCCCATTATTCACTAGTTGAACCTCTTCCAGACCAAGACCCTTTTATCTTTTAATTTGCAGATGATAATTAAAGGTGTTCAGCGGTGGTGGATGTTTAAGTTGCAGAAGCTGGAGAGTTTTTCACCCATACCCACTTGAGGGAGAAAATAATGTGCTTTCAATGAATGCAAAAAATAAAATGAGGATTAAAGTTGTATATTTGTCATTTAGCAAAGAAATGTATTTGGGTTAAGACTCAATGGAGATATGCACTAATAAACTACTCTTTGAGAGGGTTTAACTGGTAGAAGGGAAATTAAAAATCTTTTTTGGGAACTCTTAATGCATATTTGGATATTTATCTGTGTGTTCAATATAAAACCTCAAGATATACTAACTACTAAGATATCAAGTTAAAGTCAACACAATAAATGAATGATTAGGCTTTTTCTTTCTTTTTTCTTCTTCTCGGTGCACTGTTCACAGATTAATATTTACAGCAAGAGAACAGTCCTGTAAACCCCTATTTTCTTCCCTTTTTACCACCTGAAATGATGCAGCCCAAAAGGCCACAGATTTAATTTTGTATCAGAAAACCTAACAAACTCAACACTGGTGAAAAATAAAAGTTGATGTATTGGCAGAAAATTGGGAGAACAATGAAAAGAGGTCCTAAATCTTGATTGTATAGCTTTCTGTTCAAAGATACAGCCAAGCTTCTATAAAATAGAAACTTTATAGGGAACTAGGCCTCAGCATTTTACAAATAAAACTCAGACCAGAGTAAATATTTTAGGAACAGCCCTTTGAGAACCTTAAATAGACCAAAGAGTATCTCTGTAATTCAGAGTCCTATTCTCTAAGATAAAAGGGAAACATAAACATCAATACACTCTTTTACCAAAAAAGATGTGAGATTTCCTTGACTCATTTATTACTTAGATATTAACTTCATTGAATTCTTTTTTGAATGACACGAGACCTGAGAAGAACAGTTTCTTAGTTTTAGCAACAATTGTAGAGATTGATGCATCATTCCTCTCAGGTTTGTGAAAAAATAGTCCTCAAGCTTCTATATTGTATGCATCTTCAAAGAATTCACTGATTCTTGCCCCTTAAAAACCCAAATTTTTTTAATGTGAGGCTTCTTGTAGTTCCTTGTCATCATAGTCTTCTGCTTGTTGAAATATTCTTCCTTTTTCACTTGCACATGTGGCACTGAAAAGTTAGATGTAACCTGCCCATATTTCTCCTAGAATTCGGATAGAACTAGCTGGATTTTTTAAAAATCTTTTTCAAGTAAATGAATATTGTCTCTGACATCATGTGTCACATCTCTACCAAACACCCACAGTTGACAGAAAATCATATGGCATGTTTCTAAGGGAAGAACATCACATTTGATTTTGTCAAAATATGCCTTAATCCTTACCAATTGAAAACTCAAGCAAACATGAAACACCTATTGGTGACCTTTAGCTCAATTCTCCTTTTAAAACAACTCATGAAATAAGGTTTAGGACAGTAAACCAACTCACAGAATAAGATTTAGGATATGCCCCAATTTCAAGTTCAATGTTGTAACAAGGTCTTTGGAGATAAAATTACTTCCACTTCCTGAATTAATGATGATGTTGCAATATTTACCTTTCACCTTTCCTCAAGTTCAGACAATTATGTCATTCTGTTTAATATTCATATCCTTCAAATTCAAAATGTCAGCGGCCTTTACCAGTAAAGCCATGCTGGTGCCACCGCAAGTGAGTTCCTAATTTTTACTCTCACTTTTTTCAACTTCTAACTCATCTTTCTCACTTTTCATAACTCTTTGTGGACTAATATGTGACTTATGACCTGGCTTTGGACACCTGAAACACTTCAAGCTTTCACCCTTTCCTTTTAGAAAAGCTTGTACTCTTTTTACCCCCATGGCATAATTAATTGTTGCTTGCTCCTTGACATAATCTCTTGATTCTATATTGTATGTTCGCTAAAAATCTCATTTTTCCAGCCTTTTTGACATCATTCTTACTCTTTCTTCAGGCCTTAAGCTAATTGGTAATATCATTAACTCAAAACATCCTATGAGAACAAACTTTCTCCTAAACATGTGAATTCAACCCTGTGATGTATCTTACAATCACCTGAATCTCCATTCCCATGAATTTGATTCATGAAAGCAACTCATAAATTCAGTTGTATGCTCTTCAACACTTCTCATGCCTTGGATTATACGATAAAACTAGAAAAGAAATTCTGGGCATAGTCTGGTGGAATGAATTTTTGGGGCATTCTTTCCCTCATCTTCTCCAAATTATCAAGCTTCCCCTTTCCCTTTCTTTCTCACACAGTCTGAAAACCCACCAGGTTATAGCATGTCCTTGAAGCCTGATTACAACACATTTGGCCTTCTTGTGATTAGGTAACTCCTTCCATCCACTAAATTGCTCAACCCAAGTAGCCCAATCCAAAAATTCATCTGGATGCATTGAACCATTAGATTCTGGAACTTCAACCTTTAACCCTCAATCATAAGTTCTTTTTTTATTTATTAAATTTTATAATATGTGGGGGAAAGGGGAGGATGTTCAAACCTTGGTTCTCCCTGTAAAGGAGACGGGATAATTCCACTGAGCTACAAGGCTCTTGACAACCCTCAATCATAACTTTGACCTTCATTTCATGATGATGTAGAAGAAGGGTTGAAGAGAAATTCTAGCAACAAACATGACATAAGTCTGCTTACATCTTCATGTAGGCCAGGCCTTCAGTATATTGTATAAGAAGGGTTTAAGAAAAAAATTCTAGTAACAAACAAGATTAAAGCAAAGAAATCTTTGATAATTTATAAATTAACAAATGATACGAATATGGATATCACCACCAAAACACCACAATGGAATTGAAATCTTTGAAAATTTATAAAATTAAAAAGAAAAAAAAAATATACTTGCATATTTCATATTGATAATATAGAGAAACCATTGTAATTAATTTGTTTTAGCATACACTGAAATAACCCAAAAAAACAATTTGAATTAATTTACTTGAGTCTTTCCTACTACTGAGAAACCAAAGACCAGATACCATAATTCTAAAAAACAGATCCTCATTTATTTTCCTCATTTATATCGCGGGTCATTCTATGGTACACACTTTCTTTTTTTAATATGTACCATTTCTACTAAATTTTAACCATTCATCTAATTTTATAAAATAAATGTATATTAAATAAGGCAATATCCTCCTCACATTACCAACAACAACAACAACAAAAACAGTTTTTAGCAAATGGGTGTGATCAAAGAAATTCGTTTCCTCATTTATCAAGCAAACCAACCAGCAATATCATAATTTTCAATTAGAAGAAAGGAAACAACAACTACTCAACTAGTAAAAACATGATAAAACTTCAAATAGACACTCACATTAGACTCTCCAAAGCGAAAAACCTCAGCAGGCATTGCCTAGCAACTGGGGTTGTCGCCATATCCAAAACAGCATTGCAGGCAGCCATCAACACTCTCCTTTTCTTCCACCTCCCCAATGCCAAGACCAAACTTTTCATAATCTCACCATCCAAACCAACCTGTTCGTTCAACTCCAGCGAGTACAGAGACAATGCCCCCACAATTTCAGCACTGTAACACACTATTTCTGCACTTCTGCAACAAAAAAACTCAAACAATTAGCTAAAATTCAAAATGGGGTTGCTTTATTTAATCGAAAAGATCACTTCTGCAACAAAAAACTCGAAGAAATATCAAAATTTTGAAATGGGTTCGTGTTATTTAATCAAAAAGATGAAAGCTTTGAAGGGATTACTTCGAAGTGAGAAGGAATGGAAGCAAAGAGAGGATGGGGTTGGGGTTTGGGTTCTGTGAAAGAAAAGTGGGTTTGAGTTTGATGAGGCATTTCTTGATCAAAGAGAGGGAACTGGGTATGTCAGAGTTGTGGATAGCTGCGAGCAATAGAGAGAAGATGGTGTCAGCATCGGCATGTTGAAGAAGTTGAAGGCTTTTGTCATTTTCGGGTTTTCTTTTCCTTTTTCGGTGTTCGCTCTTCTTCTCGCGCCTCTCCATTATGTGCTTTCTGTCGATGCCCGATGGTGTGCTATGGCTCTTGCTCTGAGCTTGTCGGGGCTATGTAGTTAAACGAGCAATCGTTGGGCTTGGCTTGCTTTCCTAGGTGCAGTCGTTTAGGAAATTTTGTGCCTTGTGACACAACTTGGTGATCAACACCACTTTTTCCACAAGGGTTTGATCAACACAACTCTCTCTCTCTTTCTTTTTTTTTCTTTTTTCTTTTTTCTTTTTTTTCCGCAACTTGCTAAGGCAGTTAACTATAGTAATAGACAATTACTTTTACATGGATCGCTTTTTTATTTATTTATTATTGATCACTTCAAAATTTATGACAAAAGTTGTGTTCCTATATTATGCTATTATTGAAGATAACCAAGATAATTTATGTGACTTTAATAGTATAATAAATAAATAAAATTTTTAAAAAATAAGTATAGCTTGTTGATTCATGCAAGAAGGCACCAAGAGCAATGGAAGAGAAACTCGTCATATATGGATATGTTTGGAACAAAGGGAGAGGGAGAGGAAAGGATAGACAAGAAGAGGATAGTTCCTTCTTGATTACACAAAAGAGCTCATCTTGCTAAGACCACAAAATTAGAGTTTCTAATTAGCTGACCAAATTGTAAAGGAGTTAAGCATGTTCATAATGTCTTGTAACAAGTTGGTGGAAAACTTTGTCAAGGGCAGTACCATGACTCGCTCCTATCATCTTCAAAACCATTAACCTTCCTAGACTCCTTAGGTCTTGCCATAACCTTATGAAATAGCTTGCATTTATCACATATGGGTGGAGTCGCAAGGATACTCAATAGTAGCTTCCATGTATTTGCCATTCCCCGAATCCACAGCAAGTAGCGGAGCATAAGTGCATAACCAATTCTTTGTTGGTTCTTAGAGATGGATCATAATAAATGGGCCTACCAACTCTGAGATGTTGGATTCCAATATTCAATCGAAAGAAGAGTAATCTTAATCCAAAATGGAATTTTAGAAAGAAGAAGCTTTCAAGCTTATTTAAAAGGGATGGGTGGAGTATGATTGATTCCAATATTCAATTGAAAGAAGAGTAATCATTTATGTACACTATTTTGTACACATCAACATGCACAATTGATGTGAAAATGTCCGCATTTTAAAACATGAAAATGGATGTGAAATAACATATGTAAGAGTATAAAATGCCCTAAATCTACCTTATTGTAAGTGGGATCCAATCTTAAGCCCATTCAACCCACTAATATCTACAATAACTGCATAATTGTTGTTTATCAAAAAAAAAAAAAAAAAACTACATAATTGCTTTTAACATAAATTCATCTATACTCAAAGGCCAAGAGGTGTTCTTTGGTTGCATTAAGGATTGGAAGCTTTACCCTTGGTGCCATATTGGTACCATAAGACCTCTGGGGGCAGAACATGATGTACACTATTTGATTAGGGTCACTTTGAAGACTATATAGATGTTGTCCAGCGCCGTAGCCCCCTAGAAGTTGGTATGATCTCTCTGATCGATCCATTGTAAGACAAAGATCATCAGTGCCTGTAGAAATTTAGAAAATATAATCAGCCATTTCCTTTATACCAATAAGATCGTAGTGTTAGATTTATTACAACAAAATAACACAGATTGATTAGTTACAATGTAAGGAGTGTATCAATTGTAATATGTCAACATGCAATTCCTACTATATGTCCTAGTTAGCCCAACCACAACAATCCACATCATTGGTGCTCTTCCTTTGTTGCAGGGGTCAATCACTATAGATAACCTATCTTATAGTACTTACACACTTATATATATATATATATATATATATATCCACTATTTCACAAATATATCCATAATTGATGCGAGAATGTCCATATTTTAACACATAAAAGTAGATGTAAAAAAAATTGTAAAATAGTGGATGTAAGATATTCAAAACTCTAACAAAAAAGAGTGTTCGAATTCATTATTGAGACTTGGAGGATGTGGAAAGGAGTTGAGGTTTGTACTATTAGGCTGTATGCAGGGTTCCTCGATGAGTTATAACTAAATAACATGGTAAGAACAAAATCCGATTTAGTTAGATGCTATATTTTGTAAATATCTATTTCCTTCATATCGACTGTTGATGCTAATTACACAACATAAAATATTTAATTACCAAGATCAACCATCTTTAACTCTCCATTTAAGCTCCACTTTTATTTGAGTCCCTTTATAGAAGAAACCGAAAGACCAAAGATTAGACACAGATTGACAAAGAAAAAGCCCAAATTTACCTTTAGCCCTCCGTTCTCAAGCCCAATCTTTCTTCTTCTTCTTTTTTCTTTTTTTCTTTTTTTTTTTTCTTTTCTGTCCACCTTAATATCTTCTGAAATTTTATTGTTAAAAATATTGGCAATCACTTTGTCACTCTAAGCAAAACTTTCTCTTTACTACTCTTTTTGTTCAATGGTTATCAAATTGATTTATTAACAAGGGCCTAGGTGAAATGCAAAATTTAATAAATGGTTTTTCCACTTTTATATGCTCTGTTACTGTTTAGATTAATAGAAATAGATAGAGGTCTTAAATTGAAATGATTTAATTCAAGTCTTTAATTGACAAATATAAATACTTAATACCTACTATGAAACATTGTATAAAGTTCAGGTCTTTTATGTGGTTTCTGAAAAATTAAGACAAACACACAATAATGAATTCAAGGCGGTCTTCAAGGAAGACGACTAATTTGTGTATATTCATGTCCACTGCATTCCTTCTGATAAAGAAGGCACCTTAAAGCTACAATTCCAACTGTATAAGAGACATGGATTCAAAACTTCGAATCTCATCTACACTAAGAATTAATTGGTGTTTTAGTTTTATGATAAACAAAATTAATTATAGAGTAGACATCATTGGTTAAAATCCTATTGTTTTTGAAAAAGATAAATAAATAAAAGAGCTAGAATTCCAATTGAATCCCAATTTCTAACCAACTAGTCACAAGATTCACAACCACAGGATTATTATTTATGTTGTTGTTTATCTAATGGGAAGCCTGCTGCAATAATAACTTAAACCTAAAAGCAATGGAAATAGGATATATACTTATTAGCCAAAAAGAAAAAAAAAAAAATTGGATATAGACTCACTCACAGGCAGCTAATTCAATCTGGGTCTGGTAAATAAAATCAAGAACTGCAGAAATCTCTTGTGATGGTACGTGGATGGAATAAGGTGGTGCTTATGGAGCCATGGGTGTCCCAACAGTACATGGTAGGAAACCTCTGAATTGATCACATGAAATCTTGTCAGGGCCACTATTGGTCCTACTCTTAAGGCCAGCTGCACACATCCTTCAGGAGATTCTGCTAATCCTCAAAATCCTGTTATCTCCATGGGAGTCCCCAGGATCCTCCTGCCAGTTAGGCCCACGACTTTTAGGGTACTCAGGGCTATGAGGTTGAGTGACGTCCCTTTGTCTACTAATGCTCTTCTGACTTGGACACCATTTATGGTGGCCATTAGATAAAGGGGTCTACGGTGGTCTGGATGCTCAACTTCGATGTTCTCATCGGTGAAGGTTATTGCATTGGTTTTCTCTAGGTAAGCTCGACTAGCATGGGATTCTGCTGTGAAACATTCCATTCCTGAATCTGTTGCTATACTCATGAGGGACTCTGTGGCCACCCTTCTTGCCTTTAGCCCAAATCCCAACTGGTTGAATAGCAACCTGAACTTAGGGTTCTTCTGGAGAGTCCTGACTGTGCTTGGGTGGAAGGATCCTTCAGATTCTTCTGCTTCTGCTGTGTTGGGAAATTTAGACTCAGGTTGATAGAATTAACAAGTTTTAAACCCAAGTTGTTAATTAGGTTTATTATGAATAAATCTAGTTAAAACAAACAAACATCAATATCATGTCAATAATTGAATGCAATGGAAAAGTAAATAAGACAAGATATGATGACCCAGGAAAACCAATGAAACAAACTAGTTTCACAGTAAAAAACCTGGGGGGAAACCTTCCCAAAAAGCAATCCACTATAATGAAAAGGAGTTTCAGATCTAGTACAAAACCTTTGTCCCTAGACTCTACAATCCTCGTAAATGAACTCACAGCAGAAACCTTCTACCGCTTCAGAACCTTTAAACTCTTCAGTATATGAACGCCACCCTTTGATGATGCACGAATCCCAGTACGTGACTAACCATTTGCGCGGATCCCAGTACGCGACTTAAGCACCAACTTGAAGAAGATGTTGGTTGCAAAGTTCTTCACTTCATCAACAATGAAGATCAAGAAGCACTTGGTTACAAAACCCTAAGGCGTAAAGACGCAGTAGCTTCTTTCAGAGATAATAAGGCATTGGTCACCTTTTGCATATGTTCTCCTTTTTATTCTCTTTGTATTCTCTTATGTGATGGGCCGAAAAGAAACCCTACACATACATGTCAGCATGAGCCAAAAATTTGATCTGGAAATCTGACTTTCGTAAGGCTCAGTAAATCTCGATTGATCAAGGAGGTGTCGAGCAGGTTTCAAGGGGACAGGAGATATCTCGATCGATCGACTAGCTGTCGAGAAGCTATCGAGATTGCGATAAGAAACAACTTAAGAGCTCGACAGATAGCCAAGTGTTGAGGAGGTGTCGAGCAGCTATCGAGCTTTAAAATTCAGCACTTTCTCACTTGATTCTTGGACAGACTTGCATGTCTTCAACACTTGATCTTGAAACACAGTTTCTTGAAGTATTAAACACATCCTAGATCTACCTAAATACAAGTAAAATGCGTTTTGTCAAAGGATAAGCCAATTACATAAAATAGTGACATATGTTCCTAACAAGTGAAACACATATGTCCTAACAATCTCCTTCTTTGGCAATTCGTGACAAAACCACAACAAACAAATGAACATATGAGAGAAGTCATAAATCACTCAACTCATATTCACTTGTTGAATACAATAAAATCTATCCTAACATAAACTCTTGAAAGACTTTGCAAGAAGAGAGTTTATGGCAAGTAGACTTTGACAACTTGTATTTCTGAAACACTTTAAACAAAACTCATCAAAGCATCTTTGTGTGAAACAGAAATATAAGATTGTATACAAGTAGAAACATGTGTATAAAGATAGAAAAGAAACAACACATGTAGAGGTAGGTGAAAGAAACATACATCAACATATAAAGAAGATAAGTAGAATGTATATAAACATGGTCACAAGACCGGTGTACAAGAACAAGGAAGTAAGCACTCCCCCTAACAAGATGAAACACATCTCCCCTTTACAGAGGCATGTATTTCTCCCCCTAACATGTAGAATCTTAAAATAAGAAACCACATCACAATTTCTCCCCCTTTTTGTCATGATTGACAAAGGGTACAAGAAACTGGAAAGCTTCACCCGAGAAACATAAAGATGACCAAGGATGATCAAGGGGGTACAAAGAATCCATAAAAATGCATGAATGTAATGAAACAAGATGCTATGGATGACAAGATAATAGAAGGATGCAAAACATGTGAAAAACAAATCTCTCAACAAGAAAAATGTGAAGCACATAGATCCCAAAACACACACACACTAAACAAGTCTAACCAATTTTATATTTCAAAAACAAGTCAAGACAGTTTAGTGAGCATACATTAACACATGTAAAACCTTGTGATGGCCAAATCACATTGTACCTGCACATGTATCAAGAGTAGCAAAGAATATTGCGTGTTGTGTGTGTAAAACATCACAAGATTGCAAATGTGTCAACATGTTATGACGATTTGAGATATGAGAAAATCACTTTAACTCACACAAAATCATAACTGTTTGATGGGGACTATCACTTTCGAGGTACATCCTATAACTCCCACATCTCCTAGAATACACGTTTGCAATCATATTTAAAAGCATTTTTGATCTTTTTGCTTTTGATTTTTCTTTGCATATTTTCTTTTTAAGCAAATCATGCATGGGCATATAAGAGATAGAAAAGAAATACCCAATTATGTTAAGCATTTGACATTCCAATTTTGCTATGCCGAAGCACACAAAAGTCATTCATGATTGGCGGGCAACAGTGGTGAGATGGTTATTTATGCATTTCTCTTAGGATTTTCTAATCCTTCTTGTCAAAAAGAGTGATACGAGTTTTAAGTACAAGAGACAACTTAATCTTACTCATCACAAACAAGAGCCACAAAGCTCACTTGCTTAGTTGTGCATAGAGATGCCCATCTAAACTACAAGAGATACAAAGTTTAGAAAACTTTGTTTCAATGGCCATCCAAGGTACACAAGTACCAATGTACACATATACACACAGTTTTTTGTATTTTTCTGATTTTTCAATTTTTTTAAAAAAACTAAACAACCAAACAAAAACAGACAAACAATATGAAAGCAGAAAGAAAGATGCATATGCAAGAAGGTATGATAGAAAGATGCAGATGCATGAAAGCATGATTTCAAAAGCAGATAAGAAATCAAGCAAAGAGCGTCCTACTTTAGATAGAAAGAATTAAAGTAGAGGACAAACAGAAAAGACAATTAAGTCTTAGGCTCCTTTCTCACCCACATAGCACGAGTCTTTGGCCGTGAAGATGAAAATGCACGTGTCCTAGTATGTCTACTAAAGGACATAAAAGAATTAGAATTCTCCTGAAATTGAGTTAAAAAACTCAAAACTTTTAATAACTCTCCAAACAAAGGTGTAGATCCTTGAGAGGAAACCTGTGACCGTTTGGACAATTGCTTATGAGGATACAACTTAAAGCAATTAGGACGAATGTGTCCAGAAATACTACAATGGTAACAAACATGAGGTCTAACAAAGGATTTAGAATTAGCCAAAATAGTTTTGGATTTCATACCTTTATTACCTTTCTCAAATTGAGGCACAAAGACAGTCCTTGATCTAGAATCCATGGAAGAGGGGCGGCCGGAGGAAACAGCATATCCTAATCCAGTCTTATCAAAACTAGGCTTTTGAGCACTAAAGACCTCATCAAGCTTTGCACTAGACATCCTCTCTATTTGAGTTCTAGCTTGACTAAGCTCAACTTCAAGATTCTTGACCTTCTCTTCTAATGAGGTGTTCTCCACAACAAGAGTCTCAACTAACCTTGTAGTCTCATCTAGTTTGACTAATAAATCAGCTTTTTCAGTTTTTACCTCATTAAGCTCTTTTCTACAAAGATGAGAAGTCTTTTCAGATTTTATGAATTCAGTGCATAGCTTATCATAGGCTTCCTGAAGGGTCATCTTCTTAGGTATTTCATGATTAGAAGAATCCTTACTGTCACTAGCACTTTCTACAATCACCTTATCGATTGAGGCAGCAAAGACCATAATATGACTACATTCACCCACATACTCATCAAAAGAGTCATTTTCAGTGTCACTCCAAGTAGCAACCAACCCTTTATCTTTTGACTCCTTGGTCTTTTCATTCATGAGGTAGTTTGGGCACTCTATCCTTATATGACCAAAACCTTTGCACTCATGGCATTGGATAAGGGGTTTCTCATTCTTGCCCTTCCTTGAGGATTTAGATTTCTTAGGAGGTTTGCCCTTATCCTTTTTCCTAAATTGAAGAAGCTAGATAATCTCATCAGTGATGAAGGTTAGATCCTCATCCTCATCATCACCTTCATCTTCATCTTCAAAGTCCTCAATCTCTTCCTCTATACTCTTAAGAGCCAAGTTTTTACTCTCTCCACCTTTTCCCATTGAGCCTAATCCCATCTCATAGGTTTGAAGGTTACCTACAAGCTCAGTCAAAGGAATTTGATCAATTTCCTTTGCTTCTTCAATGGCAGTGATTTTGGCATGGAATCTTTCAGGTAAGGACCTAAGGATTTTACTAACAATTTTGGATTCTGCAATACATTCTCCAAGGTTGAAAGCAGAATTCACAATATCCTTGAGTTTAGCATAGAACTCATCAAATGTCTCATCCTCCTCCATCCTTATTTCTTCAAAGCTACTAGTGAGTCTTTGAAACTTCACAGTCTTTACTGCCTTGATACCTTCATAGGTGGTCTCAAGAATGGTCCATGCTTCCTTGGCAACTTCCGTGGATGATATTTTCTTGAATTCTTCATTGGTCACTCCACAAAACAAAGCATTCAAGGCCCTACTATTGAAATTTGCCACTATGATTGTTGCATCATCCCAATCCATCTTCGCTTCCTTTGGCTTAATCCAGCCAACTTCAACAGCTTGCCGTACCTGTTCACCTAGAGTCTGCAAAAAGACTTTCATACGAACTTTCCAGTACGTATAATTAGTGCCATCAAATAAATGAGGAATCAAAAGAGATTGTCCACGATCCATGACAACGGGGGTCAAGGATCACACTCAGGAAATTAATCCAATCAGAGTGTACCCGCTCTGATACCACTTGTCAGACTGTGTGCCTTACCAATCCATCCAACCACCAATTGGTGAAGGATGAGGGGGCACAAATATTTTATAGCATTCGATCGCGACCAAGCTCATTGGTATTGAAGCAAATTGTGAAATCCCTCACAATCCCTCCCTCACAATGCGACTCCAACGACTCGAACCTATGACCTTGGCTCTGATACCACTTGTTGGGAAATTTAGACCCCGGTTGATAGAATTAACAAATTTTAAACCCAAGTTGTTAATTAGGTTTATTATGAATAAATCTTGTTAAAACAAACAAACATCAATATCATGTCAATAATTGAATGCAGCGGAAAAGTAAATAAGACAAGATATGGTGGCCCAGGAAAACCAATGAAACAAACTAGTTTCACAGTAAAAAACCTAGGGGGAAACCTTCCCGAAAAGAAATCCACTATAATGAAAAGGAGTTTCAGATCTAGTACAAAACCTTTGTCCCTAGATTCCACAATCCCCGTAGATGAACTCACAGCAAAAACCTTCTACCGCTTTAGAACCTCTAAACTCTTCAGTATATGAACACCACCCTTTGATGATGCACAAATCCAGTACGTGACTAATCAATTGCCCGGATCCAAGTACGCGACTTAAGCACCAACTTGAAGAAGATGTTGGTTGCAAAGTTCTTCACTTCATCAACAATGAAGATCAAGAAGCACTTGGTTACAAAACCCTAAGGCACAAAGACGCAGTAGCTTCTTTCAAAGAGAATAAGGCATCGGTCACCTTTTGCATATGTTCTCCTTTTTATTCTCTTTCTATTTTCTTTGTATTCTCTTATGTGACGACCTCTAAAACAAGCCTTATATATATCTAGGATTGTGAGAAAAGAAACCATACACATACATGTCAGCATGGGCTGAAAATCAGATATGAAAATCTGAATTTCGTAAGGCTTAGTAAATCTCGATCGATCGAGGAGGTGTTGAGCAGGTGTCAAGGGGACAGGAGATATCTCGATCGATCGACCAGGTGTTGAGAAGCTATCGAGATTGCGATAAGAAACAGCCTAAGAGCTCGACAGATAGCCAGGTGTCGAGTAGCTATCGAGCTTTAAAATTCAACACTTTCTCACTTGATTCTTGGACAGATTTGCATGTTTTCAACACTTGATCTTGAAACACAGTTTCTTAAAGTATTAAACACATCCTAGATCTACCCAAATACAAGTAAAGTGCGTTTTGTCAAAGGATAAGTCAATTACATAAAATAGTGACATATGTTCCTAACAAGTGAAACACATATGTCCTAACATGCTGGGTTCCCATGGATCACTATAGCCACTACCCCCTTCCCTTTGTGGTTGAGTAGGGGGTTCCTCTGCACTTCGGGCTCCTTTTGAGTGAGCTCTAGGGTTCCCTCTCTTAGCTTCTTGTGAAAAAGCCTACGGAGGGTCCAGCAATCCTTGGTGGAGTGCTTGACATAATTATGAATCCTGCAAAACAAGGGATTCTTCCTTTCTTCCTCAGTTGGTGGCCTGGATACGGTAAATGGCCTAACAATTCCATCTCTAATTCATTTGTCCAAGACATGGTTCAATTCCTTTGTAGTACATGGGATTACTAGTGGTTCCTCAAAAACCTTCCCTTCAGGCCTCTTCCTTTTCTCTCCCACTGATGCTGTCATGGCCTGGGGTATTGGCACCCTCTTTGTTCTCATAGTCTGTGCTGTCCTTCTAGTTCTTAGTAGCAGGTCAGCAAACTAAGTGATGCACAAATTTTCGAGGTTGAGCTTGTAATCAAAGAGCATGTTGGATATGCAGGTCTCCATAGCAGTCTAGAGAAACATTTTCAAATCTTTTGATGAACTGAACAGGATCCTCTCTAGGCCTTTGCCTTACCATTTGAAGGCTTTGGAAGGTGACCTTGTCCTCATCGGGGTAATACTTTGCACAGAACCTCTCCATCATTTCGTCCCAGGTCTTAATGGACCCAGGCCTTAGCGTGGTGTACCATGTATATGCTCTGTCCACTAGGGGCTTAGCAAACTCCCTTAGACACAGTTTCTGTCCCTTGCGTAAAGGCCCATAGTGTGAATAAACCTACTCACGTGTTCCATAGCACTTCTGTTTCTTCCATCAAAAGGATGGAACTTCAGGGGTTCATATCCTTTGGGATATGGCTTGACTAGGAGCTCTGGTGAGAATGGGGGATCCTGAGAAAATTGCTTGGAGATCCTCGAGAGTTTTTCCCTTTCCTGCTCCAAAAGGGCATTGACATCTGCTAGCGTCAGGTATTGGGGGTTGGCTCCCCCTCCTACTGCTGACCCTCCCTCTGGTTGGGCTCTATCCTGGTTGACCATAGGGGGGACATTGTCCCTGATTTCCTGTGTCCTACCCTCTTTGAGGAGGCGGATTTCTTAGTGCAAATCCTTCAGCATTTCTGCCATTCGAGCCACGGGGTCTGGCTCCTGCCTTGTGCGCCTTTGTCTCGATACGACCTCCTATTCTACTAGGGGCACCTCGCCTCTATGTCTGGAGGCCACTTCATTTTCCCCCACAGGCTCAGAGGCCGCAGGTGGCGCATTGGAACCTTTGCTGTTCCTTGGTCTTGGAGCCATGCTCTGCGAAGGGATTGCTTCTTCCCTATTTTTTACCCAGTCCCTAGTGAAGTCGCCAAAATGTGAGGGTCCCTTTTTGGACAGTGCCCAGGCCCAAGCTGAAGCGAGGACCCTGGGCCTTGTTGTTGTAGTTTGAAAGGACTGGGCTTGGTTTACCGTAGTTAAATGGGCTATTTTTCAAACCAAGTGGCGCATAGAGCAAGGATCTTACAATACATACATACTAGCAAGCAAGAATATAGGTATTTGAACAACAAGAAATAGTAAATGAAGACAATGTAATAAAGAAACACACAAAATAATTGTTAAAGATCCTCAAATTAGTATGAAATATTTCATTATTTTTCTTAATTGTGAATTACAATGTGCTCACTAAGATGTGTTAGAAGGTCCAAATAAGCTCAAAAACTACAGACTTAGATGGCTATCTAAGCCTCTAAGACTTGCAAAGTTTGAATCCCTTTGAATCCAAGTGTATTCTACAGTGGTTGTTCTGGGATACCGAGCGCTGTTTTCTACTTTCTTTGAGTTTCAGACAGTGTTTTCTCAATGATTCTGTTATGATTCCTTATTACTGAATGCCCCTCCAATGTTGGCTGCTTCCCTCCTTTCATAGTGTCATTCTAGGGTTTGGGGTACCACTGATTCTCCCCCTTGGCTCCCTGGGTACAAGAGCCCCTGTTATACCAGCCATTCTGATGGTTGGTTCTTTCCCTATTTCTCATAGTTTTCCTCTTTTGGTGCTGTTTCCCTAAAAGCCACTTGCTGACTTTCCATTCCGGGGTGTCCTTGGGGAGCTGACCTTCAATCTCTCTTCTTTCAAGGTTTCTTACCTTTTAGACTCAGCTTTTGGCTGTCCTTCCCTTTTTGTTATTTTTCCTAAGTGAGCCGAATCCATCCCTGCCAGGTTGAAGGCTTTCCTAGCTACTTCCCCTTATGGTTCTTCTTCCTGGGTTCCCCGAGGTACCAGCCTTTTGTTCACGAGTTGTTGCTCTCCAAGCCTTCTGGTTCTTTGCTGCGTCACTGGGTGCTTGAGAAGGACATATCTACCCTTCGTTTCTTGTGTTTCGTGGCACCCCTTTTGAGTTGTCTTAATCCCACTTCAACTATGCTGCGTGTCCCGAGGATCCCGAACCTTTGGAAGCCTCTGGGGATCCCGGCCCAGTCCGTTCCTCTGGACTCTTTCTTTTTATCCTCTGATCTTGGCGGGCCAGGCCTTTTTCTTTCTTCCCTTTTGTTTCATGGGCTCTAAGGCTTGTCCTTTCATGGATTTTGGGCTTCAAGTCTTTTGGGCTTGCCATACTCTTTCCTTGTGGTGGGCTCAAACTTTTTAATATTACTTTCCATGGGATTGGCCTATTGTGCTATTTCTTTAGGCCTTGGTGTTATGATTTTTTAGACTTCAATAGAGGGGAAGGAGGGGCTTCGCCGTGGGACACCTGAGGGAAGAACAAGCTAGGGGTGTACTAGGGATCCTGTAAAGGGAAGGCTGGGTGCTCCACAACCTCCTTCACTTCACCCTGTGCAGACCCAGAAGGGCTTTCACTTTCAGAAAGGCTGGGAGTACGTTCCCTCCTTTTTCGTGAGGAAGAAGAAGTCATGGAACGACAATGCCATAGGAAATAGAAAAGTTAAGGGAGTGAAGGACAGAGAAGAAGGGATAGAGAAACGGAAGCTAGAAGGAAGAAGATAAGTTTGAAAATAAAGAGGGTGTTTGTTTTGTGTTTTCAAACAACAATTTTATATATATATGTAAAAGCTGAAGTGTAGCATTTATTATTGCTACGCTTTTATTGAGTCATCTCATTGTCACGTTATTGGCCACATAATTAGTCTTTTTCGTATTTATTTTTTACCTTTAATTTTTTTACAATATTAAATATATAAATATATTGGCTTTACAAATTCATCTTAGGCGGATTAAACTTTACATATTCATCTACTTTAATTTTGATGTTATAATCTATATAATAAATCATTGGAAAATCAAATAAAAGTATTGTCTATATATATATATATTCATATATATTCATCTTGGGTGGTTTTAACTTTACATATTATTTTGCCTCTTCATTTTCTTTTATTTTGACTCTTTTTATTCCCATTATCTTACTATAAATTTGCCACTCTCTCATTCTATGTATATTTTTCCCATACAAAAAAGGTTATTTCTCTCTCTCTCTCTCTCTCTCTCAATCAATTTTTTTTTTCATTTTTTGTTGGATTTTTTATTTTTTATATTTTCCCTCTATCTCTACCTTAGATTGATGAATATTTGTTGTTTATTGTCCTATTATTAACTAATTCATATATGTTCCTTGATGCAAGTATTTTTTTTTATCATTTTATTTACATCACCAAATACTTTTAATGAATGGTGTTTGATGTTGATCTAAATTGGGGAAAAATTATATTATAATATGTTACATTTTGTGTTGTTGTCAGATTTTAGTTTATTTGGAAAGCAACAGGATAATCTGAACAAGCTAATGAAGAACCGTTAGTGTAGTTGAAGACAATGGTTTTTGTGCAATTTCTTTTCACTGTTTGTAAATATTATGTTTGATATATTAGTGGAAAATTGTTATGTCTTTATTATATGATATTCTTAGATGTTTAAGTAATTGTTTTAAGCGTTTACGAATATTTTATATTGTTTTTCATCTTCTTTATTTCATTAGTGTGTTCTTTGAGGTTTTTAAGAAAATAAATTCTATTTTGTGTTTAAAATTATTTATTTATCAATTCATTTTTCATATGTTGAATTAGATGTTAGATTAGATTACGACAATATTAACACAATACTAAAAAAAAAAAAACTTCTCTACATTTTCCCCTTTGGAATTGTACTCTTGGTTCTTATTTTTTAAGGAAAAAGAATTGCAATCTTTTTTTTCTTTTTTTTAATTGTAGTTTTGTTGAGTTTTATTAATTTTTTAGATAAGTTTCTCGGTGTTTTTGATTGTATGGTAAAAAATTTCTGGTTTGAGAAAGTTTGTTTAAAACTAAAAGAATTTTTTTAGATTTTATATAATTTTTAATGATACACAAAATATTATAAATAATTTTTATTAAAAAATTAATATTTTCACTAACTTACCTTTTGAATTCTTGAGAAAAATTTTATTGTTTTGATTTGGTACGACAAAAAAAAAAAATATATATATATATACATATTAAATTTGTGATTGTCCCTATAATAAATTAAAATATGATTATAAATTACATTACTATTTATTAAATTAGTCTAAAATGAAATATTAAATAAAGGAAGACTTCATGCTCAAGTAACTTAGACGGGGAGGGGAGCTACTCACTCATGTATGGCTTCTCATGGCAGATTTTGGTTTAATGGATCACTTCCAAATACCACATATAGTCGTGCAACCGTTGAAGTGATTTCCCCAGTTTGTATTTACTAGTGATGTGCTATGCAATGTGCAATACATTTCAAATATTTTAGGGAGAATTAAACTTTATCCACGTGTGGTTTACTTTAAAAACACTTTACCTACCTGTGGTTTAAAAATTGACACTTTACCCACTTGAGGTTAATTTCATTTGTCTCCCGTTACTCACCTTTGTTAAAACATTGCCTACCTTTGTTAAAAATAGGAGTAAATTTGTATTTTTTACCCTTTTATGTCTCTCTCCTCTCAAAACATAAAAAACTAAAAAATCAAAAGAAGATCTAAAAGTTAAGTTTTGTGAAAATTAAAACCTAACTTTTACCTCTTTTCATGTATCAACTTTAAATCTTCTATTTTAACATATTGGCCTTAGAATTCTGTGGATGCATGATTTGGAGGAATGGAGAACAATGAATGGAAGAGAAAATTTTCCCTGCCTAAGCACATTTAATATCACTGAGTGCCCAAAGTTAGTTGAAATTCCTATCATTCCTTCCATTACAGATTTGATTATGAGTAGAAACAATGCAATGTTAATTAGGTCAGTGATGAATCTCACTTCACTTTCTTCCCTTGTGATTGCAGACATGGATGATGAATTGACAGTTCTTCTAGATGGACTGTTGTAAAATCATAAGATGCTTGAGATCTTAATGATTTCCAGGTTGCCCAATCTCAAGTCACTACTGACTAATCAGTTGGATAATCTTTGTGACAAGATCGAAAGTCTTCCAGAAGGACTCCAGAACTCACATTCATTACGAAAACTGTACATATAGGAGTGTAATAATTTTTTGTCTTTACCAATGAATGGTTTGCAGAGCTTATCTTCACTAAGGATTTTATCCATTTCAAGCTACAACAAATTCTGCTCTTTGTTTGAGGGAATTCAATATTTAATTGCACTTGAGGATTTATATATTGAGGAGTGTCCAAAGTTAATTTCATTGCCACAGGGTATTCAACATCTAACTGCTCTCTGTTCTTTGCAAATCAGTAGATGTGAAGACTTATCTTCTCTGCCAAAGCAGATTGGATGCCTCACATTGCTTTCATATTTGGGATTTTCGTACTGCCCTAATCTAATGTCTATACCAGACGAGCTGTAGAATCTGACGGCACTCAAAACATTGAGCATTGAAGGAAGTCCACATCTGGAGAAGCGGTGCAAGAAAGACAGTGGGGAGGATTGGAATAAGATTTTTAATGTGTTAAAATTGAATATCTAAAAGTTGATACATGAAAAGAAGATGTAAAAGTTAGGTTTTAATTTTTACAAAACCTAGCTTTTAGATTTTCTTTTCCCTTGATTTTTTTAGTTTTTTTTTTTTTTTTTTTTTTTTGAGAGGAGAGAGACATAAATGGGTAACAAAAATACAAATTTATTCCTATTTTTAACAGAGGTGGGTAACAGGAGACAAACAGAGCTAACTTTAGGTGGGTAAAGTGCTAATTTTTGAACAAGTAGGTAAAGTGTTTTTCAAGCAAACTACAGGTGGGCAAAGTGTAATTTTCCTTTTTTTTTTTTTTCCTTCACAACTTGCTAAAGTAGTTAACTATAGTGATAGACGATTACTTTTACATGGATCACTATTTTTTTACATTATTGACCACTTTAGAAATTGTGACAAAAGTTGTGTCCCTATACTTATTGAATGCTATTATTGAGAGTAACCAAGATAATTTATGCAACTTTAATAGTATAATAAATAGAATTTTTTAAAAATAAGTATAGCTTGTGGATTCATGCTAGAAGGCACTAAGAGCAATGGAAGAGAAGCTTGTCATGTAAGGATATGTTTGGAACAAAGGGAGATGGAGGAGAGGGAAGGATAGACAAGATGAGGATAATTCCTCTTTTTTTTTTTCTTTTTTTTTTGAGAAAGATGGGGGAAAATGGGCAAATACCCTTTTCACGCAAAAAAAAACAGCGCTCTGCCTCTTTTCCCAAACTAATTAGGGAAATGCCCCTCTTTTGTAACTCGATAATGGCAAAATCGAGTTTTGTGAAGAACTCGATCATATAATAGTCGAGTTAGCTTCAGCTTTGTGCCACGCTGGACAGCCAACGTGGCATTTTCTTTTTTAATCCCTAAATAACTCGATTTTAGTATAATCGAGTTATGTAACCAACTATACAGATATCGAGTTATGCTCTTGTTAAAACTGTTTTCAGACTGTCTTGGTGTCAGGCATATGGGTTCATGTCTTTTAATATAACTCGATTACTTGAATGTCGAGTTATAAAGCATACTCGAACTCCATAAAATCGAGTTATCTCGTATTATAGCTACACGTTTCCTCCCATTCAGAGTGTCTTGCTTTCTGTCTTAACTGAATTCCACTCTGCTCCACAGATCCACAGCTGCTTTCGGACTCAACTGAAATTTGTATCACCTCAGGTAAAAAAACTCACACCAGAATTTTATGGCAATGGTATTTTCATTTGATATTGTATTGAATTTTTATTTTGTTGGTTGAATGAGTGTGGGCTTTATTGGGCTGGTTGCCTCTTGTTTCTCAAGACACGGCCCACTCCCTTTGTCCACTGATGCCACGACATCCTCAACTGGATTAAAAAGCTCCCTAACCAGATCTGAATGGGTCGCTTTCCTCTGGTTACAACTTTCAGATTCAAGCTTCTGATCTCACCTCCTCCCTTTCCGTGTTGTCCCACCCTTATAGGCTGTTCTGGTGTCTTGGATTTGACGTGCTAGTCCTCATATCATTTCCCAATACCAACTGACGCCCCATATTCAAACTTCTATTCTACCCATCCCTTTTTTCTCCTTCTAATTGACTTGATATTTTCGGATTTTTCACCACTAATTGCGGATTGAAGTTCGTGCCACCATTGCCCTTGGACTCCGGTTTTCTATTGTCTGAGAAACCGACCTTTTCGCCTCCGGTTTTGGCTGATCCTCCGGCTCTCATCCACTCTCCATATTGCCTATCACTTGCCTTCTCCGCCTGATTTGATTCACAATGCTTTTCATCGTGCCCAAGCTTTCCACACAGGAAGCAAAAAGTTGGAAGTCTCTCATACCGAAAAGAAACCCAGCTTCGCTCTCCTTTCTCTGTAGAAATGTATCCTCCTCTGCGAAGGGGTTTGTCGATGGGCAGATCAACCCTGATTCTCAAGAACTTCGCTTGATCAGCTTGCATGGACCTTTTATCTACTTCAATGACATTGCCCAACTTTCTCCTAAGTTCCTTTCCTACTTCTTCGTTCATATGCTCAAAAGGCAATCCCCAGACTTGGACCTAGAAAGGGGAGTGGGTGAAATTCATATTTGTGGATGATAGCCCCTATCTCCACCGTGTTAATAGAAGGAGGTTATTGTCAAAGTTCCAAGGACTATTTCTTTCCACCCAGTTCAGCTGTTACATGGAACTAAATTTGAACTGGAGTATATTGTTTCCAACCTCCACTATTCTTACATCAGACCCCATCTTCCAAGCTGCTCTTAGAGTACTTTTGAGTGCACTCATGTTCTGATGACAATCTGATAGAAGGCGTCCAAAAAGGCTGAGAGTACACGTGAAGATAATAATTGTTGGCGCTACTTCAATGCTAATAGATTTTCTATATTGGACATTCCTACAGAGAAGATGATTTACAAAGGCAATAACGGCAAGGCTAATAGCCTAATACTACGTTTGCACTGAACTTTGCTCCAGCAAGTGTCTCGCGTCAAATTCACCACTTGCTAGTTTTGCAATAAATAATAAGTGGGATTTGCGGCACATACAACCTTTTTTTTTTTTTTTTGGTTGAAATGGATGATTTGCATAAATTAGCTGGCCATAAAAGGCGAAGTATTGGCTAAAAGCTTTAAAGAGTACAAACCAGAAGCATCAGAATCTAAATTGATACAAAGTTCATCCGAATTAGGAGAGTCTAAAACAACAAAAGTCCCTATCACGGTGCAGCCTCCTTTGGCGAGGTGATCTGCGCATCTATTCGCTTCCCGATAAACATGGCTGATCCTGACTTGGTTGAATTGGCGAAGGAGGTACCTGCAGTCATTGAGCAGAGCAGAAAAAGAGTTATTGGAGGATTTTGAAGAAAGCATCAGGTCTACAACAACTTTAGCATCCAATTCCACAAGCAGTTGAGTGATGCCGAGCTGAGAAGCAAGCATCAGTCCGTCTTTTAAGGCCCAAAACTCAGCTATAATGTTGGATGCAAACCTGATATTTCTCATGTAGCCCTTAACCCAACTCCCATGATGATCACGCATAACTAAAGTTGGTTGTCCAAGAAATGTTCTACAATCCGCATTACTAAAGTTTCCTTCGTTTCAAAACATCAATTTTCATATGTAATAAAGATGTAGTGGAGTTGCAAACGGGTATTGAATGACAAATGCATTTATATTTTAATGATTTCCTTTGTATTGTTGCATGTGCGATACTCCATGTATAGTATATTTTGTAGAATAGTTCACATGGCAAGAAGTTTGTGGTATAAAACAAGTTAAAAACATTGTATTATATTTGAGTTGGTGAGTAATTGATCTTTTATGTGTTTACATGAAGGAACTTGTCGGGGTGGATTTTGGTTCCTGAGCCTTAAGGATGGAAGGATTTAGGCCCAAAGAGCCCAATATAATGAATTTGTAGAGAGTGGGCTTAAAAGTTAGGCTTTAATGGATCAAACAACACGCACAGTGAATCAAAGATAGTAAGAGAGTAAGGGAAGGCAAACTCTATGCAAAGAAAACCTTCCTCAGTAAAATCTGAGGAGAGTGGTCCCTAGATATATTTTCTTTGAACTTGGATACAATTACAGTTCTTGTTGCTACAGTATTTTCTCTATAGATTTTTCAATCCCTTCTCCCTGGAGGGTCTCTCACATTATATAGCTCCCTTTAGATGATCTTGACCCTCTATTTGTTGATCGTCTAGGCCACTACTTGAGTGCTTGTCCCATCAAACACCTTCCCAAACCCCTTGTGAGTTGCGGCAGCCAAGGCAGCACTGTTTAAGGGCCTTCTCCACATAAATGCAGCCAGGAGGTTTGGTGGGATGCATTAAATGTGGTGACAACCACCATCCCTTCAGTCACGTCAGGACTAACCCCTTCTCCAAAGTAATTTCTCTACAGTATGACCTCCTCTAGTAACGTGCCACTGACGTGGCCTTGCTGTCCGAGGATGTGACCTCCTCGACAGGATAATGGCCGCCTCGGCCATGAGTATGACACGCGGCGCAATTACCTTATTTAAATTCCTATACCCCACAATAGCCCCTCAAAACAACGATTTTTTCCTCTTATTCGAGTAGAAAAGTGGAGTTTTGACCTTGGATAATTGATTTCACACATTTCTTTGACTTCCACAGGTGAGAATGTCACTTTGCGTGCCCCGCAACTGCTCTGGCGCTTTGGAGTCCACAACGTCTCATTAAATGCTCTAGGCAGCGCTTTGTTCCCCACGTCTTACGATGAGATGGAGATTCTACGGCTGGTATTTTTCCTCAAATTTTGGGCGGGATAACTCCCACCCAATTCCGCCTCCTATATAAAGCACCTGGGGGATTCATTTCTCCCACTTTGCAAATCTTCGAGCTCTCAAGACTTCCCAAATCACCAAACTTCTAAGACTTCTCAAATCTTCAAACTTTCAAGAAGCTCCTGAAGCGACCCTTGTCCTTATTTTCGTAAGTTTTTTCGTTCTTAGGCTCTTTTCTCCTCGGCCAATCTCCTCAGCCTTTTGTTCTCTATTTCTTTTCCTCACAAAAATTTCTTTCACTTCACCTTAGCCTGCTTAGATGGGTAAGTTTGCTCACCTAGTAGATTCTCCCGCCGATATGGAAGGGTTTAGGGCTTTGTATCACATTCCCCAGGGCGTTTCCCTACAGTACTACTCTCCGGATGAGTGACTCACCCACAAAAGGGAAGGGGAGGTCGTCATTCCCATGATCGTCTTCATAGAAGGGGGAATGAGGCTCCCCATGGGTAGGGTGACTAGGGACTACCTGATCACCCATAGGCTATGCCCCTACCAATGCGCGCCCAACCTGTTTAGGTTCCTAGGTAGTGTGGACGCTCTCAACGAGCAAATGGGGTTGAACCTCACCTAGCACGACATCATTTAGATGTACAAGTGCCATCTGCTCGCAGACTCAGGGTATTACCTTAAGTCTAGGTCCTCTGTTGTTAAGCTTGTTTCGTGTCTCCCTAAATCCAACAAGGGCATGAAAGACGACTTTCTAATTGCCTCAGGTGAATGGCATGACGGTCTTCACTGCCCAACCTAGGAGAGAGAACCAAGTGGGGTTCCTTAGGTTTAGGTCCTTTGACACGGGACTTAGTTTCGTGGTTCGCCCCCTTTTTTTTGTTCCTTCAGCACTTTGTTTTCTTCTAAATGAGGGTTTGTCTTTCTGACTGTGATTTTGCTCCTCGGCTGTTTTTGCAAATAAAAGGCACGTGGCTCCCAACCTCAACCTCGTCAACGTTGCAGATCTTAACAAGGTGCTAAGAGCAGAAGTGTTCGTGAGCGAGGATAGGCAACTGAGAGCTGTCCACATAATCCTCGATTTCAAGCCCTTGTCCGATAAGTTTCAGGACGTGGGCCATGCAATCAGAGCAGGTGACCCCTGCCTAGCCCGGATAGACATCTTAGTACCCGGGTTCCTAGCCTAAGAAGACGCCGTGCAAGTTGAATTGCCCTCTCGTCGCTCTCCCCATAAAGCAGATGTTCCAAGAGAAGAGACAACCTCCTCGTGCTTGTCACTCGAGGCGGAGATAGACCAGTTCTATCTTGAGGAAGAGAGAAAGGAGAAGGGAAAGCTTGTGCAAGTCTCGAACTCGGAAGATGAGCCTGACAGGTCTTTGGGTGTTCGTGCTCCCGGGCTCATAGTTACGCGTATAGACCACAGTTCTGAGGAAGAAGAGGAAGGAATGTCCCTGAATAGAAAGATAGGTCTATGCGAGCTCCTCGCGGACAGGGCCAAGGGGTCAGTGCCCAAGGACACCTCGGGGTCACAGCCTTCTCTTCCCCTTCCCCCTCCCCCTTCTCCAGTAGTTAACCCTTTCGCTCCAGCCAACCTGAAGAAGAGGAAGAAGGAGAAAGAGGTGGCTGAAGAGGGGGAGTTGGTCCCTCAAAAGGAGGGGGTTCCCCCCAAGCAACAAAAGATGGCCAAAGGCAAGGGGAGGGCCTCAAATGATAGTGAAGTTCACGCCTATCCAGGGTACATAATCCAAAAAGGCTGTCATACTTAGAATTTCACTTAGCACTCTATTCAACAGTAGGTTCGAATAATTACAAGTGTTAATTTACCCAAAGCACGTGATCTAAGGAACCCAACTTTACCAAGGTTTTGTTTGACACTTAAAGAAATAATGAGGAGTATTAATTTACCCAAGGTA
Organism: Notholithocarpus densiflorus; assembly: GCA_030021035.2. Taxonomy (NCBI): domain Eukaryota; kingdom Viridiplantae; phylum Streptophyta; class Magnoliopsida; order Fagales; family Fagaceae; genus Notholithocarpus; species Notholithocarpus densiflorus. The sequence goes on along the minus strand of JARYZH020000089.1, from coordinate 490,589 downwards.
TGTGGTCTGAGGAGCCAAGCATGACCAAAGCTCTATTTAACACTTAAAGAAATAATAAGGAGTATTAATTCACCCAAGGTATGTGGTCTGAGGAGCCAAGCATAACCAAGATTCTGTTTAACACTTAAACAAATAATGGAGAGTGTTAATTTACCCAAGGTATATGGTCCGAGGAGTCAGGCATGACTAAGGTTCTGTTTAACACTTAAACAAATAATGGAGAGTGTTAATTTACCCAAGGCATATGGCTTGAGAAGCCAAGCATAACTAAGGTTCTGTTTAACACGTAAACAAATAATGGAGAGTGTTAATTTACCCAAGGCATGTGGTCTGAGGAATCAGCCATAACCAAGGTTCTGTTTAACATTCAAACAAGTAGCCCAGAATATTAATTTACCCAAGGTATGTGGTCCGAGGAGCCAAGCATGACCAATGTTCTGTTTAATATTCAAACAAGTAACCAAGAATATTAATTTACCCAAGGTATATGGCCCGAAGAGTCAGGCATGACCAAGGTTCTGTTTAATATTCAAACAAGTAGCCCAGAATATTAATTCACCCAAGGTATGTGGTTTGAGGAGCCAGGCATGACCAATGTTTTATTTAATATTCAAACAAGTAACCAAGAATATTAATTTACCCAAAGTATGTGGCCCGAGGAGCCAGACATGTCTAAGGTTTTGTTTAATATTCAAACAAGTAATTAACACAACACATAAACATGGCAGAGCAGCCTTTCACTAATAATAGTACCTTTACAGGTTATTTACATTCCAGGGTCGCGGTACAACATTTTCGTCCAGATCTTCTAGAAAGTATGCACCTATGCCTGCTATCGAGGTGATACGGTATGACCCTTCCCAATTGGGCCCTAATTTCCCCCATGTTGGGTTTTTTGCAGTACCCACAACATTTCTAAATACCAAGTCCCCAGGGGCCAATGGTCTTAACTTTACACTTGAAGCATACCCCTAATTGAGCTTCTGCTGATAGTATGCTAATTGAACCATGGCATTTTCCATTCGTTCTTCAACTAGGTCCAGGCTCTTTTCTAGTAGGTTGTCATTGCTGTCTGGAGCGAATAAGCTAGTTCTTAGCATTGGGAATCCAGTCTTCAGAGGAATCATAGCCTTGGCCCCATAAGTCATTGAAAAGTGGGTCTCCCCCGTCGACCTACGAGGGGTAGTCCAATATGTCCAGAGAACATGTGGAAGCTCATCCACCCATTTTCCCTTTGCATCATCCAACCTCTTCTTGAGTCCATTCACTATGACCTTATTGACAGCTTTGGCTTGTCCATTCCCCTAGGGATAAACGGGAGTGGAATACTTATTCGTGATACCCAATTCACAACAGTACCTTCTAAAAGCCTTACTATCGAACTGAATTCCGTTATCTAAGATGAGGGTATGAGAAATCCCAAACCGGGTGACAATGTTCTTCCACACATACCTTTTGGCATCTACGTCCTGATGTTCGCTAGTGGCTCAGCTTCAACCCACTTGGTAAAGTAATTAGTGCTGACCAAAAGCCATCTCCTGTTTCCTGCTGCTTTAGGGAAGGGGCCCACAATGTCCAAGCCCCACTGAGAAAAAGGCCAGGGACTAGTCAGAGGATTAAGAACGCCCCCTAGTTGATGAATGTTGGGAGCAAATCTTTGACATTGGTCACACTTCTTCACGTATTCTTGTGCTTCCCTTTGCATATTGGGCCACCAATATCCCTGAGTAAGGGCCCTATGAGACAAGGATCTGCCTCTTGTATGCCTCCCACAAATCCCTTTGTGCAACTCTTTTAAAAGTGGCTTCACTGCTTCAGGATGGACGCATAGCAAATACGGCCCAGAAAAAGAGCACTTATATAACTTTTAGTCCTCGAACAGCCAAAATTGAGGAGCCTTTCTTCGCACTTTGTTAGCCTCCCCCTTCTCTTCGGGCAAGGTGTCATCTTTAAGGAATAGGATAATAGGATCCATCCAATTAGGTCCAACCCTAAGTTGATGAGTCTGGGTCTTCTCCCTTTTCATCTCGGTAGGCTTATATAAATCCTCAACCAAGATAACCCGAGGTAGACTTTGCGCCGAAGAGGTTGCAAGAGTGGCAAGGGAATCAGCATGCGTATTTCTGCTTCTAGGGATTTGATGTAAGGAAAAATAGTCGAATACTGATTGCAAGTGCCTAGCCTGGTTCAGGTACTCTTGCATTCTCACATTCCTGGCTTCTAGTTCTCCCTTTACTTGGTCGACAAGCAACCTTGAATCAAAAAATATCTCCACTGTTCTTTCTCCCATCTTTTGAACCATAACCATTCCCACCAACAAAGTCTCGTACTCAGCCTCATTGTTTGTGGCCGAGAAGCCCAGTCTTAAGGATTTCTCAATGATGATTCTTTCAGGAGATACTACAACTAGCCCCACTCCTGATCCCCTTTAGTTTGCTGCACCGTCAACATACACCTTCCAAGATAGAGGTTCCTGCAAGGAGATCATCCCAACTGATTTTCCATCCATGCTCAGCTTTTCACCATTTTCTTCAAACGAAGGCTCGGCAAACTCAGCCACCAAATCGATAAGGACCTGGTCCTTTATAGAGGTGCGAGGCATGTACTTAATATCGAAAGCTCCTAGGACCATTGCTTATTTTGCAACCCTCCCTGTGCAATCAGCTTTCCGAAGCAGTGATCGGAGAGGAAGTTGGATCAGAACCACAAGAATGTGAGCCTAGAAGTAATGTGGGAGCTTCCATGTAGCATGCACTACTGCCAAGATGGCCCTCTTTAATGGTAAATAGCGAATCTATGCCTCTTGTAATGATTTGCTCACATAATAAACTGGTCTCTACAGCCCATCATCAACTCGTACCAGTACCAAACTCATCGCATGTGAGGCTACAGCAGTGTAAGCAAATAAAACCTCCTCCTCCTCAGGCTTGGACATAATAGGTGGCTAAGAGAGATATTCCTTCAATTGCTGGAAGGCCGAGGAACACTCTTCTGTTCATTCAAATCCCTTCCACTTATGCAATAACTAGAAGAATGGCCTACACTTGTCCGTTAACCGAGAAATGAACTGATTCAAAGCGGCAGTCATTCCTGTCAACTTCTGGACCTCTTTGGGATTCCGAGGAGGCCACAGGTCATTAATTGCTCTAATCTGATCAGGGTCAACTTCAATTCTGCGGTGGGTAACCATATAACCCAGAAATTTGCCAAAGCCCACGCCAAAAGAGCACTTAGCGGTATTAAGGCGCAGTTTGTGTTTCCTCAGTATCTTGAAAATATTCCCAAGGTTATCTATATGCTCGAACTCTACTTTACTCTTTACCACCATATTATCTATATACACCTCAATATTTTTGCCCAATTAAGGTTCAAACATCCTGGTCATCATCCTCTGATAGGTAAACCCTGCATTTTTCATTCCGAATGGCATTACTTTGTAATGGTAATTCCCAGTGGGTGTAAGAAAAGCAGTCTTTTCCTAATCGTCCAAAGCTAACGGTATCTAATGATAACCCTGAAAGGTGTCAAAAAGCTCATCCAAGGATGGCCTACAGTTGCATCCATTAATTTATCTATCTGAGGCAGGGGGAAAGGGTCTTTTAGGCAAGCTTTATTTAAATCTGTAAAGTCCACACATACTCGCCACTTCCTAGTTTTCTTTTTCACCACCACTGTGATGGCCAGCCACTCGGGGTAGAACACCTCCTTTATGGCCCCAGCCCTCTTGAGCTTGAGTACTTCCCCCTTGACAGCATCAGAATGTTCCCTAGATGAGCGCCGAGGTGGTTGCTTCTTGGGGATGGTAAAGGGATTGACATTTAAACGATGGCAAATGAAATTTGGATCCACCCCAAGGGCGTCATAGGCGCTCCACGCAAATACATCAATATTTTTTCTAAGAAAATCCACCAGCTCTTGCCTTTCCCGAGGAGGCAGCTGAACTCCGACCTGAAAAAACTTCTTCTCATCGTCGCCAATAACAACTTTCTCCAGTTGCTCGCACTTAGCCCCTTCTGCCACTGCCCCTATAGACAACACTGGCACCTTTGATTGCTATAAATCCTGCTCGGTGAAAACCGAGGATTCACCTCTAACCTAATGTCTAATTGCAGCCACCAAGCACTGCCTAGCCACAAACTGGCTTCGAACTAGCTCCTCGACCCAGTCCCCCGACGGATATTTCACTTTTAGGTGAAGGGTGGAAGATACGGCTCCCATGGCGTGAAGCCAAGGTCTAGCCACAATAGCAGTATAGGGGGAGTAGGCATCTACTACAATGACGTTCACTTCCATGACTTCTGACCTTGCCTGAACAGGCAGTCTAATTTGGCCCCTCAGAAAGACAATCTTCCCGTCAAACCCTATCAGAGGGAAGTCATAGCAAGTTAGGTCCTCGGGCTTTAGCTTCAGTCCCCTAAATAGGTTAGGATACATGATTTCTGCACCATTGCCCTGATCTACCAGCACCCTTTTCACATCATACCCTCCTATCCTGAGAGTAACTACTAGGGCATCATCGTGTGGCTGCAAAGTTCCAACTTTGTCCTCATTGAAAAAGCTCAAAGCTGGTCGGACCTCTACTCTGCTCCTCTTTAAATCAGGGGGCAAGTCTTCGATAAATGGTTGAGATATAGACAGCACCCTGGATGGCGGAGAACCAGTCCTCCCTAGAGCAGCAAGAATGAAATTAATTGTACCTAAATGTGGTCTTATAGAAGGGTCTTTCTGGGCCCCCGACCCTACCTGACTACCCTGTCCATTAGGCTGATACAGGAATTGCTTTAACTTCCCAATTTTAACCAACTGCTTCAAGTAACTCCATAACGTCCTGCAATCTTTAGTGGTGTGCCCCGCTCCTAATGGTATTGGTAGTGAAGACTTTGGTTGCGCCTCGTAGGGTCTCATCCCATCTTGTTTAGCTATTGAAAGTATGGCTCATTCTTAATTTTCTCCAGGATTTGGTGCACTGCCTCTCGGAACACAGTATTGACTACCTGAGTAATGGTAGATCCAGAATGCCCTGTAAAGTCTCTCCGAGGTCAGTTGTTATTGTACCTATCCAACCTAAAATTCCTTTTATCCTGAGGGACCACTTTAGCTTTCCCCTTTCCTATTGCTAGTCCTTCTCGACCTGCTTATACTCATCAATACAGTCAATGAGTTGACGCACACTCCTAACCAGTTTCCTGGTCAAAGACTTTCTCAGATCATGCTCGGCAGGCAAGCCGACCTTGAAAGTCCTTATAGCCACGTCATCAAAGTTCCCATCTATCTCATTGAACATCTCCCAATACCTATCAAAATACATCTTTAGGATCTCCCTCTTTCGCATGGTCATAGACAGCAGGGAATCCAAAGGCCGAGGAACCCTACTGCAAGTCACAAAACGAGCCCCAAAGGCCCTAGTAAGCTTCTTGAAGGAGCTAATAGAACCTTCTTTCAGACCGTCGAACCATCTCACCGCCATGGGCCCCAAACTGGATGGGAACACTTTGCACATCAAGGCTTCATTCCGGGAGTGAACGACCATTCTTTAGTTGAAGTGGTTGACATGCTCCACAGGGTCCGTTCTGCCATTATACATAGTGAATGTCGGCTGAGTAAACCGCCAAGGAAGCTTTCCCCCTTCAATTCTATGCGTAAACGGTGATTTAGAGATCTGGTTAAGAGCCTTGCTCATAGCATCATTGCCCAGACCTTTGCGAGATGGGCTCTTACTCCTTTGCTTGTAACGATGGTCCTCATAATACGAGAAAGACTCACTGGGAGGAGTTTTGGGCCTATAGCTACCATCTCCATCATCATCAGAAGAAGGGTCAGAACCTGAGGGGGTCCTTCTCCGTCACTCTCGACGTAGCCTTCTACGAAGACGGTCAATCTCCAACTGCATACTTCTGGTATTCTCCTCACGAGAGATGTAACTCCCGCCTCGAGACTAACTCTTGCTAGTATGTGTGGTGTGCACACTAACCTCGCGGTCCCTCATTCGCTCAAGGTTAAGGAATTGATCTTGATGTTGGGAACCAATAGACTCTTCCCAGTCTAGCCTTGATCCTAGCATGGTTGGACGTTGAACTCGTTAAAATTCGAGCTTCCCCACAGATGGCGTAAATTGTAGAGGCAGGTTTTGGTTCCTAAGCCCTAAGGAGGGAAAGATTCAGGCCCAAAAAGCCCAATACAATGAATTTGTAGAGAATTGGCTTAAAAGTTAGGCTTCAATGGATCAAACAACACGCACAATGAATCAAAGATAGTAAGAGAGTAAGGGAAGGCAAACTCTGTGCAAAGAAAACCTTTCTCGGTAAAATCCGAGGAGAGTGGTCCTTAGGTATATTTTCTTTGAACTTGGATACAATTACAGTTCTTATTGCTACAGTATTTTCTCTATAGATTTTTCGATCCCTTCTTCCTAGAGGGTCTCTCACATTATATAGCTCTCTTTAGATGATCTTGACCCTACATTTGTTAATCGTCTAGGACACTACTTAAGTGCTTGTCCCATCAGACACCTTCCCAAACCCCTTGTGAGTTGCGGCAGCCAAGACAACACTGTTCAGGGGTCTTTTTCACATAAATGCAGCCAAGAAGTTTGGTGGGATGCATTAAATGTGGTGGCAGCCACCATCCCTTCAATCACGTCAACACTAACCCCTTCTCCGAAGTTATTTTTCTACAATATGACCTCCTCGGGTAACGTGCCACTGACGTGGCCTTCTGTCCGAGGGTGTGACCTCCTCAGCACGATAATGGCCCCCTCGGCCATGAGTATAACACGTGGCGCAATTACCTTATTTAAATTTTTGTACCCCACAGGACTAATTTTGGATCTCGTGTATGTGAAGAGTTAACTGACAACATAGTAAGGTTTTAAAATGGTCTACACAAGAGATGAATTTAACAACTTTTTATCAAGGAATGAAATTTAACTTCTTTTCATGGATTGAATAATTTCATTGGATTAATATCGTAAAGACAATGCTTTAAACGATATTAGTTTAAAAAGTAAAATTTTTGAAATAAGCTTAACAATATTGGATAGTGGTTTTTTTTTTTTTTTTTTTTGTGGATGAATCAGTTATAAATTATAATTGTATTAAACCAACAGAAGATACAAAATAATAGATACCAGGCAAGAAGCCTATATCCAACAAACATCACACAACCTATGCAGCAGTAGGCACACATCCAACAACTAAGACCATTCACATCAGTCCGGCTAAATTTTTTCGTCTATTTTACACTAAGAACCTACTTTTTCTATTTTACACTACCACATTTTCAGAACACCTACATCAGTTTATCTATTTTACAAATCTGTTCTACTTAAATATTATTATTTATTCTTTTTATTATTATTTATTAATACCTATCTATTTCATTTATACATTTTTCTCTCTCGTTTGAAGTCTGAACCATCTCTCTCTCTCTCAAATATCAATTCCAAGTCTATCAATCCTCCCTCAACTCTCTCCTCTCTCATATCTCAAACTCATACATTCACACACGACTGTAGATTTGGGAAGATCCGGCAACAGCAATAGTGGAAAATCCGATGGCAGTAGATCGGGCGGCAGTAGTGGCAGCAGATCAGGTGGCAGATCCTGCTCCATTGGGCTTTTCAAGTGAGTTTTCTGTTGAGTATGATTTGAGATGAGTTTTCTAGTGGGTTTGGACTGTTTTTGGGTTGGGTTTCCCGGTGAGTTTTAATTGATTTTGAGTAGGGTTTGCCAGTGAGTTTGTCTTGATTTTGAGTTGGGTTTTCTAATTGCTATTTCGTTGATTATAGTTAATTTTATGTTGATTTTGGGTAAATTTGTGGTGGATTATCAACTGTTCACATAATCTTTGTTGGTGTTGGTTGGGTGGTGCTAGGTTGCGGTGTTTGGTGGTGGTGCTGGGTTTGGTGGTTGGGTGGTTATTTTCTTCTTCCTTCTTTTTATTCTACTGCCAGGTTGTTGTAGGCGTTGGGGATGCTACTGGGTTGTTGTAGACATAGAAGAAGAGAAGTAGTTTGATATGGGAGAGAAAAAAATATTAAAGTATTATTATACAAAATTACAATAACCATGTATATTTACGCAATTACTGTAGCAAATGTGGATATTTGCAAAAGTTTGCAAGCAATGATGTGGATTTTTTTGGAGTAAAATGTGTAAATTAGCCTCTTTTTCTAATTCCCAAGGACTGATGTAGTTGCTCTAAAGCTGTAAAACATAACAAAAACAGAGGAAAACACAGCAATCAACAACCCTATGCAGCAGAAGGCACATAGCCAAGAATTAAAGCTGCTACAACTCATCCTAGACATTTGACACACTGCAAGATTACCCCAAAGCCAGGTAATCCTTTAATACAGCAAAGCAAACATAGAAAGGTCTCCCTTAAAGCCTGGCAGTAGATCTTTTCATCAGAAATGCCCAATACAGTGAATGTCATATCTATGATCTTCAAATTCACTCAGAATTATGGGTGTATTCAATACTCCCAAATAAAAGGGGGAATTGGTCTATGGGCTCTTCAGTAACAAATAAATAGGAATTTCTAGTTCTACCTCGTGAAAAAAAAAAAAGACTTCTTTTGTGGAATTAACCACTCCCTTTCTTTTACTTTATAAAGAAATGAAATTATGTTTATTAAAATAAGCAAATTCTGTCATGTCATGGTTGCAGGAGCCTATCCATCGCATAGAGGCTTTAAGGACATCGTGGCATAACCGTCGAGGCAAAGTAGGGACCTAAAAGATCGAATGTAATGATACATAGACAAGTAAATCCCTTATGAATTCCAAGGTACTTCTTTACTTTAATTGAATGAAATTAAGAATTAAGTAAGGGTATCTCTCATTCGAAGGGACGTAGACTACTCAAGAATTTTACATTTCATTGATTTTACGTCGTAATTTCTAATTGAATAAAAAATTCATAAAATAAAATCGAAATCTACAAAAAGAAAAAAAAAAAAAATGAATTAATGAAATGTTGCTTGGTCTAAATTGGAAACTTGAGTAAAGAGTAGATCTTTTCTTTTCTTTTTTTGGGGGGGGGGGGGGGGGGGTTCCGTTTTATAGATAAAGAAAATAAAGTGGAAACCCCTTTCTTTATCTTTAGTTGGTGTAACTACTTGAGCCGGATGAAAGGAAACTTTCACGTCCGATTTTGAAGGGGGATATCCTATAGGATCCTACCCAAATTTTTCTTTTGCTAGGCCCATAGCTAAAAACCCTACTTTCTTACGATTACGAGGTTCATTCGAATATGAAATCCAATCCTGGAAATACAGCATCCCACTTTTCTTTACTACCCAAGGCTTCGATGCATTTCGAAATCGAGAAATGTCTACTGGAGCAGGTGCTATACGAGAACAATTAGCCGATCTGGATTTGCGAATTATTATAGATTATTCGTTGGTAGAATGGAAAGAATTAGGGGAAGAAGGGCCCCCGGGTAATGAGTGGGAAAATAGAAAGGTTGGAAGAAGAAAGGATTTTTTGGTTAGACGCATCGAAATAGCTAAGCATTTTATTCGAACAAATATAGAACCAGAATGGATGGTTTTATGTCTATTACCAGTTCTTCCTCCCGAGTTGAGACCGATCATTCAGATAGACGGGGGTAAACTAATGAGCTCGGATATTAATGAACTTTATAGAAGAGTTATTTATCGGAACAATACTCTTATCGATTTATTAGCAACAAGTAGATCGACACCGGGGGAATTAGTAATGTGTCAGGAGAAATTGGTACAAGAAGCTGTGGATACACTTCTTGATAATGGAATCCGCGGACAACCAATGAGGGACGGTCATAATAAGGTTTACAAGTCGTTTTCGGATGTAATTGAAGGCAAAGAGGGAAGATTTCGTGAGACTCTGCTTGGCAAACGGGTGGATTATTCGGGTCGTTCTGTCATTGTCGTGGGTCCCTCCCTTTCATTACATCAATGTGGATTGCCTCGCGAAATAGCAATAGAACTTTTCCAGCCATTTGTAATTCGTGGTCTAATTAGACAACATCGTGCTTCGAACATGGGAGTTGCTAAGAGTAAAATTCGGGAAAAAGAGTCAATTGTATGGGAAATACTTCAGGAAGTTATGCAGGGGCACCCCATATTGCTGAATAGAGCACCTACTCTGCATAGATTAGGCATACAGGCATTCCACCCCATTTTAGTGGAAGGGCGCGCTATTTGTTTACATCCATTAGTTTGTAAGGGATTCAATGCAGATTTTGATGGGGATCAAATGGCGGTTCATGTACCTTTATCTTTGGAGGCTCAAGTGGAGGCTCGTTTACTTATGTTTTCTCATATGAATCTATTGTCTCCATCTATTGGGAATCCAATTTCCCTACCAACCCAAGATATGCTTATTGGGCTCTATGTATTAACGAGCGGGAATCGCCGAGGTATTTGTGCAAATAGGTATAATCCATGTAATCGCATAAATTATCAAAATGAAAAAATGGATGCCAATAGCTATAAGTATACGAAAGAAAAAGAACCCTTTTTTTGTAATTCCTATGATGCAATTGGAGCTTATCGTCAGAAAAGAATCAATTTAGATAGTACTTTATGGCTCCGGTGGCAACTAGACCAACGCGTTATTGCTTCAAGAGAAGCCCCTATCGAAGTTCACTATGAATCTTTAGGTACTTATCATGAGATTTATGAGCACTACTTAATAGTAAGAAGTATAAAAAAAGAAATTCTTTGTACATACATTCGAACCACTGTTGGTCCTATTTATCTTTATCGAGAAATCGAAGAAGCTATCCAAGGGTTGTGCCGGACCTGCTCATATGGTACCTAACCTAATAGTATGGTATTTATGCTAAGTAATTCTATGACACTGATGTGAATTAGTGTCTCTCTGGTTCAATTAGGACCATAGTTCCTGAATTTTTACGCGAATTTAAATCGAGAAAAGGACGTTTTCCAATCATTGACTCAAACCCATTGTCGAACCCCACTCAGCGGAATATGGAGGTACTTATGGCAGAACGGGCCAATACGGTCTTTCACAATAAAGTGATAGATGGAACTGCCATTAAACGACTTATTAGCAGATTAATAGATCACTTCGGAATGGCATATACATCACACATTCTGGATCAAGTAAAGACCCTCGGGTTCCAGCAAGCCACTGCTACATCCATTTCATTAGGAATTGATGATCTTTTAACAATACCTTCTAAGGGATGGTTAGTCCAAGATGCGGAACAACAAAGTTTGGTTTTGGAAAAACACCATTATTATGGAAATGTACACGCAGTAGAAAAATTACGACAATCCATTGAGATATGGTATGCTACAAGTGAATATTTGCGACAAGAAATGAATCCTAATTTTAGGATGACTGATCCTTTTAATCCAGTACATATGATGTCTTTTTCGGGAGCTAGAGGAAATGCATCTCAAGTACACCAATTAGTAGGTATGAGAGGGTTAATGTCGGATCCACAAGGACAAATGATCGATTTACCCATTCAAAGCAATTTACGTGAAGGACTGTCTTTAACAGAATATATAATTTCTTGCTACGGAGCCCGAAAAGGAGTTGTAGATACTGCTGTACGAACATCAGATGCTGGATATCTTACACGCAGACTTGTGGAAATTGTTCAACACATTGTTGTACGTAGAACAGATTGTGGTACTATCCGAGGTATTTCTGTGAGTCCTCAAAATGGGACGATACCGGAAAGGATTTTTATACAAACATTAATTGGTCGTGTATTAGCAGATGATATATATATGGGCCCACGATGCATTGCCGTTAGAAATCAAGATATTGGGATTGGACTTGTCAATCGATTTATAACCTTTCAAACACAACCAATATCTATTCGAACCCCTTTTACTTGTAGTAGTACATCTTGGATCTGCCAATTATGTTATGGCCGAAGTCCTACTCATGGGGGCCTGGTCGAATTGGGAGAAGCTGTAGGTATTATCGCGGGTCAATCTATTGGGGAACCCGGCACTCAACTAACATTAAGAACCTTTCATACCGGCGGAGTATTCACAGGGGGTACTGCAGAACATGTACGGGCCCCTTCCAATGGAAAAATTAAATTCAATGAAGATTTAGTTCATCCCACACGTACACGTCATGGGCATCCCGCTTTTATATGTTATATATACTTGTATGTAACTATTGAGAGTGAAGATATTCTACACAAGGTCACTATTCCGCCAAAAAGTTTTCTTTTAGTCCAAAACGATCAATATGTACAATCAGAACAAGTTATTGCTGAGATTCGCGCGGGAACCTATACGTTTAATTTTAAAGAGAGGGTTAGAAAACATATTTATTCTAACTCAGAGGGAGAAATGCACTGGAGTACCGATGTATACCATGCACCGGAATTTACATACAGCAATGTACATCTCTTACCAAAAACAAGTCATTTATGGATAGTATCAGGAGGTTCATGCCGCTCTAGTGTAGCCTCTTTTTCGCTTCAAAAGGATCAAGATAAAATTAGCGTTCATTCTCTTTCTGCTGAAGGAAGATCTATTTCTAGTCTGTCAGGAAATAATGATCAAGTAAGACAAAAATTCTTTAGTTCAGATATCTTTGGTAAAAAAAAAAAAAAAAGGTGAGATTCCTGATTATTCAGAACTTAATCGAAGGGGTCATTGTAATTTAATATATCCTTTTTTACTTTTACTTCCACAGCCCGGCCCCCGGTCCTGACCGGGCCGGGTCTTTCGTTTTTGTTCCAATGAATCATAGAAAAAAATGATTTATTTGATTTGAAAAAAAAAAAATGATTAATGATTGTTGTTGTTTCAAGAACAATCATAATAAAGGCAATTTCTATTCCTATCATACAGAATAGAATAGAATCCGAGTGTCATTTCTTAATTATTTTATTCTTTTTTTTATTTTTATTCCAGTAAAGTAAATGGAATAAAAATAAAAAAGAATAGAACCATATATTCTTGCACAATTTATGTTATGGCATACGCCTTTTTTTTATCGAGACGTATCCATCTCATTTAAATAACTAAAAAAGCGTGTTTTTTTAGTTATTTAAATAAATCCTCTTTCCCCAATCTCATTAGTCTCCTTGGCCAAAGCATGTCAACGCTCTAATTTTCATGATTCTTTTCTGATCCTATCGTCTTAATTATGACCCATTTTTTTGTTCGACAAAAGATCCATTTATATACAATAATCACATTGTAGCGGGTATAGTTTAGTGGTAAAAGTGCGATTCGTTCTATTAACCCCTTAAATGGTTAAGGGGTCCTTCGGTTTAATTAATATTCCGATCAAAAACTTTATTTCTTAAAAGGATTTCATCCTT